>CP092864.1:197423744-197649964 GCA_030710605.1 Cordylochernes scorpioides | reverse complement strand
AAGCAGAACTCCGTAGTCGCCGGCCTTTTTTAAGAATTCTTCTTTTTACCAGACACAGAAGCGACAGGCTCAGCTGGTGTGGTGGTTTTATTCTGATGAACCCAGATTCAGTTTGGGGATTCATGACGGCAGGTTAGACGTAGGCCCCAAGAGAGATTCCATCAGGAAAGTATTGTGAATAGGCATACAAGAAGAACCCCTAGATTTATGGTGTGGGGTGCCATCAGCTTTAAAAGTAGGACTACTTTAGTTTTTATTCAAATAAAAATGATTGCATTCAGCTATACATTGTAGGTGTGTTACAAACTGTTGTTTTAACATTTATTGAGCAGACTAATGAAGCCATTTTCCAACATGATAATGTCCCACTGCATACATCCTAGGAGCAATATGGCCACCCAGACCTCTCGGTCCATAAGCCGGTTCTTTTTCAGTCACCTAGCCAAGGGAATGATGCATTCTCCATGCACCGAGCGGCCATTTGGTTTGGCCCCTCGCGCCCGCCTTTATGGTCTAGCTTCATGGGGTCGACCAATCAGCCGTCTACGAGAGTTTCATGGCCAGGTTGCTGTCCTCTCGTTTGGACTTGGTTAAACCTGTCCTACGCTCCAATAGGACTTTGGCCCTCGTACCCTTAGTTCCCAGTACTCCCTGAATCGTCGGCAGATTCGGAGACCTCTGAGGTTGACACGGGGAACCGCGTGAAGGCGGAGGGGTGCTACTACTGTGTGTACTCCTTGGTTTTCCATGACGCGCTCGGCAAGGACGCTCCCAATGATGCACACACAGAGGGAAGACTCAAGAGTTTCAAGACTCATGGCGCATCCGCGTCAGTGAAACCACTGGCGCGAGGACAGCCACGCAGAGCCGCCTCTACACTCCCTCATCCCCAAGGGTGTGGGGGGTGGTCGTTCCTGCCTTTTCCCCAACCAACAGGCCAGTTCTAAGGCAGGGTCTTCTTTCCCCGTCCCCACTGCATACAGCCAACATCTCAGGTGCCCTCAAAATGTTGACATCGCTTTCTGGCCCGCATGTTCCCCCTCCATGGCTACACTCCACCTGAAACCACCAAACTGACCGAACCGCTGGGAAGGTTCATCACTGATCAGTCAGGCCCTCCCATTATTTTATCAATGCATTAAGGGCAGTAGAAAATTGGTTTATTTCAAAAAGAATCATATGCGACACAAATAGTTACAAATTTCTTATATACAGTTAAACCTGTCTATAGCGCCCTCTTCTTGGGACTCACCAAAATAGGATGCTATAGAGAGGGGGTGCTATAGACAGGTCACTTTTAAAGTGTAACTACGCCTTTGCCGGTCCCAAGCCCGGATGAAAAAGGAGGAGGGGGAGCAGTAACAAGCTCGCTAAAAAAATTGGGCTCAGCTGGCCCAGCTGATAGTACACTGTAAGGGCTCCTAATCCAGGTATACAGGATGAGCAGCGTTTGTACCCCATGTTAGGAGCGGCTGTACATGGCGTCTGTTCCTCATGTCAGAGGCGGCCATTTATTTTGGAGTAAGTCGGCCTGCCACTGAGTAGTGCTCCCAGTCTTAATGACAAAGGAAGACGCATTCTACTTCACACAGTCATGATGGTTGTCAAACAAGCTTGATACCCTAATATGATTGAGGGGAGATAAGAAAGAAGAAGAAGAAGACTTTTAATGTAAATCGCATCGTACAAAGTATTTTAAATCGGACGCTATAGAGAGGGAGACGCTATTTAGAGGGAGCGCTATAGACAAGTTTAACTGTATCTTTAATTGACAAATCAATATATATTTATTGACACTCTGAGTCAATTGCTAAAGAAAATAAAGAAATTAAAAAAGATAAATGTTATTAATTACAATTTGGTGATTAAAATATAAAAGGCTGTTCTCAGGAAGGGAGGCTTCTTGTCCTACTCCAGACAGGATCTCTCGGTTCTATGTTGATACTTATAAAGACATGTCTTGGTAGACACCTGCATTTAATATGTTACCGACTACTTATATATAAATTAATGCCAAGCCCTTTCTTTTCCCCCCTATTTGATACACTGTAAATAACATTCCTGATTACTGGTACTATTACAGTTGTTGTTGTTGTTGTCGTGTCCAATGAAGAGCCTCAGATGTCTCCATGCATCTCTATCACAGCAGCAGCAATGTCCACTATCATGGGTGTGTAAAGCTGATGCTCTGGGTCCATATCAATGCAGATAGGGATGTTGTTGTCATGTCCAATGAAGAGCCTCAGATGTTTCCATACATCTCTATCACAGCAGTCGCAATGTCCTCTATCTTGGGTGTGTAAAGCTGCTGCTCTGGGTCCATGTCAGTGCAGATAGGGATGTTGTTGTCGTGTCCAATGAAGAGCCTCAGATGTTTCCATACATCTCTATCACAGCAGTCGCAATGTCCTCTATCTTGGGTGTGTAAAGCTGCTGCTCTGGGTCCATGTCAGTGCAGATAGGGATGTTGTTGTCGTGTCCAATGAAGAGCCTCAGATGTTTCCATACATCTCTATCACAGCAGCAGCAATGTCCTCTATCTTGGGTGTGTATAACTGCTGCTCTGGGTCCATGTCAATTTTCTACAAGGCTGCGGCCATTGCTGGGCATGAGAATATGCAAGTAGGTGTTAGTTCCACACCAGGACAGTTGTTACATGTCCTATAGGTTCTTGTGCCATCTGGATGTATTGTCATTCCTTTATAGTGTTTTGTTCTAAGTCTTGTTATAGTTTTTGTCAGTTTTCACTCAGAGTTTATTTCACATATTTGATCTTTTCTTATTTTTTATTTAATTATCTTGTATTTTGTTAAAGCTTCAGCGTCAAATACTATTACAGTTTTTTTCTTACATATATCCATTTCTATATATACTCGGAGAATCTGTATAAGACTAAAAAGTCTTAATAAAACCTTTTTTGTTGTTATATTGAATTTGTAATATTATATACTTTAAATAACCATCACACATTGTTCTACCTTATTTCAGTTTATTAAAATTCATATTTTATTGACATTCCTAAACTCCTTAAAACCTCATCTTATTAATTTATAAAATTATTTATTTATCCTTTATAGAATTTAATTTGTATTTAATACACACATCCCCCTCTTAAACCATTACATTTGGTTGGTTTTTCTGCAATGGTTACATCAAATAATTAAACAGATTTCTGGAGTTGAGTTTCTCTTTGTTTTATTAAAGCAGTCTCAAGCTTTCGGGTATTTCTGTCTTTTTGCAGGAGAACATAAATGAATCTATAATTAAAAAGGCATTTATTGGATCAAAAAATTGTAACATAGTATTTATTAATTTTATTTATGTAACATAGTATTTATTAATTTTTATTATGTTTTTATTAACAGAGTGGTCATTTTTATGTTTATATCTGGCGACTCTGTAAATTTCCCTCGTGGCTTATCTTTTGTTTACCATTCATAGTTTGTCCTTCCCTGAAATAAATTGTTGACTCCTCCTGAAGTTTTTGTCTTCCCTAATTTTCTACGTGGCAATATCATTTATTTTATCAATATTTCAGTTGACTGAACGCCAACCTTTATCAAGGTATTATAACATATTAATGTGTCAACAACAAACTCAGCGTCACACATGTTGTTGACACAATTGTTATAATACCTTGATAAAGTTTGGCGTTCAGCCAACTGAAATATTGGTAAAATAAATGATATTTTGATCCAATTTATGTCTTTTTAATTAAAGATTTATTCATGGATTGTTCTATTTTCAAAACTTAGTTATCTCGTGCGTCTTCAATAAAGATCACTGTAATATCTTTCAGAGTTATTGTCTGAATTCCGATATACATGGTAAAAGTACAACTTCCTTAAATTTTGTCCATGAGAGTGTAGTTTATATTGTCACTGTTGTAATGAAAGTTATTAGAATCTAGAACTATATTCAATGTCAGAAAGATAGAGGTTGCCTGGCCGGCATTTCTAGTTCTTCAAATTAAAGATACTTATAATATTTTGATCCAAATATGCCTTTTTATTTAAAGAATTCAACCCCAGACACTTATTTACTGACTGCCCGTTGACCGCTGACCTTAGGGAACTAAATCAACTTCCCATAACAAATATGCAACATCTGGTCTACACTAAGGACATACACCAAAAAAAGATTCAACAAATTCTAAAGAATGTACTTAACTAAATAAGTGACTACTAATGTAATAAATACTGATATGTAAATATGTATATGTGATAAGGTCCTGTCGACTTAATTGTGATGAGGGATCCTGTCGACTCTCGCTATAGCTGTGGTAACCGAGGGTCAAACCTGTAGTAACCGAGAGGGACAGTCGGGGCGTGGAGAGTTTTCCAGTACCTCTCTGCACTTTGGAAGATCTTTAACAGTTTTCACAGAGTACAGGCAGTCGTGGTCGAGGCAGAGTGGAAAGCTTGGGAATGTCCACACACACAAAAACGAAGAGACACAGTTGTAGTAGGAAAGTTCCGTGAACAGATAAAAGTCGAGCTAAGAGAGCAAGATGGAGTTAGAAGAATCTTACTGTTTTACATGGCGATGAGGTGGACCTGGCTAAGACCGACAAAGGCTCACGCCGACTGTGAAGTGACTGACTGTGCTCGGTTCTTGAGATTACGGGCTAATTGGCCTATCAAATGTGGTCTTCTAGCCCTACTATGGCCGCAGAACGCGAACTGGTGGCAAGGGATCCTAGGATCTGGCAGTGGAGGTGTCATCGCAGGGGTGGAGGAAGCTGGAGAGGTCAGGGAAACAGCGCTTTGATGCGGTGAGAAGCCTTGATGGAGGCCAGTTGAGGAGGCAGGAGGTCCTGGAAGCCTAGAACTTGAGGGCTCTAGACTTCAAGATGGGGCAGCTTGAGGCTCTCGCCTCGTGCTTGTCTGGGAGACCCTTGGCACAGCAGTTGGCGCATGCATGGCCGCCTTCACCGCAGTGGAAGCACTTAGGAGCTCTCGTGCATTGGGCAGAGTTGTGGCCGAAGCCACAACAGCGGAAGCAGACTCGGGCGCGGATGGACTCCTCGAAGTTGAGGATTACTCCATCCACCACGATCCTTCCGCGATTGCCCAGGGCTCTGAAGGTCTTGAGGTCCACCTCGATGAAGGCGGTGCAGGTCCCGTTTCTGGGTGAAGAACGGTGCGCCACGCGCACCACCTTGTCCCCAGGGAGTTGGCTGACAGCAGGGGTTTCCAGGAGCGTCTCTTCAATGGTGGAGTTGGATGTTTTCTCATCCACTTTGAAGAGGCAGATGCGAGGCAGGATCTCCTTCTGTTGGCGGACCTTCATGCCATCCAGCTTGTTGGCCAGGGAGGTGGTAACAGCTGGGATGGTATCAGGGTTGCTGGAGTGGAGGACAAGCTTCCCTTTGGTTCGCAGGGAGGCCCAAACGCCATGGGGTAGAGTGTGGGCAGCGCGGACAGCTTTAAGCATTTCCCTTGGGTCAGCCTGTGGGTCATCAGAGATGACCACTGTGTGGGCCGCCGAATTTTCTCCATGGAGGACCACTTGGGCGGCCGCAGGCTTGGAGACGCGGGATTGCGCAGGTTTTGCGGAACCTTTCAGGTTAGTCCTCTTTGCGGGCGGGTTGGGAGCCTCAGGCTGCTTCCTCTTTGAGCGGGCACGATGGGGGCAGGCTTCTTAATTGGGAGAGCAGCAGGAACAGGGGTGGCGGGCTTGATTGGGTCGGTTTGGGAACTGGCTTCCATGCAAGAAGGAGCTGGGCTGGTTTAGGTGCTGTGACTGGCAGTTGGGGTGATGACGTCCGGCTCCGCGAAGGCACTGAGCGTGTCAGTAAGGCTCTCCACTTCAGCGCAAAGGGCCTTAATCTGCTTATTCCGCGCTGCGATGTACCCAATCATGTCTTCGTGCAGGGGCTTGAGGGCGGGATGGCCAATGCCGATCAGGACCTGGAGGTGGCGGGAGAGCACCATTTCGTCCTCCTTATCCAGGGCAGCGACGTCCACGATGGGCTTCTGGGCATTCTTCTTCTTTTTCTTGGCAGGGTTCATGGCAAGAGCAGGAGAGCGGCCTGACTGTCCAAAAGGAGGGCGGGGAAGGGGACTGTGCTCGGCTAAAACCGAGGTTTTTATATACCACTAGCGGATGTGCCCGGCTTCGCCCGGGTTTTACCCGAGTAAAGGTTTGTATAACGAACATTTGTTAAAACAATTCTCTATAAACATATAAAAAAAGAAAGATATATTTTGATGATTTGAAACTCGTAAATTTGAATCTCTCGATAAAGTGATCATTTTTTCCCGGTCCCTTGTGCCGTGTCATCCTGAATTTTTGTATTTCCTAATTTTCTATATTACAAAATAATCGTTTTATCTAGTGAACATATTTTCCCGGTCCCTTGAAAAATACTCGATAAGTTGAATAAAATCATGGTCCTGAATCTCTCGATAAGGTGATCATTTTTTCCCGGTCCCTGTGTGCCGTGTCATCCCGAATTTTGTATTTCCTCGATAAAGTGAACATTTTTTACCGTTCCCTGTGAGCCGTGTCATCCTGAATTTTGCTTTCCTAATTCTATACATTACAAAATCATCGACACGGGATATCATTTAATGTTGTCTAAAGGGGGTTAAGAGAGCAGTCTCTTTCAAATGAAAAATGCTTTAATTAAGCAGATGTTTAAAGTATAATATATGAGAGAGGCAATCTTACAGGTTGTCGACGCTGTAAAATCCCCAGAGTGTTTTTGTAGCATCATGCTGTGACTCACACGATGACCCAAGGTCATCAGGAGCAGCAAACTAAGCCTATCTCCGTCTCAATGGTAGCGCTGCAAATATACAAATCTGCAAATAACTCTAAGGATATTCAAGATATTCAAGAAATTATTTTTCGTAAACCTTTCCGGGGATACACCTCATAATATCCCAAAATTTCACGGCGATTGGATGTATGGTTTTTGAATCCATAGAGGACACACACACACACAGACAGACAGACAGACAGACATTCATTTTTATATATATAGACTAGACGAATGGCCCGGGCAACGCCCGGGTTTTACCCGAGTGCAAATATATTTTAAAAACGTTGTCTTGGGTGGTCGCTATAGACAGGGTGGTCTGTATAGACAGGTGTATGTATCACACAGCCGATAACAGGGTTGTCTAGAGTGGCCGCTATAGACAGGGTGGTCTGTATAGACAGGTGTATGTATCACACAGCCGATAACAGGGTTGTCTAGAGTGGCCGCTATAGACAGGGTGGTCTGTATAGACAGGTGTATGTATCACACAGCCGATAACAGGGTTGTCTAGAGTGGCCGCTATAGACAGGGTGGTCTGTATAGACAGGTGTATGTATCACACAGCCGATAACAGGGTTGTCTAGAGTGGCCGCTATAGACAGGGTGGAGTGTATAGACAGGTGTATGTATCACACTGCTGATAACAGGGTTGCCTAAGGTGACCGCTATAGACAGGGTGGTCTGTATAGACAGGTGAATGTAACACACTAATGATAACAGAGTTGCCTAAGGTGACCGCTATAGACAGGGTGGTCTGTATAGACAGGTGGATGTATCACACAGCTGATAACAGGGTTGTCTAGAGTGGCCGCTATAGACAGGTGTATGTATCACACAGCTGATAACAGGGTTGTCTAGAGGGGGGCAGGGAGGTCACGTGCTCGCCGGCGGCAGCCAATGGGCGCGCATTCTATCCGTGAACGGTGACGGTGAGCTTCAGAATAAGGCAATTATATAAGTAGATTCCCGAGGAGGGGAGTGGGGGGGGGGGGGGGGGGGGGAGGGGGGTTGGACTTTGAACGTCTGGGGCATTCTGCACGTTTTCTAGACGTTTTTGAACTTCTCAATCTTGCTTTAACTCAGCTCTTAATCTATTACATAGTTTTATTTATTCATTCTCAGTTTGTACAATGTACATTACATATGGTGATGCAATGAAATATGTCAATCATGCGTATAATTTTTATAGATGTGTTTCTATATACAACATGATAATCTTGTTATAAGTATTATACAATATAGGGTTGTTGGTTTAAATTACCATATATTTATCCCTTTAAACTACTTTTTCTTTCATTCAAATGTATATATTTCACACGCAAATATCCGATTTGTGGATATAGCGTGTATTCTGCAATTGTTTAAAAAAAAATTAAAGATTTATTTATGGATTGCTCTATTTTCAAAAAAATATATGAATAAAACACCACCTGATGTCAAACTATTACAAATCAATACAATCAGGCGGCGTTTTATTCGTTTATTTATGTACTTCTGTAGAAGGGCAGAGATGTCCGAAAGCTTGAAACTGTTTTAATAAAATAAAAAAGAAACTCTCCAGAAACCTTTTTAATTATTTAATTAATGTCCAGGAGATTTAAATAAATTAATGGTTATATTAGAAACATTTTGAAATACAAAGAATAAAACGACCTTTAAAAATTATCCCGCATGTGTTTCTTTTAAACGAAAAATCGAAATTTATTTTTATGGGAAAAATATGTCCAGGGTAGTCTAGTGGACATGGCATCTGCCCGGTAAGCGGAACACTGTGGGTTCGATTCCCATCCCTGGACACTTTTATTATAGCGTTTATCATTACTCTTCACAGTTCATCCTTTCATACATCATCTCTAAGGTTAGAAATACAAGGTGGGATCAATAAATAAGGTGAATTATAATTTATTTAAAAAAATAAGAACGATATTAAAAATTAGGACTTGATTTATTCAAAATAATCACCTTGGCTTTTTATACATCGTCTCCATCGTTCTGGCAACTTGTAAATACCCTCTTTATAGGCACTCTTAGGAAGCGTGTGAAAAAAATCTTGCACCACTTTCTGGACATCTTCATCCGAGTCAAATCGCTTTCCCTTTAACTCCTTCTTTAGTAGTCCAAAAAGGAAATAGTCAGAGGGGGCTAGGTCTGGACTATATGCAGGATGTTCTAAAACTTCAAAACCTAATTTAATGATTGTAGATACATTTTTACATGATGTATGCGGCCTTGCATTATCACGAAGGAAGAGAACACCTTTACTAAGCTTCCCTATTCTTTTGTTTCTTATACCGGGCTTTAGTTTATTTACAAGAATGTCAGAATAAAGGTCGCTGTTCATACGTTGCCTTGAGGATAAAAAATCAAGACAGATTGGTCCATCAACATCCCAAAAAATTGTTAACAAAACTTTACCGGCCGAACGTTGGGACCTGATTTTTTTTTTTTTTTGGTCTTGGAGAGTCGCCTCGTTTCCATTTCATAGATGCACGTTTTGTCGAAGGATCATAATGATAACACCAACTCTCATCTCCAGTTACAATTTGGTCAAGGAAATAATCATCTTCCTCTTCATACCGCTTTAACCGAGCCTTTGAAACCCGAATAAGTTTAGGTTTTTGGTCCAAATTAAGGAAATGTGGAATCCATCTGCAGCATATTTTTCTAAATTGCTATTGTTCTTTAATAATGGTGTGCACAGTTCCATAGCTTATATTCAAATTGTCGGCTATGGTAAAAATGGAATTTTTCTATCCTCCAAAATTAAGTTTTCAACCGCATTTATCGTGTTTGACGTCGCTGTAACACTTGGTCGTCCAGGTCGCTCAATATCGGTACAAGTAATTTGTCCATTTTTGAACTCGTTAACCCATTTATAAATGTTTTTTTTTTTTTGAGACAAACAAGACTCACCATAGATATTTTTCATTCTTTGGCATAATTGAGATGTTTGAATACCTTCTGCATTCAAGAAACGAATAACTGCACGTTGTTCAAGCGTGGTGCAATCCTTCAAGGGAGCTTCCATTTTAGTTTATTTATAAGTCTCGCGCCGCGCGTGGGAAAAAAAGAACAGAACACCTTAAATAGTCTCTCAATGTTATCTTTTAATATTCTGTGGTTTAAATTATTTTTTATTTTTTAATTTTTAAGAAATAAGATAATTCACCTTATTTATTGATCCCCCCTTGTAATCGTTATTTCTCCTTAAAATAAATTTCGATTTTTCGTTAAAATAAACACATGCGGGATAATTTTTAAATGTCGTTTTACAACCATAGGCCGCATTATATTGTATAATGCACAGAATAAAGTAAAATTTTCCACGGTGGGGTCAAGTTCAATGTTTTGGTGGTTCTTTGTTTGTCAATCGAGGGAGACAATAGGTTACATAATGTACAGGCTACTGGAATGTCATCGGATATGCGACAGACAAATGACCTTTTTAAATCCTTTGAGGTTTAAATATAGTTTATTGACATTATACACAAGTCAATGTGGTAGCATAGATAAATATTTTCTAAAAAGAAAAATATTGTAAAAAATAGTTGTTGTTGTTGTCGTGTCCAATGAAGAGTCTCAGATGTCTCCATACATCTCTATCACAGCAGTCACAATGTCCTCTATCTTAGGTGTGTAAAGCTGCTGCTCTGGGTCCAGTAAATATAGTTAAAAAGGTTAAATAAAAATGAAAGAGGAAACTATTTACAGTTATGAAAATTCGAAACTATTATAGACGCGTATTTTTCTTTTTTAAAAATAAACAATTTCTACTGCCCTTACTGAAATGTAAAAATTAATAGGAGGGCCTGGCTCATCAGTGGTGAACCCTCCCAGCGGTTTCGCAAGTTTAATCTACCATACCGCTGTTATATTGCATTTTTCGGTTTTCCTTTTATAGTGATACTGATGCTAGACTCTTGGAATAGGTATTTTAAATAAACTATGGATATAATCTTTGAGGACAGTAGAAATACATATAATTATAAATATATAATACTAGACGAATGGCCCGGGCAACGCCCGGGGTTTACCCGAGTGCGAATATATTTTAAAAACGTTGACTTGGGTGGTCGCTATTAACAGGGTGGTCTGTATAGACAGGTGGATGTATCACACAGCTGATAACAGGGTTGTCTAGAGTGGTCGCTATAGACAGGGTGGTCTGTATAGACAGGTTTATGAGAGAGGCACAAACTTACAGGTTGTTGACGCCGCAATCCCCAGAGAGAGTGTTTTTTGTTGCATCATGCTGTGACTCACACGACGACCCAAGGTCAACAGGGGTGGAGCAGCAAGCTTAAGCCTATCACCGTCTGGCGGCGCTGCTTGCGAGTTATATCTACAATTTTGCAAATAACTCTAAGGATATTCAAGATATTCAAGAAATTATTTTTCGAAAACCTTTCCGGGGATATACCTAATAATATCCCAGAATTTCATGGCGATTGGATGTATGGTTTTTGAATAACAGGGTTGTCTAGAGGGGGGCAGGGAGGACACGTGTTCCCTGACAGCCAATGAGCGCGCATTCTATCCGTGAGCTTCAGACAAACAGACAAACAGACAGAATAAGGCAAATATATAAGTAGATGCTTCGAGCAATCGCTTTTCCGAAAACATCAATTTGAATCTTTTATTAGAACAATTATATTATGATGCATAAGCGCGCCATCTGTTATGAAAATTCTAAACTATTATAGACGTGTGTGACTCTTTTCAAAAATTAAACAGTTAAACAATTATTTACAGTTATGTAAAGTCCTTCCCCATAGACAAAGAGTCCTCCTCCAGACAGTAAGGGGGTTTTCTCCCTTCTCTACCTCAAGACACAACTTGCGTATGGATGCAGACTTGGCGAGGATGGCGGTGTCATTCAGCCCTTGGCCGAAGATATAAATTCTTTATTCTTCATCTATTTTAGAGTAGCTTATTTTTAGATTTTTTCACATGGCTGTTGTCACTTTAACACTACAAAGGAATGACAATACATCCAGATGGCACAAGAACTTACAGGATATGCAACAACTGTTCTGGTGTGAAACTAACACCTACCCACATATTCTCATGCCTAGAAATGGTCTTGCAGAAAATTGACGAAAATTGATATGGACCCAGAACAGCGGCATTACACACCCAAGATAGTGGACATTGCTGTTATAGAGATGTATGGAGACATATATGGTTCTTCATTTGACACGACAACAAAATCCCTATCTGCATTGACCTGGACCCAGAACGGCAACTGTATACATCCAAGATAGTGGACATTGCGAATGCGGGGATAGAGATGTATGGATACATCTAAGGCTCTTCATTGGACACGACAACAACATCCCTATCTGCATTGACATGGACCCAGAACGGCAGCTTTACACATCCAAGATAGAGGACATTACGACTGCTGTGATAGAGATGTATGGATACATCTAAGGCTCTTCTTTGGACACGACAACAACATCCCTATCTGCATTGACATGGACCCAGAACAGCAACTTTATACACCCAAGATAGTGGACATTGCGACTGCTGTGATAGAAATGTATGGAGACATCTGAGGCTCTTCATTTGACACGAAAACAACATCCCTATCTGCATTTACATTGACCCAGAGAATCAGCTTTACATACCCAAGATAGTGGACATTGCTATGATAGAGATGTATGGAGACATCTAAGGTTCTTCATTTGACACGACAACAACATCCCTATCTGCATTGACATGGACCCAGAACAGCAACTTTATACACCCAAGATAGTGGACATTGCGACTGCTGTGATAGAGATGTATGGAGACATCTTAGGCTCTTCATTGGATACGACAACAAAATCCCTATCTGCATTGACATGGATCCAGAGCAGCAGCATTACACACCCAAGATAGAGGACATTGCGACTTCTGTGATAGAGATGTATGGAGATATCTAAGGCTCTTCATTGGACACGACAACAACATGTCTGTTAGACATGGCAGTTTAGGGCTGACCTTGATTCCTGGAATCTATCCGTTTCTCTGTGTCGTTTTTTCCTTGGTGACATCTTCAGTCACGACAGGACTCCTTCGGCATCCAACGTACCACCTGATATAAGTTCTTAATATAAATATAGTTGTAAATTACACTCATGGGGACAAAACCTAAGGAATTTTCTTTTTATTTTTCGCATAAACAGCTTCTTATTTGCTTATATATAAAGGCGTATTTCCCATACATGTAAATTCGAACGATCACCTTCGAAAAATATACATATTGTCACGGTAGAGAAGACAAGTATTCCAAAAGCTTAAAAAAATATATTAATTAATTAAACTTATATATTGCAAAATGTGTCGAAGGATTTTTAAAGTGGTAATTTACAAGCATGGTAAGGGGTGATGACTATGCAAATATTTATGATGATAAACAACAGAGTATTTAAAATAATTATTCAGTGATATTATACATGTGTATATACATATACAAAAATATACTAATAAAATATATACATGCTAAAAGTACATATTCCTTAAGTTTTGTCTATTAGTGTAGTTATATGTAAGTAAAATGGAAATTTCAACATGTTTTATATTAAAATAGAACAGACTTTATAGAGCGTTAACTTTCTCTCAAACCTACTTAGGTACCAGATGGATCTGAGAAAGAGTTACCACTCGAAAGCTTGCTGCATTTTAATTAGAATATCTGTTTAAATTTGTCGATTTACTACTCGATACCACAATTATAATGATCTGACAGGAAATACTTACTACATTATATATACACAATTGCTAGACTATGTATATAGATTTCTCAAGAAGACTCTTTGATCAAATTTTTAGTCATTGAGGTACAGCCTGTACCACGCTGACGAGGGCCAACAGCCCAAAAGTTTTTATTTTTGTTCCACTAGATGGATCTCCGCCATATAAAATGATCATGTAAGCAGTCAGAATATGCCTTTTTTGTTTTAAATATATATTTGAATAGAGTACAATATGCAATAGGAAGTATGAAGTACGTATTTAGTATATATGTATATTGGTACATAGAGAAAATAGAGAGTATTTTTACAAGATGAAAAGGAACTTATACACTTAGAGTGTAAATTTAAAAGGTTTTCCGTGCTATTTTCAATATATTGTCAGACCTTAGTGAAGGTCTTGGACTTTAAGTCGATCAGTAGGTTCACACTGAGTACAGATGGAAGATGATGACATAGCTTTTCAGGCCTTGTTGATAGACAATGTTGATGTCAGAACAGCCTCGGCTTTCATCATTTTGGTTGGAGACTCATTGTTAGAATGGATGGTGAAGTCTTCTTTGTTCTTGAATAGTTGGAGCTGAGACTTGTTGATAGACAATGTTGATGTCAGAAAAGCATCAGCTTTCATAATCTTGGTTGGAGTCTCATTGTTAGAATGGATGGCGAAGTCTTCTTTGTTCTTGAATAGTTGAGCTCGGACTTGTTGATAGACAATGTTGATGTCAGAACAGAACAGACTTTCATCAACTTGGTTGGAGACTGTTGGAGACTTGTTAGAATGGATGGTGAAGTCTTCTTTGTTCTTGAATAGTTGGAGCTGAGACTTGTTGATAGACAATGTTGATGTCAGAAAAGCACCAGCTTACATCATCTTGGTTGGAGACTCATTGTTAGAATGGATGGTGAAGTCTTCTTTGTTCTTGAATAGTTGAGCTCGGACTTGTTGATAGACAATGTTGATTACAGAACAGTACATACCTTCATCAGTTTGGTTGGATTCTCCTTTTTTATTGAATAGTTGGAGCTGAGACTTGGCGTTGTAAGAGGCGAGGTTCACCAACATTGAAGAAAAGATATAAGTTGGATGCTTTCTTACAACCACAAAATCACATTTTTCCAAGTCGTCAGCTTTTGAAATCAATATACAACTTCTGTAAATCTCTTTTTCATGTTTATTATAGGCTAGGTGTTGAAAATGTAAGACTCGAAAGATATAAGTAAATAATATAAAATGGTCGCGGTGTTTTATTAGTAATCTTTTTCAAAACTGAGATTATTGTTGCCTTGTACCCAGAGCCCGTTTGTGTTATTTTGTCCGTTACGAATGGTACAAAAACGACACTTGAGTTTGTAAAGGGGGATGCAATTAAGACTTTATTATAATGGTACGAACTGGAAGGAATATAAAATAGGGGACTTTCTTGCCTCCAAACTCAGTCGTTAGAAGGATCCTTGGCGCCATGGATGTCACTCTTTCGAATCGTCCCGCCCCATATAGTCTACGTCCGGCCCTGGCGACACCGACTTGTAGGCTGAACCGCTGTAGACACTCGTTCTGATGTCTACATTCACAGAGTAATACGCTTCGTACAGTACAGTCGCCAACACGGTCTGGAAAGCTTCAGGATATCTCCGTAGTCAGACAAACCTATCCAATTCACTTGGATGTCGTCACTGGGAAACGCCTTCTTGCCGAGAGGCTCCTCGCTGTCGAACTCCTGTCATCAAACTATCGTTTACTTACAACGTGTGTCTTCCTTGAACTATTCCTGGCCACACACGTGTTCTCTAAGGGTCGTTTTAGCGGTCAGTTTAGCAGAGATAAATTTCCCGAATCTTTCTTTCTGACGCCGCCACAACAATATAATTCCCCATAGCACTAAACATCTACCAATTAACAAACACAGAATGGATAGAAATATGCCGCTAAGTGAGACGAAATCATGGCCTCCACGTGGTTAACCCTGGGTAACCCATTATTGTTCATCTAGCGTTTCAAGTATTACTTTCGATTGATTGGTCTTTAATTCTTGCTTCGCACGTGGTCATATACTTATGTGTTCATAAATTGTTAGGGAAGGGGAGAGGGTTCCTTCTAATGCTCCTATAAATTTCAACGTCAGGTTTTTATAACTATTACATTCTAACTATTATATACGACCTATCCACCCTCACTTTTTGAAATTTGAAACTGACGAATGTCCTCTTTATACTTTAGGATTTTTTAAATTATTCCATTGTATAATTATACAAGGTTATGGAGACTGAATTTATGGATTAAATTTATAATTTTGGTAGGGTTGTAATATAGATCTTGTTTTGAGGCTCCCATACATTCCAAGAGGTGTGAGGCCTCTTTGGTCCTGTAGATGGTGCATTGTGAGAAGGTCTTAGTACATCAGTCTCCATGATGGGGAGCCGCTGTCGTTGGTTGGCTATCCACTACACACATGACAGTTAGACTTTAGGATTAAATCACAACACCGGAGAGATTTAGTTAAGACAAAGTGTGAAATGGTTTTTGACCTCTACATCCAGATGAATATAGACTGGGTGTGATTCTACAAAAAAAAAAAAAAGGTGTAAATTTAACTGGAAAATTTCTAATATAAAACAGGAAATTAGTTTTAAAGAAAGGGAACGATTAAAGAGAAACGGAGGGATTTGGAGGGAACACGCAGAAGACAGGGAGAAAAGCCGAGTGGAGTGACATGGGCTGAATTGACGGTTCGTACATGCGAAAGTACATTACAGTTATGTACACTCATGGGAAAAACTTAAAGAAGTGAAAAGTTTTTGATGTCGTCGGTCTTTTTTTTTTTTTTTGAAGACACACAGGAAATTTTGTCCACACTTAGTTATCTCGTGTGTTTTCACTGTATATCAAATATCTTTGATATTTATTGTCTAAATCCCGATATACATGCTATAAGGTACAACTTTCCTAAGTTTCATCCAGTTTCATCCATGAGTGTAATTTCAAAGTTCCTCTCCATGAAACGATATTTTACAAAGAATTCCCGTAATATTTGTAGAAGCAGATTTGTGAAAAATTAATGAAACTCTACCATGAAGAGCTTGCAAGCAGTGAAAGGTCGTAATATGACCTTAACCCTTGGGAAATAAACTGAGAACACCCGACCCGAGTCCGTTTGTTTGCGGAGACGGTCAATAGATGGCACTCAGCTCTAACGTTTATTTTGACGGAAGAGATGTTCTTTCCTTTAATAGACCGATATCTCCCTGTCAAAAATTCTCATCTATGTAAACACATCCACATAGAAACCATTTCGTATTTATTTTGCAATTTTTTCTTCTTGAAAAAAAGCCATTGTTGAAAAGTTGTTGGAATATGGAATGAAGGCCTCGAATATTTGAAATTAAAGTGTGGTTTTTCTCCCCATAACTATTGTTGTTAAAGTAGAAGATGCAGCATAGCAGGAAGATTTGACAACCATTATGTCTGGGTGAAGTAGAATGCATCTGTCTTTATCATTAAGACTGGGAGCACTACTCAGTGGCAGGCCGACTTAGCTACAATAGAAATGGCCACCTCTGACATGAGGAACATACACCATGTGAATCCGCACCTAACATGGAGTACAGACTCATCCTGCATCCCTGGATCAGGAGCCCTGTTACTGCTCCCTGTCCTCCTTTTCATCCGGACTTAGGACCGGCAATGTGCTCTACTCATCCCCAGCAGACACCATCAACAAGCTCTACAAGCTTGATATATTAATATGATTGGGTGTAGATAAGAAAAAATAAGAGAATTAGAGATTTGCAGTGGTTTTCTTATGAATATACGGTGGTGTTGTCTTGTCCATGGAGTAGATCAGATCGGTCAATGCACCCTGATCACAATACCGGCCAACTGAGGTGTCTTGTCCATATGGATGTTCTCTTCTGTATATATTCTTATATTTTATTATATGAATATAGTAGTGTGTGTTGTCTTGTCCATGGAGTAGATAAGTTCGATCCATGTACCCTGATCATAATACCGGCAAACCGAGGTGCCTTGTCCGTATGGATGTCCTCTTATGGATATATTCTTATGTTATATTATATGAATATGGTAATGTTGTCTTGTCTATGAAGCAGTTCAGATCGGTCAATGCACCCTGATCACAATACTGGCCAACCGAGGTGCCGTATGGATGTCCTCTTCTGGATATATTCTTATATTATATTATATGAATATAGAGGCTATATGAATGTATTTATGTACAAGATTCCACCGTTGAAGAGCGCGAGAGGTGACCCCAGCTACTGTACAAACGTTCCTAGGAAGTCTGTCGACCGCCCGACCAGACACTTCGATCCGCCTACAGCGCCCCGCATGACTCACCCGGGGTTTTCCTCCCTGCCCACATTTAAAGGCAGGCCCCGGGTGAACCGCCCGGACAGAGCTACCGTGGAGCCAGGGTAGGTACCTTCTCCCTCTGATACCACATTCTTTCTCCTTACCTTCTTCTTTTAGATCGCATGACACTTCAGATACAAATATATTTATCAAATTTTACTTTTGTTTTAGGATTTTATGCTTATTTAAGGGAATGCTTACTTCCTCTTTGTATACTATTTCTTTTAATAGCAAATATCTTCATCGTATGTAGGGTGTCTTGTTTTTAGTTCATTTAGTGTCTCACCTATTCTATTTAGTTTAGTTATTGTCTAGTATTCTACTTAGTTTTTAGTTTGTGTCTTCTATTCAGTTTATTTACTGTCTTCTATTTTTAGTTTAGTTAGTGTTTTTCTATATTATTTTTAGTTCGTTTAGTGTCTTCTATATTTAGATTTTAGTTGGTGTCTTCTATTCTATTCAGTTTATTTACTGTCTTCTATTTTTAGTTTAGTTAGTGTTTTTCTATATTATTTTTAGTTCGTTTAGTGTCTTCTATATTTAGATTTTAGTTAGTGTCTTCTATTCTATATTTAGATTTTAGTTAGTGTCTTCTATTCTATTTTTAGTTCGTTTAGTGTATTCTATTTTTAGTTCGTTTAGTGTCTTCTATATTTAGTCTATTTAGTGTATTTTATTATATCTTTAGTTCGTTTAGTGTCTTCTATATTTAGATTTTAGTTAGAGTCTTCGTTTCTATTTTTAGTTCGTATAGTGGTTTCTATTTTTAGTCTATTTAGTGTCTTCCATTTTTAGTTTATTTAGTGTCTTGTATTCTATTAGGATTTTATTTTAGTTGTCATTTTATATTAATTTGATAAAGATATTATATGTATATAAAATAGCGAATTTGAGTATTATTAGAGATTGTATATTATATAATATTCCCACTATAAGAGTTTATATATATAGGCAGGTGTAAAATTAGGGAAGACAAACTTCAGGATGACACAACAATTTATTTAAGGCAAGAACAAACTATGAATGATTAACAAGAAATAAGCAATGAGGTAAGTTTACAGAGTAACAAAATTTAGACATAAAAAAAAATGATACTCTGTTAATAAAATAATAAATACTTTACTACAAAATATTGATCTAACACTGATGAGCTGCAAGTGGAACAAATGTGGTGATGGGTATGTTTGGTTTATGGATGATAAATATGAATATTGATTGAAACAAATATCTCTTTGAGTTTATACAATTGGTTATTGGTAAATTATGGGAAGTTATTCCAGTTTCGGTTTTGAAATTTTGTCTGATTGATTTATTTGGATTATAGTTTTAGGTTTAAATATATAACAAAAATACATTAAGCTAGATTAACAATAATAGGAAGTTGTATCTGTCCCTTTTACAGTGTATATCGGGATTCAGAAAATAACTCTGAAAGATATTACAGTGACCTTTATTGAAGACACATGAGATAACCAATATACACTCATGGAGAAAACTTAAGGAAGTTGTATCTTTTAGCATGTATATCAGGATTCAGACATTAACTCGGAAAGATATTACAGTGACCTTTATTGAAGACACACGAGATAACCAATATACACTCATGGACAAAACTTAAGGAAGTTGTACCTTTTACCATTTATATCGGGATTCAGACATTAACTCTGAAAGATATTACAGTGACCTTTATTGAAGACACATGAGATAACCAATATACACTCATGGAGAAAACTTAAGGAAGTTGTATCTTTTAGCATGTATATCAGGATTCAGACATTAACTCGGAAAGATATTACAGTGACCTTTATTGAAGACACACGGGATAACCAATATACATTCATGGACAAAACTTAAGGAAGTTGTACCTTTTAGCATGTATATCGGAATTCAGAGAATAACTCTGAAAGATATTTGATACATAGTGATCTTTATTGAAGACACAGAGATAACCAAGTGTGTATACACTCATGGACAAAACTTAATGAAGTTGTATCTTTTAGCATGTATATCAGGATTCAGACAATAACTCTGAAAGATATTACAGTGACCTTTATTGAAGACACACGAGATAACCAAGTGTGTATACACTCATGGACAAAACTTAAGGAAGTTGTATCTTTTAGCATGTATATCGGGATTCAGACATTAACTCTGAAAGATATTACAGTGACCTTTATTGAAGACACACGAGATAACCAAGTGTTTTCCATTGCAGTAAGGGCAGTAGAAATTGTTTATTATAAAAAAGAACCTTACGCCTTTAAAATAGTTTCGAATTTTGATAACAGATGGCGCGCTAGTGCATCATATTATAAATGTTCTAATAAAAGAAACAATTTGATATTTGAGGAAGAGCGATTGCTCGAAGCATATTATATATTTATAAATGTTTGTAATTCTACTGTCCTCAAAGCTTATGTCCATAGTTCTTCTAAAATACCCATTCCAAGAGTCTATCAAAAGTATCACTATAAAAGGAAGTTCCAAAAATGCAATATAACAGCGGTATGGTAGATTAAACTGGCGAAACCGCTGGGAGGGTTCACCACTGATGAGCCAGGCCCTCCCATTAATTTTTTCATTGCAGTAAGGGCAGTAGAAATTGTCTAATTTCAAAAAGAACCTTACGCCCTCAAAAGAGTTACGAATTTTGATAACCAAGTGTGTATACACTCATGGACAAATCTTAAGGAAGTTGTATCTTTTAGCATGTATATCGGTATTCAGACATTAACTCTGAAAGATACTACAGTAACCTTTATTGAAGACACACGAGATAACCAAGTGTGTATACACTCATGGACAAAACTTAAGGAAGTTGTACCTTTTAGCATGAATATCGGAATTAAGACAATAACTCTGAAAGATATTTGATACATTGTGACCTTTATTGAAGACACACGAGATAACCAATATATACTCATGGACAAAACTTAAGGAAGTTGTACCTTTTAGCATGTATATCGTGTTTCAGACAAAAACTCTGAAATATATTACAGTGACCTTTATTGAAGACACACGAGATAAACAAGTGTGTATACACTCATGGACAAAACTTAAGGAAGTTGTACCTTTTAGCATGAATATCGGAATTAAGACAATAACTCTGAAAGATATTTGATACATTGTGACCTTTATTGAAGACACACGAGATAACCAATATATACTCATGGACAAAACTTAAGGAAGTTGTACCTTTTAGCATGTATATCGTGTTTCAGACAACAACTCTGAAAGATATTACAGTGACCTTTATTGAAGACACACGAGATAAACAAGTGTGTATACACTCATGGACAAAACTTAAGGAAGTTGTACCTTTTAGCATGAATATCGGAATTAAGACAAAATCTCTGAAAGATATTTGATACATAGTGACCTTTATTGAAGAAACATAAGATAACCAATATATACTCATGGACAAAACTTAAGGAAGTTGTACCTTTTAGCATGTATATCGGGATTCAGACAATAACTCTGAGAGATATTACAGTGACCTTTATTGAAGACACACGAGATAACCAATATACACTCATGTACAAAACATGAGGAAGTTGTACCTTTTAGCATGAATATCGGAATTGAAACAATAACTCTGAAAGATATTTGATACATAGTGACCTTTATTGAAGACACACAAGATAACCAATATATACTCATGGACAAAACTTAAGGAAGTTGTACCTTCTAGCATGAATATCGGAATTGAAACAATAACTCTGAAAGATATTTGAAACATAGTGACCTTTATTGAAGACACACAAGATAACCAATATATACTCATGGAGACAAAACTTAAGGAAGTTGTACCTTTTAGCATGTATATCGGTATTCAGACAATAACTCTGAAAGATATTACAGTGACCTTTATTGAAGACACACGAGATAACCAAGTGTGTATACACTCATGTACAAAACTTGAGGAAGTTGTACCTTTTAGCATGAATATCGGAATTGAAACAATAACTCTGAAAGATATTTGATACATAGTGACCTTTATTGAAGACACACAAGATAACCAATATACACTCATGTACAAAACTTAAGGAAGTTGTACCTTTTAGCATGAATATCGGAATTGAAACAATAACTCTGAAAGATATTACAGTGACCTTTATTGAAGACACACGAGATAATCATGAGTGAGCAAAATTCCCTCTGTCTCCTTAAAAAAAGATACAGACAATCGGCGACATTAAAGATTTCCCACTTCCATAAGTTTTGTCTATGAGTTCTGTGAACAGTCCATTGTATGGTGCAATAGGCAAGTTATTTAATATTAATAATTAAAGGTTTACATTTGTCTCTCTCTCTCTCCTGAGATCAAGTCTTTCATTTTGATTCGGCTATCTCCTATCTTATCTTCTGAATGATCAAGTAACAACCAAATTCTTCCCTATGGGGTGTATCATGGCCTTGTATCTCAGTTATCCCTACGTTATAATGGATGTAGGGACATATCACATAAGACATCTGAGGTTCTTCATTGGACACGACAACAACAGGGGACATATAATATACAACGTAAATAAAAAGTCGGTGGACGAGTTGGTAACACCCTCGATTCCCGACAGTCATGAACCGGGATTGAATCCCTCGTTAACATTTTGTTCAATAAGTGAATAACCTTCATATATTATTCACTGTTTCAATTATCATAAACTAAGTTGATCTTGTTGAGCGGTACCTAATAAAGTGATTTTGGAACCGAACCGATAATATACAACGTGAACTGAGGAGACGTTAAAGGACACCCATCTAGCGTGACAACCTGGCTTGTTTTTAAAGAAAATAAATTCATAGCAAGAGTGATCTTCACACGTTTATTATCACCTATCATCATTATTGTTAATTAGTGAGATAATTACTGTGATTGCACCTATATGTTATTATTATTAAAGATAATTATTAACGGAGAATTAATATTCAAATCACACAAAACCAATTAAGATGCACAGACTTGTTTTTAGCTCTCTCTAGCTGCATATGTACTAAGTCATGATAATCATAGTGGGTAGAGAGTTGTGACTTCTTGTACTGTAAGTACACCATATGTCTACACATGTAGTACCAGGCCATGATAATTATGGTGGGTAGAGGGTTGTGACAGCTTGTACTGTAAGTACATCACATGTCTACACATGTAGTACCAGGCCATGATAATTATGGTGGGTAGAGGGTTGTGACAGCTTGTACTGTAAGTACACCGCATGTCTACACATGTAGTACCAGGCCATGATAATTATGGTGGGTAGAGGGTTGTGACAGCTTGTACTGTAAGTACACCGCATGTCTATACATGTAGTACCAGGCCATGATAATTATGGTGGGTAGAGGGTTGTGACAGCTTGTACTGTAAGTACATCACATGTCTACACATGTAGTACCAGGCCATGATAATCATGGTGGGTAGAAGGTTGTGACAGCTTGTACTGTAAGTACACCACATGTCTACACATGTAGTACCAGGCCATGATAATTATGGTGGGTAGAGGGTTGTGACAGCTTGTACTGTAAGTACATTACATGTCTACACATGTAGTACCAGGCCATGATAATTATGGTGGGTAGAGGGTTGTGACAGCTTGTACTGTAAGTACACCACATGTCTACACATGTAGTACCAGGCCATGATAATCATGGTGGGTAGAAGGTTGTGACAGCTTGTACTGTAAGTACACCACATGTCTACACATGTAGTACCAGGCCATGATAATTATGGTGGGTAGAGGGTTGTGACAGCTTGTACTGTAAGTACACCACATGTCTACACATGTAGTACCAGGCCATGATAATTATGGTGGGTAGAGGGTTGTGACAGTTTGTACTGTAAGTACACCACATGCTACACATGTAGTACCAGGCCATGATAATTATGGTGGGTAGAAGGTTGTGACAGCTTGTACTATAAGTACACCACATGCTACACATGTAGTACCAGGCCATGATAATTATGGTGGGTAGAGGGTTGTGACAGTTTGTACTGTAAGTACACCACATGTCTACACATGTAGTACCAGGCCATGATAATTATGGTGGGTAGAGGGTTGTGACAGCTTGTACTGTAAGTACACCACATGTCTACACATGTAGTACCAGGCCATGATAATAATGGTGGGTAGAGGGTTGTGACAGCTTGTACTGTAAGTACACCACATGTCTACACTCGGCCGTGCGGCCACGCGTCGCGCGAGCTCCTGAGTTTTTCGCCTCTGGCGGGCGAAAAGTGTCGCGGATGGCGACAAATATGGTATGGGCTGAAAGCCCGTCAAAAGCCGAAGACAAGCCTGTAAGGCTCGGCTCTAAAGCACAGCCCAGTGTGGAAATAACAGCAAAAGACGTTTTGCAGAACAAAAATCCAATAGTTTTGACTAAAAATAAAAACTATGTAAATCCCTCCGCCGGCAGCCAGGATGCAAATTCTGCCGCGCCGGTCGACCTTGCGGCTATTCCAACTTCTGACGCCGCTGCTCAAATCCGGAGAAACTGGGCTGACATCACAGAAGAGGTGAATCCTGGAGCTGAGGAAGGATTTACCCTCGTCCAGGGTAGGAAGAGGCGCCGTGGCTCGGCAAATTCGCCTACGGCGGCTGCACCATCCTCCAATCCCGGAGGCTCTAGGACCATTCGCCGACCTCAACCATCGGCGGGTTCGGTGCCGCGGGCCCAAGAGATCAGGGTCACCAGAGCACACATCGCGGAAGCCAGGGCGCGGCAGGCGTCCTCCTCCGAGGAACACTGTGTGTACATCGAACACAGCCCCGAACTGGAGCCCTTCCACTACCTTAGGGCACTGGACAGGATGCTCGGAGGAACTGCCGGAGTCATCCAGATCACCAAGGTGAACGGCCACCAGCTCCTGGGACTGACCAACAGAGGCCTGGCCGAGCGCCTCATAAGTGAGGGCCTCGAGGTTGAGGGAACACTCCTCAGAGCATTCCCTTTCCGCAAAAGAGCGGAAAGGATTACAGTGGGTAACCTCCCCTTCTTTGTGGCGGACTCTGCTGTCATCACCGCCCTCTCTCCATATGGGCGGGTTACGTCCATCGCCCCTAAGCAGATGAAGGCGGGCCCCTACGTCTACGTCGATGGCCGGCGTGACGTCTTCATCACCCTACATGAGGGGATCACCATCGAGAGGCTTCCAACCCGCCTTGACATCAACATCAAAGGCCAAGCCTGGCCTGGGTACCTATCCTCGGGCATCAGGTGTTCCAGGTGCCACGGACAAGGGCATCGGAGGGCCATCTGCCCCCTGCTTGCAGGGCTGGCCAACAACACCAGAACGGCCCCACCGACCACTCCTGCTGGCGTCCCACCACCGACCACCCCTGCACCGCCTCAGCGGTCAGCAGCCCAGCCTCCTGCGCCGACACCCTCCAATCCAGCCATGGAGGTTTGCAGCGCTCCTCCCGTGGCCCGAGCTGCGCTCCACTCATCCGCACCTCGGCCATCTCCACCAGCGGCCCCAGCCTTTCCTATGGAGGAGACGCCTCCTGCCCCTCCACCAGTGACCCCTGCTCCGTCCCTGCAAACACCTGGGAGTCGCGAGCCTGCGGCCCCAACACCGGACGTGGAGATGTCCATCGTGGAGGAGACCTTTGCGTCCTCCACGTCATCGGCAAAAAACGCAACGAGAGTCGACCTCGATGCTTTCATCGAGGGGCTCCCCAGCGTGTCATTCGCTAAGACGGACGCCCTTGGTCTTGGGCGGGAGGAGGTCCTGGACCTCCTCTCCTCGAGGACCAAGGCGCAGAGGAAGGGACCCCTCCTGTCGCCTCCGCAGTGCGACGCCCTCGTCGGCCTGATCGGTCAAATTCTGGACCTGAAGCCCGGACACACCTCTAATTTATATAAGGTCCTCGGACAAGTCAAGGCCGAGCTCAGGACAACACCAGCAGTGCCTCCAACACCCACACTGCCTGCGCCTTGGCCTTCTAAGCCAACACCACCCGCTCTCCACGGGGAAAAGACGTCGCCGGACATCGCGACACCTCCACCTCCACTGTCAACCGAATTCATTGATGCCTGCTACGACCAGGCAAATGACATAATATATGAATTAAGCGATGAGCGCTACTCGGAGACTTTATCCGATATCGGAGTCACTGAGGGTGACATCGTAGAGGCAATTATTTTCCCCGACGATAGGGAACCTCTCCTCAGGCGCCTCTCCACTCAGAAGAGAACCACTCTTGCCGGGATCGTCAGCGCTGCATCTGAGCGCGCTCGGAGCTCGGATCCCTTTGTGCGTGAGGGCCTGCGCATACTCAGCGAAATGCTCCCCCCCCCCCCCTAATCTGTAAATCCCATTAATTCTTGATTGAATGTAACTATTGACGAGTGTCAATAAAGTATGTTTTAATTGTCAAAAAAAAAAAATTGTCACATGTCTACACATGTAGTACCAGGCCATGATAATTATGGTGGGTAGAGGGTTGTGACAGCTTGTACTGTAAGTACACCACATGTCTACACATGTAGTACCAGGCCATGATAATAATGGTGGGTAGAGGGTTGTGACAGCTTGTACTGTAAGTACACCACATGTCTACACATGTAGTACCAGGCCATGATAATAATGGTGGGTAGAGGGTTGTGACAGCTTGTACTGTAAGTACACCACATGTCTACACATGTAGTACCAGGCCATGATAATCATGGTGGGTAAAGGGTTCTGACAGCTTGTACTGTAAGTACACCACATGTCTACATCGACCGTGCGGCCACGCGTCGCGCGAGCTCCGTGATTCTCGCCTCTGGCGAGCGGAAAAATGTCGCGACAAGCGACAAATTTGGTATGGGCTGAAAGCCCGTCAAAAGCCGAGAAAAAGCCTGCAAGGCACGGCTCACTAGCACAACCATGTGCAGAATTATCCGCAAATCAAGATTTGCAGAACGAAATCCCAATAGTTTTGAGAAAAAATCAAAACTATGTAAATCCGCCCGCCGGCAGCCAGGATGCAAATTCTGCCGCGCCGGTCGACCTTGCGGCTATTCCAACTTCCAACGCCGCTGCTCAAGTCCGGAGAAACTGGGCTGACATCACAGAAGAGGTGAATCCTGGAGCTGAGGAAGGATTTACCCTCGTCCAGGGTAGGAAGAGGCGCCGTGGCTCGGCAGATTCGCCTACGGCCGCTGCACCATCCTCCAACAGCGGTGGCGCCAGGAGCAGTCGCCGATTGCATTCATCGGCTCGATCGGTACCCCGGGCACAGGAGATCCCGACAACCAGGACCCATATCACAGAGGCCCGGGCGAGGCAGGCGTCCTCCTCCGAGGAGCACTGCGTCTACCTGGAACACGGCCCCGAGCTACAGCCCTTCCACTACCTGAGGGCGCTGGACAGGCTGCTTGGAGGAACCGCCGGAGTCGTCCAAGTCTCCAAGGTAAATGGCCACCAACTCCTGGGACTGGCCAACAGGGGCCTCGCCGAGCGCCTCATAAACAACGGCCTTGAGGTTGAGGGCACTCTCCTCAGGGCGTTTCCTTTCCGTAAAAGAGCGGAAAGGATAACGGTGAGCAACCTCCCCTTCTTCGTGGAGGACTCAGCCATCATCAACGCCCTTAGGCCCTTTGGGCGCATCACATCCATCTCGCCCAAAATGATGAAGGCCGGCCCGTACACCTACACCGACGGTCGCCGCGAGGCGTTCATCGTCCTTCACGAAGGAATGACAACCGAGAGGCTCCCCACCCGCCTCGACATCACCATCAAAGGCGAGGCCTGGCCCGCTTATCTCTCTACCGGCATCAAGTGTTCCAGATGCCACGGTCAGGGGCACCGCAGGGCCAACTGCCCCCTGCTTGCAGGGCTGGCCAACAACACCAGAACGGCCCCACCGACCACTCCTGCTGGCGTCCCACCACCGACCACCCCTGCACCGCCTCAGCGGTCAGCAGCCCAGCCTCCTGCGCCGACACCCTCCAATCCAGCCATGGAGGTTTGCAGCGCTCCTCCCGTGGCCCGAGCTGCGCTCCACTCATCCGCACCTCGGCCATCTCCACCAGCGGCCCCAGCCTTTCCTATGGAGGAGACGCCTCCTGCCCCTCCACCAGTGACCCCTGCTCCGTCCCTGCAAACACCTGGGAGTCGCGAGCCTGCGGCCCCAACACCGGACGTGGAGATGTCCATCGTGGAGGAGACCCTTGCGTCCTTCACTTCATCGGCAAAAAAACGCAACGAGAGTCGACCTCGATGCGTTCATCGAAGGGCACCCCAGCGTGTCCTTCGCTAAGACGGACGCCCTTGGTCTTGGGCGGGAGGAGGTCCTGGACCTCCTCTCCTCGAGGACCAAGGCGCAGAGGAAGGGACCCCTCCTGTCGCCTCCGCAGTGCGACGCCCTCGTCGGCCTGATCGGTCAAATTCTGGACCTGAAGCCCGGACACACCTCTAATTTATATAAGGTCCTCGGACAAGTCAAGGCCGAGCTCAGGACAACACCAGCAGTGCCTCCAACACCCACACTGCCTGCGCCTTGGCCTGCTAAGCCAACACCACCCGCTCTCCACGGGGAAAAGACGTCGCCGGACATCGCGACACCTCCACCTCCACTGTCAACCGAATTCATTGATGCCTGCTACGACCAGGCAAATGACATAATTTATGAATTAAGCGATGAGCGCTACTTGGAGACTTTATCCGATATCGGAGTCACTGAGGGTGACATCGTAGAGGCAATTATTTTCCCCGACGATAGGGAACCTCTCCTCAGGCGCCTCTCCACTCAGAAGAGAACCACTCTTGCCGGGATCGTCAGCGCTGCATCTGAGCGCGCTCGGAGCTCGGATCCCTTTGTGCGTGAGGGCCTGCGCATACTCAGCGAAATGCTCCCCCCCCCCCCCCTAATCTGTAAATCCCATTAATTCTTGATTGAATGTAACTATTGACGAGTGTCAATAAAGTATGTTTTAATTGTCAATTGTCACATGTCTACACATGTAGTACCAGGCCATGATAATAATGGTGGGTAGAGGGTTGTGACAGCTTGTACTGTAAGTACACCACATGTCTACACATGTAGTACCAGGCCATGATAATAATGGTGGGTACAGGGTTGTGACAGCTTGTACTGTAAGTACACCACATGTCTACACATGTAGTACCAGGCCATGATAATCATGGTGGGTAAAGGGTTCTGACAGCTTGTACTGTAAGTACACCACATGTCTACACATGTAGTACCAGGCCATGATAATAATGGTGGGTAGAGGGTTGTGACAGCTTGTACTGTAAGTACACCACATGTCTACACATGTAGTACCAGGCCATGATAATCATGGTGGGTAAAGGGTTCTGACAGCTTGTACTGTAAGTACACCACATGTCTGATTCATTAGTGCTGTAAAGACCAGGATATCCTAAAGGATATTTGGTCATCAGTTGGTGATATCTGGCGATCAAAAGATCTAGCCCGAGGGCGCATGCCGGCCATCACCTTCCTCGGAAGAAGCCGCTCCTAACATGGAGGACACGCTTCATCAGCCGTTCCTAACATGGATGCAGACGCTGGAGTAGTTGTTGTTGGCTACAGCCTTTGGTTGATTACATGGCGGGCTGGACTCGCCATTTGACTCAGAGTCGTCATTGGGCTTTTGAGGCTTTTTGTAGAGGTACCAGTGCCACCTGATACCCCACCACGCCCTGGTAACACTGACGCTGCTTGTTCGCGACTGCTTATTTGACCAGTTGTCTGATCTTATTCGCAGCTAACCATCATATCTGATGGCCGTTCCCCTATCCACAGCCCGGGGACGCGCCTGGCAGCATGCAGCTCTGCTTTCCTTGGGAATTTGCCCAAGCTCCAGGGCCTTAGTATACTCAGTTGCGGAGTACTGCGCCCCTGTGTGGGAAAGAAGCTCCCATACAGACAGCATAGATGCTCAACTTAACCAAACTATGAGATTAATAACGAGAAACATGAGACCTACCCCTATAGACTGGCTCCCATATCTCTCTAACATAGCACCTCCTGACCTCAGAAGAAAGAAATCTACCTCCAACCTTCTCAGTAAAATTAAAGCTAACACTAAGCTTCCAATCAACACTGTTCTCGACACTCCTCCCCCAACTCGACTAATATCAAGGAATCCTGCATGGGTGGCCGAGGAAAATGTAGATCTTAAAGAAGAGTGGAGAAACCGATGGAGCAATCTTGCCATCGCCAACAAAGACCTGGTGGAGGACCCTAACACCAAACCTCCCGGCTACAACCTACCTAGGAGGACCTGGTCAACCCTCAATAGAATCAGGACCTCTACTGGTAGATGCAACTACCTACTAAATAAGTGGAACATGAGTCCAGACCAGAACTGCGACTGTGGACAAATACAAACAATGCACCATATCCTAAGGGACTGTCCTCGAAGATTCTTCCAGGGAACACTTGGGGATATCCACCGGTGCACAGAGGAGGCCCTGGAGTGGATTCGTCACCTCGACATTCCACTCTAGAGAAACTTGCCAACATTGTTGTATTGTGCTGTAAAAAACAATATCATACGCAATATATATATACCACATGTCTACACATGTAGTACCAGGCCACGATAATTATGGTGGGTAAAGAGTAGTGACAGCTTGTACTGTAGGTACACCACATGTCTACACATGTAGTACCAGGCCATGATAATCATAGTGGGTAGAGGGTCGTGACAGCTTGTACTGTAAGTACACGACATGTCTACACATGTAGTACCAGGCCATGATGATCATGGTGGGTAGAGGGCTATGATTGCTTGTACTGTAAGTACACCACATGTCTACACATGTAGTACCAGGCCATGATAATTATGGTGGGTAGAGGGTTGTGACAGCTTGTACTGTAAGTATACCACATGTCTACACATGTAGTACCAGGCCATGATAATTATGGTGGGTAGAGGGTTGTGACAGCTTGTACTGTAAGTATACCACATGTCTACACATGTAGTACCAGGCCATGATAATTATGGTGGGTAGAGGGTTGTGACAGCTTGTACTGTAAGTATACCACATGTCTACACATGTAGTACCAGGCCATGATAATTATGGTGGGTAGAGGGTTGTGACAGCTTGTACTGTAAGTATACCACATGTCTACACATGTAGTACCAGGCCATGATAATTATGGTGGGTAGAGGGTTGTGACAGCTTGTACTGTAAGTACACCACATGTCTACACATGTAGTACCAGGCCATGATAATTATGGTGGGTAGAGGGTTGTGACAGCTTGTACTGTAAGTACACCACATGTCTACACTCGGCCGTGCGGCCACGCGTCGCGCGAGCTCCTGAGTTTTTCGCCTCTGGCGGCCGGAAAGTGTCGCGGATGGCGACCAATATGGTATGGGCTGAAAGCCCGTCAAAAGCCGAAGACAAGCCTGTAAGGCTCGGCTCTAAAGCACAGCCCAGTGCGGTAATAACAGCAAAAGACGTTTTGCAGATCAATTCCTCGATGAATTCAAAAGAAAATGAAAACTATGTAAATCCGCCCGCCGGCAGCCAGGATGCAAATTCTGCCGCGCCGGTCGACCTTGCGGCTATTCCAACTGCTAACGCCGCTGCTCAAGTCCGGAGAAACTGGGCCGACATCACAGAAGAGGTGAATCCTGGAGCTGAGGAAGGATTTACCCTCGTCCAGGGTAGGAAGAGGCGCCGTGGCTCGGCAAATTCGCCTACGGCAGCTGCACCATCCTCCAATGCTGGAGGTTCCAGGACCATTCGCCGACCTCAACCATCGGCGGGTTCGGTGCCGCGGGCCCAGGAAATCAGGGTCACCAGAGCACACATCGCGGAAGCCAGGGCGCGGCAGGCGTCCTCCTCCGAGGAACACTGTGTGTACATCGAACACAGCCCCGAACTGGAGCCCTTCCACTACCTTAGGGCACTGGATAGGATGCTCGGAGGAACTGCCGGAGTCATCCAGATCACCAAGGTGAACGGCCACCAGCTCCTGGGACTGACCAACAGAGGCCTAGCCGAGCGCCTCATAAGTGAGGGCCTCGAGGTTGAGGGAACACTCCTCAGGGCATTCCCTTTCCGCAAAAGAGCGGAAAGGATTACAGTGGGTAACCTCCCCTTCTTTATAGGAGACTCCGCTGTCATCAACGCCCTCTCTCCATATGGGCGGGTCACGTCCATCGCCCCTAAGCAGATGAAGGCGGGCCCCTACGTCTACGTCGATGGCCGGCGAGACGTCTTCATCACCCTACATGAGGGGATCACCATCGAGAGGCTTCCAACCCGCCTCGACATCAACATCAAAGGCGAGGCCTGGCCTGCGTACCTGTCCTCGGGCATCAGGTGTTCCAGGTGCCACGGACAAGGGCATCGGAGGGCCATCTGCCCCCTGCTTGCAGGGCTGGCCAACAACACCAGAATGGCCCCACCGACCACTCCTGCTGGCGTCCCACCACCGACCACCCCTGCACCGCCTCAGCGGTCAGCAGCCCAGCCTTCTGCGCCGACACCCTCCAATCCAGCCATGGAGGTTTGCGGCGCTCCTCCCGTGGCCGGAGCTGCGCTCCACTCATCCGCACCTCGGCCATCTCCAACAGCGGCCCCAGCCTTTCCTATGAAGGAGACGCCTCCTTTCCCTCCACCAGTGACCCCTGCTCCGTCCCTGCGAACACCTGGGAGTCGCGAGCCTGCGGCCCCAACACCGGACGTGGAGATGTCCATCGTGGAGGAGACCTTTGCGTCATCCACGTCATCGGCAAAAAACGCAACGAGAGTCGACCTCGATGCGTTCATCGAGGGGCACCCCAGCGTGTCCTTCGCTATGACGGACGCCCTTGGTCTTGGGCGGGAGGAGGTCCTGGACCTCCTCTCATCGAGGACCAAGGCGCAGAGGAAGGGACCCCTCCTGTCGCCTCCGCAGTGCGACGCCCTCGTCGGCCTGATCGGGCAAATCCTGGACCTGAGACCCGGAGCAGCCAGCAACCTGTACAAAGTCCTCGGACAAGTCAAAGCTGAGCTCAGGACAACACCAGCAGTGCCTCCTACACCCACACTGCCTGCGCCTCGGCCCGCTCGGCCGACAGCACCCGCTCCCCAAGTGAAGGAGTCAACACCGGCCATGGCCACACCTCCGCCTCCACCATCAGTCTGCATGGAGGATGATTCGGAGCCAGACTATTGGACGGACATGGTGGATTCAGTAGATGAATTGATGCGAAGTCCCGGCTCGGAGCCCATTCTCCAAACGTTCGGCGCGTGCGAATTCGTGGACGCGGCCCGTTACCCTGAGGTGAGGGAGTGCGTGCTCGCGGAACTCACGCCGCGGCGAGGGAGGATTCTCGCCCAATTCCTGGATAAGCTCATCGAGCGCACTCGGGACTCGGTTCCCTTGATCCGTAGAGGCTTATCTGAGTTCAGGGCCGCCTTGCCATTCTATGATCCAGACCCTCCCTGAGGACACCCTCTGTCGAAAAAAAATTTCCAAAGGGAATTGTTCGAGCTCGGGCTACCTCTGGGCTCCTGACAGAGTCAGGATAACTGTAAATAGTTGTAAATATTTTCCATTGACTCTTTGAGTGTTACCATTGACTGTACAGTCAATAAAGTCTGTTTTCATTCATTCACATGTCTACACATGTAGTACCAGGCCATGATAATTATGCTGGGTAGAAGGTCGTAACTGCTTGTACTGTATGTACACTATGTGTCTACACATGTAATACCAGGCCATGATAATCATGGTGAATAGAGTGTTGTAAATGCTTGTACTGTAAGTATATCACATGTCTACACATGTAGTACCAGGCCATGATAATTGTGGTGGGTAAAAGGTCGTAACTGCTTGTACTGTATGTACACTATGTGTCTACACATGTAATACCAGGCCATGATAATTATGGTAGGTAGAGAGTTGTGAATGCTTGTACTGTAAGTACACTACATACACCACATTCTTAAACAACTTTCTTTTTTCTTTATATCCTGTGTCAAAATGTGTTGTACAGTATTCTTTTGCGAACAAGTTCAATGATCCTTTCCCTCATTCTTCAATTCAAAATGACTATTCTCGGTGTAGACAGTATTTGGTATCTCTCTGATCTAAACATCTTCTCTATGGAATTTTCTTCCATCCTGAGTATGTGTCATTAGGAAATGCCTTCAGGAAGGCAATTGTCTATTGTTAAGCTTGCTGAAGCATTTCGACAAGTTTCCTTTGGCGTTCTCCATCCAGTACAAAACTGATGTTGATACTTTCTGTTGTTTATCTTCATCTGCAGAAATTTTGGCCATCAATCTTGTTATTTATAATCTAAAATACACCTATTCCCCGATTTACACGGTAGATACGTTCCTGAGAAAAACGTGTAAATCGGGGGATAGGTGTACACAGAAATAAAAATAAAATGCATTGACAGGTTAAAATATGTAGTCAGCACATAAGCTCGGGATTCCTCGTGAGATGTGTACACAGCGCATGTGTTCAATCACAGTAGCATTTAGTATAGTGCGATAAAAACAAAAAAAAAAAACTTATTTGGAAAACCGTGTAAAAGCGAAAACGTGTAAAACAAGTACCGTGTAAATCGGGGGATAGGTGTTCGTGTCATTATTTTGATAAAATTATTATGATAATTTGGGATGGAAATTTGGGATGGAAAATTAGGGAAGACCAACTTCGGGATGAGACAACAATTTATTTCAGGCAAGAACAAACTATGAGTGATAAACAAAAGATAAGCAAAAGAGGAAAGTGTACAGAGTATAGCAAAATATAAACATAAAAAATAATACTCTATTAATAAAATAATAAATAATTTGTTAAAATATACAAACAAATTATTTCCTTCATATAAGACAATTAAAATTTAGGGATTTTTTTTCATCGAACCATTGTACGAACTTTTAGATCCTTCTTCAATATGTAAGTAATGATTTTCATAAAATATTTATTATTGGGGAAAGACATGCATTTTTTTTTTTCAAATGAAGAAAAAAATATTTTAAAAATTAGTTCGTTTTAAAATCAACAGATGGCGCTACAAGTTCTATATTTAGAAACCAATATAATGGAGGTGGCTTTCAAACAGCTGATGTTGAAAGAAATATCTTCGTTCTTAGTATTCATTTGCATATTCGTATTTCTATTCTTTAAATAGATTAATTATAGAAGATTATTTTGTGGTAAATAACCGAGAGATTGTGTGGGAGGATTGAAGTGTACATAGCTATAAATCCTATAAAATGTATATTTATAATACTCTTTTTAGTGACATATATCACACAAAGGAAACAGCTGAAAAGAAACCTACTTTTTATTTTATTTGACATTTCAGACGCGATATCCCAGCTTGGGATACTTGCGCCTAAGTACATTTTAGCAGCTTATATACAATTCATTTTATATACAATTCTATAAACAAGACTAAAAACAAAATTAAAACTTAAAAGTTGGTTTTCTCAAACAGAAAAGAATGATCCAGGAAGTCCAATCTTGGTGAGAAATTTTTGAGAATATGGTTTTGGCACGGATGAAATTTCCTTGAGGAATCTGATTGAGTAGTTATCTAATGTATACACTTCATGTAGATTCTAATGTAGACTTGGCACAGTATTCTTCTCTGTGTTCTTTGGCTGATCTCTGTGGCCAACATAGACCGATGTAAGGAACACTGTTCCAGGACAAGATATGCTGAGGCCTGAATAAGTCGAGACTGGATGATGGCCTGTCTTTGAACAATGTCGAACGGTCTGCTAATCTCCATGCTAATGCCCAACGTTCATTCCAGTGGGACTGTAACCATTCATCAAGGAAATGACTAATTCTGATTAGAGCGTCTTTCGCCGATCGACCTTGCACAAATACGAATTGGCTTCGAGAACCAACCCTGACATTTTGAAAGCCATTGCAGTCTGGCCAGAATAAACCTTTCAATACCTTCCTTCCAGTGGGACTGTAACCATTCATCAAGGAAATGGCTAATTCTGAACAGAGCGTCTTTCGCCAATCGAACTTGCACAAATACGAATTGGCTTCGAGAACCAACCGTGACATTTTGCTAACCATTACAGTCTGACCAGAATACACCTTTCAATACTTTCCTTCCAGTGGCACTGCACGCCTTGCCAGCATGCCTGGTCAACTGCTCAAACTCATCAGATAGCCCGAGAAATTAGCTCTCCAGGGGATTATTTTTATCCGTAGAAAGGATCAAAATAATAAATAGGATTATTGAAATGAGGAGAGCACAAATAAACAAAGTAAAACCTTTTAATAAAGTCTTATACTTAAAATATTAGTTTTCATTACATTTTAAAAAGCTTTATTAGTTTCTAAGAGATTAAATTGCTTTTAGCTTTTATAACAAAAACTTATTTACATTAATCTCCCTTATAAACACACACGCGTCTCCAAATAGATTTTCTTTAAAATTTTGTTTCTTTATTAATATCAGAAAATCGTTACATTTTAAATTGATTTTTAGGTTTAAGAGGTAAATGCATGTCTGTGTTTCAAACACAATAATGTGTATTAATACAACAATAATTTCTCAATTTGCTATAGAAGAAACATATATCGAAATGAAGAAATCCTTATATTCTAAGAATATATATTTTATTCTTTTGAAAATAGAGCAATCCATAAATAAATCTTTATTTTAAAAGGTAATTGTTGTTGACACACATAATTACCTTGATACACATACCTTGATAAAGGTTGGCGTAGAGCCAACTGAAATATTGGTAAAATAAATGATATTTTGATCTAATATATGCCTTTTTAATTAAATATTTTTTCTATGAAGCTATTCTCCCCATCTGTGTTTCTTCTATAATAGCATGTATGAATATATATTTGTATGTGTGAAAAATAATTGAAAAAAAAAAAAAAAAGTCGGGTGTTGATATTAAAAATAAAGAAAGTATATCCTGACCACGAGCACATGTGCTTTTTAGATGGCAGAGCGCCGTCTAGTGATACAGAAATCAACTAAACCATGATTTAACCTGTTCACTGTGTGTTTGGCAACCCCATTTTTTATATATACAGTTGAACCTGTCTACAGCGCCCCCTCTAAATAGCGCCTTCCTCTCTATAGCGCCTGATTTTAAACATTAAAATGATAACATTTTACATTAAAAGTGACCTCTCTATAGCACCCCCTCTCTATAGCACCCTATTTTGGCGAGTCCCAAGAGGAGACGCTATAGACAGGCTTAACTGTATAAATCAAGAAATGCCAAATCAAGGTTTAGTTGATTTTTGTTCCACTAGATGGCGCTCTGCAATCAAAAAAAGCACATGTACTTCTGGTAAGGATATGCTTTCTTTATTTTTAATATATTCGTTTGAGAGTGAAGTGTGTATCGAAAGCTAAGTTAATTCACCATATTGTGGTGGAAACAGTAATAAGTTATTGACTTCCCAAAGAAGAAGTCACTTATCTAAGCAGCACAGATTGAAGGAAGGAAAAATCTCCCCAAGAAGTGTGGCGGAGCAGGTGACAAACGACAGCTGGAGACCGGACAGATGGCCCGCGCGTGTGTTTACCTTCTTGCTGGCTCCGATTGGATGATAAATTACTGATTCCCCCGCGTGCACCAGCTTTCGTACCTCATACCTATTTCAATATGACATTTTACACTGAATTTCTCTATCTACTCCCTTTTAGCTTACAAGCGTTTTTATAATATTATTTCTTCTTCTTCAATAAATAGTTTATAAATATATGGAAATTATAAACCTATTTTTAATCTAATTTCTTTTTAAAATATATAATTAACTAGATTACACTCTCTGTCATCTAAAAATCTCATTTGAGCATGATCAGTATATGTCTTTTTTGATTTTAATATATAATTAGAATTATTTATACAGCACTTATCAAGCGATTATTAAAAATTAATATAGATAAGGTATGGCTCATCAGTGGTGAACCCTCCCAGCAGTTTCGCCATTTTAAGTTTTAAATATAATTCATTAGAGTGCCATCTATATTTATAAATATAAACTATTCAACGCGAGTATTTCTTTTTTTTTTTTTTTTTCAATAAAATAATTTTCTTCAACTCTTATCATTTTAGTAAGAAAAATATAAAATTATTATTATTTTTTAAAATAATTTTCGCGTCAGTTTACTTTTCTAAATAAATATGGCAATAACATAGTTCTCCCATTTTTAAAAAAACGGTTTCAAATTAAGCTGTCACTCTTCATAACTTATTTATTTTAAACATATTACAAATATTTAAAAATATAAAATAGGCGTTATTGTTCATTTTCAAAAATATTCACACCTATATTTTACAAAAATTATTTTGTCCATAATATAAATATATATATCTAATTTTTTCTCCCCATTGAATATAACAAAATATTTTTTTAAAAACTTAATGCTGTTGACGTTATGTGACGCTGAGTTTGTTGTTGACACACTTTAAAATGTTATAACACCTTGATAAAGGTTGGCCTTCAGCCAACTGAAATATTGGTAAAATAAATGATTTTTTGATCCAATATATACCTTTTTAATTAAAGATTTATATATGGATTGCTCTATTTAAAAAAAAAGCTTATTTACTAAAATATTTTGCTTCTCTGCCTCGTTTTCTCTGTCTCCTTTTCTGACTACCTTTTTGATAAATTAAAAAGAGTGGATGGTTGAACGTCTTTTATTGGTGTATAATTCACAAGCATTCGAGCAGTATACTTTTCTCTTAGATAAAAGGAAATATTGCTAACAATTGCTTAACCAATAGAAAAGGTTTGTGTTTGAATGCTAGCGACTCATCGACGAATAAAAGACGCGCTTTTCCCAACGATATGGCTTCTTTATTTAGGAAATATCGGTAGATAATTGCCAGTACATTCCTGCATCTTATTTACATACACTCATGGAAGCTAGGTTGTTCTTTTTGAGCGGTACCTAATAAATTTATTTTGGAACTGGAATACTCATGAAAGTGGAAAATCTTTTTTTTAAGTAGACAGAGGCAATTTTGTTCACACTTGGTTATCTCGTGTAATATCTTTCAGAGTTATTGTCTCAATCACGATATACATGGTAAAAGGTACAACTTCCTTAAGTTTTGTCTATGAGTGTATACCCACTTGGTTATCTCGTGTGTCTTCAATAAAGGTTACTATAATATTTTTCAGAATTATTGTCTGAATCCCTATATCCATTCTAAAAATACAACTTCCTTTAGTTCTGTTTATGAATGTAAATATTTCACCTTTAAAAATTGCACTGTGAACTGATTTTCCCATCACCTTTTTGGTTTAAAAAGTTGAAACAATTCAACACGTATCTTCTTAGAGCAAAGAAATTCAAATCTTTGAGTGAAGGATTTATAAAATAGAAAGTAAATATAAATCATTTTTATTTCAAAATAGATAAAGATTCTTAATAAAAATGAAATAATCATTATAAATAGCTCAACATGATCAACTTTCTCTCTCCACAATACTAATTATTACAGATAACTTCATTTAAAAATTTATCCCGCATGAGTTTCTTTTCAATTAAAAATCAAAATTTATTTAAAGGGGAAATAACGATTATTTCTAACCTTAAAGATGAGGTATGAAAGGATGAATTGTGAAGAGTAATGATAAACGGAAAAATAAAAGTGTCCAGGGATGGGAATATCATTACTCTTCACAATTCATCCTTTTATACCTCATCTTTAAGGTTAGAAATAATCGTTATTTCTCCTTTAAATAAATTTTGATTTTTCATTGAATAGAAACTCGTGCGGGATAATTTTTTTTAATGTCGTTTTACAATCACAAGCCGCATTATATTATATTGTACAGATAACTTCATTAAATCAACTTCCATCATTGCTTAACATATTGTAAAAAACTTGCGATTTCTTCTATTTGCTTATGTTGTTGCTTATTTGTTTAATATATATGTTTATTTAATGCTCTTTTTCTTAATTGTTTATTTTCTTTTTGATAATTCTGTTACCTATTCAACTACAATATGAATTATTGTAAATAGTTTCACGCGCAATTATCCAGATCGGATATAGCGTGTCTTATTTTCAACTGGTAATAATAACAATGAAAAGATGTTCAAATTTTATTAGTTTTTCTTTCTATAAATTATACGAATTTATATTTTAAAAGGCTATAATCATTTCTACACATGCGTCTATTCAGAAGAGTAGTGGTTTAAGGTATTTATAAAAAAATTGATTTTATTCTTTCACCACTCTTCTTATCAAAATTCAAAAATTGGTCTCAAATTATAGGCAAGGGAAAAAAAACTTGACAGTGCTGTGACCATTTCTAACGACAATTGTTCTAGCAAGTTCAAACGGTTTTTTATGCGAGTGTCCCATTTTCACCCATTGTTCGCCTCCCCTACGCCTCATTAAAGCTTGAATACCCCCACGCACACTTATTTCATAACGGCCTTCACATGTGAAGCTGAGTTTAATCCAACAAATAAACATAATAAATAGGATTTTTTGTTGCTTATCCCTAGTATACGTGGTATAAGCCATAATAATCATGGTGGGTAGAAGTAGACGACAGCTTTAACAGTAAGAGCACCACATGTCTACACATCTGAAAAGCAGTTCGACTTTTGCACTTACAAATGTGTCAGAGCCCCCGTTTGGTAAATGCACTCGCTGGTAGGGTTGGACTTTTGCAAGAATCGGGGGGCCATTGGAGCATTTTTTATCAGAAAAATTTCCCAATACGGGATTCGAACCCGGGTCATAGCGGTCGAAAACCAACGGTTTAGACCATCTTTCCACCGACCCCGGTTGCAAACCAGAGTTTTAGGTATAAGATACTTAACCCTAGATTACTTGTTGATTTTATTAAATTAAAATCAGGGATGTTGAACGTGTATTGAAAGTATATAATTGTATTTGTATATATCATTTCAAACTATATATAGAACGGGATTCTGAAAGCTAAAGAAATTCTTTACATAAAATGATTTCGACTGAAATTTACATAATATTTCTATGAATTATTCACATAATGAACAACGTCAAAAACTAACACAAAGCAATAACGCGCCATCTATACATATAAAATGAAAGGAATTAAAAGCACGAATGTTTCTTTTATACATAATACAAACTTCTTACAAACATAATACAAGCTTATGTCCATAGTTTTCTTGAAAACCATTTCTGAGATTCCATCCTTCAGTGCTGCGTATATAAGCAGAATCGTCCAATACAGTATTAGAGCTCTGAGAAGCGGTCTGGTGGATTAAATTGGCGAAACCGCTGGGAGGGTTCACCACTGATGAGCCAAGCCCTCCCAATATATTTTTTAATCGCAGTAAGGACAGTAGAAGTTTGTATTATGTATAAAAGAAACATTCGTGCTTTTAATTCCTTTCATTTTAAACGTCAAAAACTTTCAAAGGATGAGAAATCAAGAAAAATCCATTGGCTAATAAATCAAGAAACATCCACTGGATGAGAAATCAAGAAAGATCCCAGGACAAGAAATAAAGACGTATCCAAGGACAAGAAATCATGAAATATCCCAGGACAAGAAATAAAGACGTATCCAAGGACAAGAAATCAAGAAATATCCCAGGACAAGAAATAAAGACGGATCGAAGGACAAGAAATCAAGAAATATCCCAGGGCAAGAAATCAAGAAAGATCCCACACACAGGACAAGAAATCAAGAAAGATCCCAGGACAAGAGATATAGAAAGATCCCAGGACAAAAGAAATCAAGAATGATCCCAGGACAAGAAATCAAGAAAGTTCCCAGGACAAGAAATCAAGAAAGATCCCAGGACAAGTAATCGAGAAGGATCCCAGGACAAGAGATCAAGAAGTATCCCAGGACAAGCAATCAAGAAAGAACCCAGGACAAGAAATCAAGAAAGATCCCAGGACAAGAAATCAAGAAGGAACCCAGGACAAGAGATCAAGAAAGATCCCAGGACAAGAAATCAAGAAAGATCCCTGGACAAGAAGGAACCCAGGACAAGAAATCAAGAAAGATCCCAGGACAAGAAGGAACCCAGGACAAGAAATCAAGAAAGATCCCAAGACAAGAAGGATCCCAGGACAAGAAATCAAGAAAGATCCCTGGACAAGAGATCAAGAAGTATCCCAGGACAAGCAATCAAGAAAGATCCCAGGACAAGAAATCAAGAAAGATCCCAGGTCAAGAAATCAAGAAGGAACCCAGGACAAGAGATATAGAAAGATCCCAGGACAAGAAAGAGATCAAGAAAGATCCCAGGAAAGAAGGATCCCAGGACAAGAGAGATCCCAGGACAAGAAAGATACCAGGACAAGAGATATAGAAGGATCCCAGGACAAGAGAGATCCCAGGACAAGCAATCAAGAAATATCCCCCAAGGCGTTATCCCCGACCACAAAGACCGGATGTTCGACGGAAATTGTCATTTTCTTTATCTGAGGAAGACAGGTGGCTGATTGTTGGGCGGGTTGCCATAGGGGAGAGTTGGTCAGTTAGTGGGATATGTCTGTTCATCCATACGATAGTCATAGCATATGGTCAATAGGATGTATGTTCCTTAGTATGGTTATCCTCCTATGGATAATTTAGTCTTATGCTCCCTTAAATATAGAACCCCCACTTTATAATCTCTTGCTTTTTTATTTCCATCGTTGTTTCTTGACTAGACCTTTGCTTGAAATCTCCCGAAATCTCTTGGATTTCTCTAGATCTCTTGACAAAAATGGAAGATTTCGAATCCTCACACATATAGGTTAACGTTGACCTTGATAAGAATGGGATAGTCTTTGGGCCCACACACAACAGGATTAAGAGGTCTTACTTTGTTTGACTAGAAAAACTTTCAAAATTAATCTTTGGCCTTTGATCTCATGTCAAAGCTATTTCCAGAATTTATATTCTCGCACTTAAAGAATAAGGTAACATAGAGCTATCTTAGCAAGTTTATTTAATTAAATTAAGACACGAAGTGACTGATGTCTTGCTCACAACAATCTAAAGAATAAAATATCTTCAGCTACAAATTTTAAATACATTTCTTATATATATATACACTGGTGTCCAAAAAATAAGAAACTTTTGTTTTTTAATGATATGTTTTAAAATATACAACGCTAAAAGCTAAAAAGAAATTTAATTAGGTATTTTAAGTCGTAGAATTTATTTATCGCAACCATTCGATTCGGTAAAATTGAAAATATGCAAATTTTTGCTTGTCTTTATAAGTGTGCTATTTGGCGTGTCGTTTGCCCCATCTAAGAATTGTCCAATTATAATTTTATTTAATCCTTAGTTAATTATGAGTTTACGAAAAATTTTAGCAGATGATTTAAAATGGAGAGCTGTTGGAAGAATGGAGGCAGGGCAATCACAAGTTGAAGTAGCAAAATGGCTAAATGTGAATATATCTGTGGTCAGCAAAATATGGAAACAGTTCATTGAGACAGGAACCATCAAAAGAAAAGAAGGTTCTGGTAGAAAAAGAAAAACAGCTACCTCTGAAGACCGTTATCTGGTCGTAACTGCCAAGCGCCATAGGGAGATGACAGCTATTCAACTCTCTAATGAACTCTCAAGTGCTACTGGAACGAGAATTTCAAGACAAACTGTTTACCGAAGGCTTCACGAAGGTGCTCTTTATGCAAGACGACCAATGGTCTGTATCCCTTTAACCTCTGCTCACAGGAGAGCCCGCTTGAATTGGTGCTTGGAACATAACGCCTGGACTCATGATCAGTGGGCCAATGTTCTCTTCAGTGACGAGTCAAGATTTAGTTTAAACACAGATTCTCGACGAGTTTTCATCTGGAGGGAGCCTGGAGCCCGCTATCATCCCAGTAACATCAGGGAAATAGACAGTTTTAGAGGGGGCAGTCTCTTAGTCTGGGCTGGCATCAGTTCTAGCAGACGCACACCCCTCCACATTTTTTCTGGGGGCACTTTAACTGCCCAAAGGTACAGTGACGAGATCCTTGAGCCCTATCTAAGACCTTATAGAGATAAAATTGGTCACAATTTAGTTTTTATGGACGTTAATGCTCGTCCGCATTGGGCTAGGCTAGTCAATGAATATCTCCAGAGTGAGAATATTCGAAGGATGGATTGGCCAGCCAGATCTCCGGACCTGAATCCAATAGAGCATGTGTGGGATGCTCTAGGGAGGCGTATTGGAGCTCGTCACCCCTCTCCAAGAACTCTCGTTGTGCTAAGAACTGCTCTATTGGAGGAGTGGGGTATACTACCCCTGGACCTCCTCCAAAGCCTGGTAAACAGTATGAGGGCTCGCTGTGAGACCTTGATAGCTGTTAGAGGTGATCATACTCCCTATTGATATCTTATTTCTTTAAGATCTGGAACCTTAGCTTTGGGTATGTTGGTAATAATTTGCATATTTCATAATTTCAATTTTTTTTTTATTTTCTTATAGCTAGTCAAATTCTCCATAGTTTAAACTATTTGTACACTAAATTTTATTTTTGTTAATAGCTTAGCTTTTGAGAAATTTCAATATTGGTTAAGTTTCTTATTTTTTGGACACCAGTGTATATGAAAACTGTTAAAGGTATTTGCATATTTAATAATAAACAATTGCTTTGAATTCACTCTGAACAAATACAATATTGTATTGCTGTTGTTGTTGTTGACATGTCCAATGAAGAGTCTCAGATGGATATAACTTAAGGAAGTTGTACCTTTCAGCATGTATATCGGGATTCAGACAATAACTCTGAAATATTTTACAGTGACCTTTATTGAAGACACACGAGATAACCAATATACACTCATGCACAAAACTTAAGGAGGTTGTACCTTTTATCATGTATATCGGGATTCAGACAATAACTCTGAAAGATATTACAGTGACCTTTATTGAAATTACATGAGATAACCATGTGTGAACAAAATTGACTCCGTCTACTTAAAAAAAAAAAACAGATGACGGGCGACACTTCCACTTCTTTAAGTTTTGTCTCTCCATGAGAGTGTATTATTATATAAAACAACCCCTGAAGATTGGAGAATTTTACATTTCGATTTAACTCTGATGATATGGCGACTGCCTTCTTGTTCACAAGTTTTACTCTTAAGTCAGATTTAGGGTGCTCGAACTGAAAGTAGAATGTCACTGTTGAGCTATCTGAGGGATAATTCCGACATGTAATAAGACAATATGTGTCATGTCACTTATAGAAATACGCTATCAAACACATAGTCACTTTAGATTATAGAACATTCAGTAAATATACCATTTCTCCAAGAAGCTCATTTCAGAAATACCACACACACACATAAGCTTTATTAAGACCACTGGTCTTATACAGATTCACCACAGGAAGAAAGGAATCATAAATGGAGCTCCTATACTCCAGGCAGCACAGAACCCAACAACAGCCTCCAGGTCCGACACATGTCCAGTGGCCACACCGTGCATACGTCAAGGTTAGCGTATCACTGAACAGGCTAGTGTGGAATCAGCCGCGTTCTAGTCTTCGCTTTCCTCATCCAAATGGACCACGACATTCGGCGATTCTATTAATCTCCTCCGAACGGTGACTGTATCACAAATATCACAAGAGTCTTCTTCTTCTTTCTTATCTCCACTCAATCATATTAGGGTATCAAGATTGTAAAGTTGACAACCATCATGCCTGCGTGAAGTAGAATGCGTCTGCCTTTGTCATTAAGACTGGGAGCACTACTCAGTGGCAGGCCGACTTAGCTCCAAAAGAAATGGCCCTTTCTGACATGAGGAACAGACGCCATGTGCAGCTGCTCCTAACATGGAGTACAAATGCTGCTCATCCTGTATCCCTGGATTAGGAGCCCTTACAGGCTACAATCAGCCGGGCCAGCTGAGTCCAGGTTTTTTAGTGAGCTTGTTACTGCTTCCCCTACTCCTTTTTCATCCAGGATTGGGACCGGCAAAGGCGGAGTTTCACAAGAGTAACTTCCAGAAACTTGAACAAAAAGAAAGTGTAAACATCCGCTCAGCCTGACTTTCCATTTACAAAACGAAAGAGGAAACTCTATCAATTTATCTAGCTTAGCTTATTCAAACCCCGTGACTACAGAATCTTGCTCCGCTGGTAAATTCAACAACAAAAAGATATATTAAGACCGTTCAGTCTTATACAGATTATCCAAGCAGAAATGTAGTTTATATAATAGGAATTAAATAAGTCAACAGATTTCTGAGTTTCTTTTGATTTTTTTTTTATTTCAATCTCAAGCTTTCGAGCATAACACCCTTCTACAACAGTACAACATCAGTACAATAAATATAAAGACAACAGAGCGCCATCTATCGGAATAAATATTGACTAACATTGATTCAATTTTGTCGCATACCTCGAGATGTTTGCATAATATTGTTTTGTTTTGTATATTTTTACATTTTGTTTCCTTTTAAAAGGATGGTTGATTTGCATGTCCGAGAGAAGCGCGATATATATATATATAGGTCAAGAGAGTAATAAAGTTAGAGTTTCTTTTGCTTAGGAGCTTCTCTTGTTTTGTGGAACTCGTTCTTTTAAGTAGAACCTTACAAATTTTATTCAATTTGATATTCGATCTTGATTCACAAGAACAAGCCAATGTATAAGCTCTTTCTGGAGGGGGCTGAAGTGTACACTACGGTGACGAGGGCCAACTGCCCGAAACGCGTACATGATTGGATTTTGGTGATGACTCAAGAAGAGGTATTTTTACGATTATCATATATACAATTAAATCAACGTTTAGTTTATATTTATTCCGATAGCTGGCGCTCTGTTATTTAAATGCTTATTTGAACGGTAAGAAAATATTTTTCTTTTCACTCATGTGTGTGTGGACAAAACTTTAGGAAGTTGTACCTTTCAGCATGTATATCGGGATCCAGACAATAACTCTGAAAGATATTACAGTGACCTCCATTGAAGACACACCAGATAACCAATATACACTCATGGACAAAACTTAAGGCAGGAAGTTGTACCTTTTATCATGTATATCGGGATTCAGACAATAACTCTGAAAGATATTACAGTGACCTTTATTGAAGATATACGAGATAACCAATATACACTCATGGACAAAACTTAAGGAAGTTGTACCTTTTACCATGTATATCGGGATTCAGACAATAACTCTGAAAAGATATTACAGTGAACTTTAATGAAGACACACGAGATAACCAAGGGTAAGCAAAATTGTCTCTTTCTCCTTAAAAAAAAAAATAAAAATAAAAACCAGACGACCAGTGACATCAGAGACTTTCCAATTCTATTTGTCTATGAGTGTATATATAATTAGTTTGAAAAGTGCTTTCTATAAAAGAAAGATATTCATACAAATGTCTGAATTGACAATAAATGAATTCTCAAGTAGAGAAGTGATATCAAAGATTCTGAATAATTGATGAAATCATTAATCAAGCTTCAATCAATCAATTATTGACCGCGTGTTTATTATTTAATAGGAAGTTGACGTCAATTGTGTCTCGAATTATTCATTATCTGAGGGCTGGGGTATAAACTGACATAATGTCTTCATTTAACTGTGTTCATGTAATGGTGAATACATTGTAACTATAATAACGAAAAGATTCAAAAAGGATAAGTTTCTTTATTTGAAAAATAAATTCGAGCTTTCGGGCGTAAGCTGCCCTTCTACAGGAATAATAGATATAATTTTAAGTAGTCATGTATTTACAGTTATAAATATTTTCTTTAAATGGTTTCTCGCTTTGGTCTTGCACAGCACGAGTGGATCGCATACCCACGTGATTTAGTTTAAATCAAATAAAAGCCCTGATAAAGAGAGGCGTGTTGCCCCTATAAATACTGGTTGATCAATAATTTATATCCAGTATATGCCCTATATTTATCTATACATATATATAAGCTATTTTTTGCATATCTAGGATTATTTATGTAGTTTTATATTTTATTATTTAAGAAAAATTATTGCTATGTAAATTTTTATTTGGTTTATATTATTATAGGCAAAATTGTTAAGTGGTGTAATGAAGAGAAAACGGATAATTCTATTTTAGTATTTGGACCAGCCTATCATATGTCTCCGGGATATCTATGTGTCTATTTATACTATTATATTTTGATGAAATCAGTGCTTCCAGTATTAATCTTTTGTATTTACTATTTATGTTTGTATAATGAATATTAGGGTTTGCTAGGTTGAAATCGTGATCTGTGTTTCTAATATGTTGTACTATCAGAGATTTGGGGTCTTTGTTTTTAATATTTCTTCTATGTTCGTCTATTCTATCTTTTATATGTCTGCCTGTTTCACCTACATATACATTATTACATTGGTTGCATGGTATGGAATATACTGCTTTGCTATTGTATAGTTTTGTTATAGGAATACTGTTTCTTGTAATAGGGTTTCTTATTATTATAACGATGGGCGTCGGTGGAAGGATGGTCAAAACCTGGCAAAACACTGGCATGTAAATATTTTTCTGTGAAAAAATAAAAGAGCATATGGAAATATTAGGCAAACATATGTGTTCGCTAATGATTGCGACTGCATTTTAAACGATTTTTAAAAAGAGATTTAAACAAATAAAGGCCAGAACAAAAATTAATAAAAAATATGAAATCCATTATTCACATACATTCACAAAAGCAAACGATGACATAATTGATGACTCTGATACTTGTATATTCTAATAATAATAATAATATAAATGAGTTTTAAAAATTGTAAAAAAAAAAAAATGCATCGGCCGGGAATCGAACCCGGGCCGCCCACGTGGCAGGCGAGCATTCTACCACTGAACCACCGATGCTTATAAGAAATGGCCATATTTGGATATTTATTCCATTCACAAAAGCAAACGATGACAGAATTGATTGATGACTCTGATAGTTGTATATTTAAATATTAAAATATTATTTTATTTATAAAAAATATATTTTATAGATACAAATACTCTGCTAAATCGACCGCCAGAAGTCGCGCTTTTTCCTTTATATAACCCGTTGTTGTAGTTTCCCGATGGTCGGCTCAAATCTTTTGTACATTATGTAAATAAGTTTTTCATTTTTTAGATTCTTACGCCTTAAGTCAGGCAGTACTTTAATAAAATTATGTTTCTTTAATATATATATTCCTTAGCTCAATTAAAGCAACCTCTGATCAAAACCATATTTATTATTATTCTTTCAAGATCTTAACCAAGACTGCATCGCCATAGCATAATCCTCAAGATAATCAAAAATCAGCAGGAAATCTATTTTCTTTTTATAACATATATATTTATATAAAGACCACCGTCTAAATCAACGTAAAAATTAGCTGCCGTCTATAGACAGTCCTTGCAAACTAGCGAACTCAGGGTCGTTGACAAAGCCACCTCACAATTTCCTCCCAGCATACATTCAATCGATATTCTGGTAATATCGTTCCAATTATAACGATGGTTAGGTTTTCCATTTGTAAAATTCCTCTTTATATCAATTTGCAAAACTTACTGAAAATAGATATAAAATAAAGGTCGCCTTTCCTGTCAAAATAGACGCCTAAAATTGCGCCATCAATTAACCGTATCCAGTAGCTTTATCACTAACCCGAGTTCGCTACTTTGCGGAGACGTTCAATAAATAGCGCCAGTTTTTTGGCGTCTATTTTGACGGTAGAGGCGACTATTTTAAAAATATATATATTATTACCCCCCCCCCCCCAGAAAAATGTCCACATATACATAAATATGTTGATAAATTCACGATAAGTATTTGTGAATATCAAAAATAATAATAATAAAAATTATGTCAAATGTGATTTATATTTTTAAAAGTCTTAAATGTCCCGAAAGACGTTTTTAAAAATTGAATTTAAAACAAATATCAAAATGGTAGGATGATTAAAATAAAGGGCAGAAAGTAAGATGAAAAGTAAAAATGGCGGGAAATGGGGGAAAAGGTTTATAAAAAAATCGTTGCAGACGAACATTTAAGAAAAGGCGGGAAAAAGGCATTTAAAGCGACTTGAGAGGTAATTCCGATGGGATGATGATAAAAAGGTTGTGGAAGTGGTGGAGAGAGATGGGTTAGGCCTAAGACAAAGCGGGTGGTGGTGTCTAGCCACTGTCTAGACCGCCCAGATCAATGGTCGTTCACCTGTGACGTCATTCGCCCGCCATTCACTTGGCCCGGTTATATAACGGTACCTCGGCGGGCGGCCGCAGGGAGGCGCTACTGTAGCTTACCTGGCCGGTGACTTCTGTTGAGAGGTGGTATTGATTGGTGGTTCTGTATCTTGGATGGCGTCTATTCATGTCTATTGATCTGTCTGAGATTGTTGTGGTTCTGTATCTTGGATGGCGTCTATTCATGTCTATTGATCTGTCTGAGATTGTTGTGGTTCTGTATCTTGGATGGCGTCTATTCATGTCTATTGATCTGTCTGAGATTGTTGTGGTTCTGTATCTTGGATGGCGTCTATTCATGTCTATTGATCTGTCTGAGATTGTTGTGGTTCTGTATCTTGGATGGCGTCTATTCATGTCTATTGATCTGTCTGAGATTGTTGTGGTTCTGTATCTTGGATGGCGTCTATTCATGTCTATTGATCTGTCTGAGATTGTTGTGGTTCTGTATCTTGGATGGCGTCTATTCATGTCTATTGATCTGTCTGAGATTGTTGTGGTTCTGTATCTTGGATGGCGTCTATCCATGTCTATTGATCTGTCTGAGATTGTTGTGGTTCTGTATCTTGGATGGCGTCTATTCATGTCTATTGATCTGTCTGAGATTGTTGTGGTTCTGTATCTTGGATGGCGTCTATTGATCTGTCTGAGATTGTTGTGGTTCTGTATCTTGGATGGCGTCTATCCATGTCTATTGATCTGTCTGAGATTGTTGTGGTTCTGTATCTTGGATGGCGTCTATTCATGTCTATTGATCTGTCTGAGATTGTTGTGGTTCTGTATCTTGGATGGCGTCTATTCATGTCTATTGATCTGTCTGAGATTGTTGTGGTTCTGTATCTTGGATGGCGTCTATTCATGTCTATTGATCTGTCTGAGATTGTTGTGGTTCTGTATCTTGGATGGCGTCTATTCATGTCTATTGATCTGTCTGAGATTGTTGTGGTTCTGTATCTTGGATGGCGTCTATTGATCTGTCTGAGATTGTTGTGGTTCTGTATCTTGGATGGCGTCTATTCATGTCTATTGATCTGTCTGAGATTGTTGTGGTTCTGTATCTTGGATGGCGTCTATTGATCCGTCTGAGATTTTTGTGGTTCTGTATCTTGGATGGCGTCTATTCATGTCTATTGATCTGTCTGAGATTGTTGTGGTTCTGTATCTTGGATGGCGTCTATTCATGTCTATTGATCTGTCTGAGATTGTTGTGGTTCTGTATCTTGGATGGCGTCTATTCATGTCTATTGATCCGTCTGAGATTTTTGTGGTTCTGTATCTTGGATGGCGTCTATTCATGTCTATTGATCTGTCTGAGATTGTTGTGGTTCTGTATCTTGGATGGCGTCTATTCATGTCTATTGATCTGTCTGAGATTGTTGTGGTTCTGTATCTTGGATGGCGTCTATTCATGTCTATTGATCTGTCTGAGATTGTTGTGGTTCTGTATCTTGGATGGCGTCTATTCATATCTATTGATCTGTCTGAGATTGTTGTGGTTCTGTATCTTGGATGGCGTCTATTCATGTCTATTGATCTGTCTGAGATTGTTGTGGTTCTGTATCTTGGATAGCGTCTATTCATGTCTATTGATCCGTCTGAGATTGTTGTGGTTCTGTATCTTGGATGGCGTCTATTCATGTCTATTGATATGTCTGAGATTGTTGTGGTTCTGTATCTTGGATGGCGTCTATTCATGTCTATTGATCTGTCTGAGATTGTTGTGGTTCTGTATCTTGGATGGCGTCTATTCATGTCTATTGATCTGTCTGAGATTGTTGTGGTTCTGTATCTTGGATGGTGTCTATTCATGTCTATTGATCTGTCTGAGATTGTTGTGGTTCTGTATCTTGGATGGCGTCTATTCATGTCTATTGATCTGTCTGAGATTGTTGTGGTTCTGTATCTTGGATAGCGTCTATTCATGTCTATTGATCCGTCTGAGATTGTTGTGGTTCTGTATCTTGGATGGCGTCTATTCATGTCTATTGATATGTCTGAGATTGTTGTGGTTCTGTATCTTGGATGGTGTCTATTCATGTCTATTGATCTGTCTGAGATTGTTGTGGTTCTGTATCTTGGATGGCGTCTATTCATGTCTATTGATCTGTCTGAGATTGTTGTGGTTCTGTATCTTGGATGGCGTCTATTCATGTCTATTGATCTGTCTGAGATTGTTGTGGTTCTGTATCTTGGATGGCGTCTATTCATGTCTATTGATCTGTCTGAGATTGTTGTGGTTCTGTATCTTGGATGGCGTCTATTGATCTGTCTGAGATTGTTGTGGTTCTGTATCTTGGATGGCGTCTATTCATGTCTATTGATCTGTCTGAGATTGTTGTGGTTCTGTATCTTGGATGGCGTCTATTCATGTCTATTGATCCGTCTGAGATTTTTGTGGTTCTGTATCTTGGATGGCGTCTATTCATGTCTATTGATCTGTCTGAGATTGTTGTGGTTCTGTATCTTGGATGGCGTCTATTCATGTCTATTGATCTGTCTGAGATTGTTGTGGTTCTGTATCTTGGATGGCGTCTATTCATGTCTATTGATCCGTCTGAGATTTTTGTGGTTCTGTATCTTGGATGGCGTCTATTCATGTCTATTGATCTGTCTGAGATTGTTGTGGTTCTGTATCTTGGATGGCGTCTATTCATGTCTATTGATCTGTCTGAGATTGTTGTGGTTCTGTATCTTGGATGGCGTCTATTCATGTCTATTGATCTGTCTGAGATTGTTGTGGTTCTGTATCTTGGATGGCGTCTATTCATATCTATTGATCTGTCTGAGATTGTTGTGGTTCTGAATCTTGGATGGCGTCTATTCATGTCTATTGATCTGTCTGAGATTGTTGTGGTTCTGTATCTTGGATAGCGTCTATTCATGTCTATTGATCCGTCTGAGATTGTTGTGGTTCTGTATCTTGGATGGCGTCTATTCATGTCTATTGATATGTCTGAGATTGTTGTGGTTCTGTATCTTGGATGGCGTCTATTCATGTCTATTGATCTGTCTGAGATTGTTGTGGTTCTGTATCTTGGATGGCGTCTATTCATGTCTATTGATCTGTCTGAGATTGTTGTGGTTCTGTATCTTGGATGGTGTCTATTCATGTCTATTGATCTGTCTGAGATTGTTGTGGTTCTGTATCTTGGATGGCGTCTATTCATGTCTATTGATCTGTCTGAGATTGTTGTGGTTCTGTATCTTGGATAGCGTCTATTCATGTCTATTGATCCGTCTGAGATTGTTGTGGTTCTGTATCTTGGATGGCGTCTATTCATGTCTATTGATATGTCTGAGATTGTTGTGGTTCTGTATCTTGGATGGTGTCTATTCATGTCTATTGATCTGTCTGAGATTGTTGTGGTTCTGTATCTTGGATGGCGTCTATTCATGTCTATTGATCTGTCTGAGATTGTTGTGGTTCTGTATCTTGGATGGCGTCTATTCATATCTATTGATCTGTCTGAGATTGTTGTGGTTCTGTATCTTGGATAGCGTCTATTCATGTCTATTGATCTGTCTGAGATTGTTGTGGTTCTGTATCTTGGATGGCGTCTATTCATGTCTATTGATCTGTCTGAGATTGTCTGTTGTGAATCTACGTCGTACACGATATACGTTTTGTGGCTTATTTCCTTACTCTGTTTTCCTTAAAGATGGTTGTAGTATTGTGTTTAGAATATGAAGGAGTATTGATTTGTGTGTAGTTCTTTGATAACAAAAAAATAAGTCGGTGGATGAGAGGGTAACACGCTCGATTCCGGACAGTCATGAACCGGGATTGAATCCCGCGTTAAAAATTGTTTAATATGTGAATAACCTTCACATATTATTCATTGTTCAATTATCATGAACTAGGTTGCTCTTGCTGAGCGGTACCTTTTTATGTGAATTTGAACCAGGTAATTCTTTGTTGTTACGCGGCAGTACAGCATCCTGAAATATGCTTGTTTAATAGCGTTATTCCTTTGTTCTGTCGTTCTTAAGAATGGCTGTTGGTTGTGCTTGCCATTCCTTAGTTCATGTGCGATATTGTATTCGATCTTCTCAAATGGCATCTCTTTTTGTTCTGTTGACTTTAGGTTTTGGTTGCAGTGATGTGGTGTCAGTCAGCTAATGTATTTATACGAGAGGTTTTTGGTCAGTTTGTAATGTAATCACACTATGGAACCCCTTTTTGTGTCTTCGGCACGTTAGCGTTATTTTCTGCTGTCTTATGTCTAAAAAACTTTTTAAAATGGCCAATGTACCTTCCAAAGTTTGATTTTGTGCTTCGGGAACTCAATATTTTTAGATTTTAAATATCTCGCTATATGTAAATGGATAAAAATTTGTATAAATAGACATACAAAATTTGTTTTTATATATTTTCTCTTCAAAACAAGAAGTTTTTATCAAAACTACCATTCTTGATAAGGATGTTGCTAAGTGATGCTTGTAAAGAGTTTTGTCCCTGTGATAAATTTTCTAAAGGCAAAATTAAGGCTAAATTATTTAAAAAAAAAAAAGAGGCAAAATTTAGGCTAAATGGCAAAATTAGTTTCTCGATGTTAGTGAAGTTGTATGGAGATTAAAATAGCGAAACCGCTGGGATGGTTCACCAATAATGAGCCAGGCCCTCCCTCTTTCAATTTTTAATTATTGCAGTATGAAAGCTGAGTGTAGAAAAAGGTTATAGTTATATATATATTTAAAAATTAAAGTAGCGCAAAATATATTTGTAATTTTCAGCGATTGAGGTCGCTAAGTTGATGGTGATATTATATATAGGTTTTTAACTTTTAATTAGACAATTTTAATTTATATTTAGACATTTTTAATTTTAATTTAAACACTTCCATTTTTATTTAGACACTTTCAATTTTAATTTAGACACATGGACTTTTCTAAAAAAAAGCCCATGTATCTAAATTAAAATGAAAATGTCTAAATTAAAATGAAAAATGTCTAAATTAAAATGAAAAATGTCTAAATAAAAATGAAAGTGTCTAAATTAAAATGAAAAAATATCTAAATATAAATTAAAATTGTCTAATTAAAAGTTAAAACCTATATATCACAAGAAAACATAATATTAAAATTAGAGATTTTATAATATATTCAGATATGAATTTACTATTTTATATATACTGAGAATGATCTTTTTTTTTTTTAACATCTTTAAAATAATTTTTAAATAGCATGAAAAAAAAACTATTACATTTCAACTTAAAATACGTTGTTTTTTCATATTTCTTCATATTATTATTTCAAAGCAGATATTTTTAAATATAAAATAAAAATGTGTGTGTATCTTTTTTTCGTTTGTTTAAAGTGGCAATGGTTTTTAAAATAACCATAATAGTTTTAAAATAAATATTATAAAGGGATTATAGATTGCATATTGATATAGGCTTAGCAAAATACGGTTATTCTTTTTGAGGATTTCTGTTTGTTTTTGTACTCACGTATGTTGTAGTTACGAGGACATCCCTTTAGATAAAAACAAATATATATTTATTTAAGGAACGACTTGTTCCATTACATATATTGTTAAGACAAGTTAGCGGTAAACAATAACAGTAAGGTTGAAGGTAGTAGTTGGAAGTTGCGTAATCGTAGTGACGTCAGCATCTATGATGATTAAAGTCAAAGTCTGCGTAACAATTCCCTCCTTACTTTGGCTTTATTCCCACGATGCTGAGGCTCTCCAGGTGTTTCTTCATCTGGTCTCGGGATAGGTCCTTTGTGAAGATATCCGCCTCCAGGTCCTGAGATGGCTTGTACAGAAGGCAGATGTCTCTGGATTCATAACAGTCTCTCAAGAAGTGGTACTTTCTGTTGATATGTCTACAGCGACTGCTTTGTTTAGGGCTGGAGATCCAGTTGATCAATGACTGGCTGTCTGTATAGATCGCAGTTGGTTTTTCCATGAAATTCCATTCTTCCAGCTCTCGTAACAGGTTTATTATCCACTTGATTTGACAGCAGCTTTCACAAGCAGCTATCATTTCCGCTTCCATTGTGGAGAGGGCGACGAGTGGTTGTTTACTACTTTTCCAGTCTATAGTTGCTTCGCCGAGCTTCAATACATATCCGCCGTAGGATTTTCCGTCATGAGTGGTCGACCAGCTGGCATCGGCGTAGGACTTCAGGATTCCAGTCTTCCCTCTTTCAAATTTCACTCCTAGGTCAATTGTTCCTCGTAGGTATCTCATAACTCTTTTGATTGCTGTCCAGTGCATCTGTTTTGGTTGTCTGGAGTACTGTGAAAGTTTGCTAGTGATGTAAGCAATGTCGGGTCTGGTGTTAACAGCTAGAAACATTAGCATTCCAAGGGCTTCCTGGTAAGTGTGCTGTTCACAATTGTCATCTTCAATATGATTATCCAAATTGATTTCTTTGGAACCTGGTGTTGGAACTTCCTTACAATTTTCCATTCCATATTTCTGCAATATTTGTTGTACATAGTGGCTTTGCTGTAGCGAAATTTCCTCCTTGTCTTGTATGATCTTGATTCCCAAAAACATGCCTTTACATGTTACATCCTTTATTTCCAGGTGATGTCTCAATTTATTGATGAATCTGTTTGAGGTATCTTCAGAATCTGAAAAAGTGATAAAGTCATCCACATATATCCCTACATAGAAGTATTTGTCTTCATTCTTCCATTTAAATAGGCAGGGATCAGATTTAAGTTTTTCCAGTCCACAGTCATGAAGTACTTGACTGAATTTCTCGTACCACGATCTTCCGGATTGAGGTAGACCGTAAATACTTTTGTTGAGTTTGCAAACTTTGTTTCTGTCTTGGACAAATCCAGCAGGTTGTTCCATGAATATTGTATTTTCAAAGTTTCCATTTAGATAGGCTGCTTTTACATCAAATAGTTTAATGACTGAATCTTTTGTTGCTGCCATTGACAAAATAGTCCTGAGGGTGGCATTTTTAATTACAGGACTGAAACTTTCGTTGTAATCTCTTCCGGGGATTTGGTTGTATCCCATTGCAACAAGTCTAGCTTTGTAAGTTTTGTTTTTGTGTTCTTGGTCTTTAGATATTTTGAACACCCATTTACTTTTGACAACTTTAGCGTTTACAGGTCTAGGTACCAGTTCCCATACTTGATGCGAGTACATGTTCTGTATTTCCTCAAGCATTGCGTTCTCCCAATGTTTCTTGTCTTCGCATGCGATGGCTTCATCATAGACTTTCCGAATGGTTTCATTCGTAGTAGCCAGAACGTAGTCATCGAATCTTTTAGGTATTGTTCGAGTTCTTTGTTGTCTGTCTGATCCACTTGACTCTGTCTGTCTGTTGATCATGGTATCTGGTGCTGGCTCTTCAATATCAACATCTGATAGAACATGATTGTCCAGGTGTTCATCCTCCTGAATGAAGAAATATGTGTCAGTGTCTGTATTATTATCACTTTGTTTTTCTTCCGAGATGACATTATTGTTCTCTCTGAAGTGAATGTCTGCGGTTTCAAGAATGACTCTCGCTGTGATATCAAATACTCGATAAGCTCTTCTGCATCTTGAATAGCCTACAAATATTCCTCTCTTAGATTTAGCTTCTAGTTTGTGTCTTTGATGATTCTCGAGTTTATAGAAGACTTCACAACCAAATCTCATGATGTGAGAGACGGATGGCTTTTTACCTTTCCGTTTTTCCATAGGGGTAGTGTCTGGGTCATTGGTTGTGGGAGTTAGATTGTACAGATATGCAGCTGTATTCACAGCTTCTGCCCAGAAGTGTAGGGGTAATTGGGAGTCTGCCAGAAGTGTTCGGCCTTTGTCTAATAGTGTTCTGTTAGCTCTTTCAACTCTCCCATTGCTTCTTGGGGTGTACGGTGTAGTTAGTTCATGTTTAATTCCTTTGGATTCTATGAAGGTTTCAAGGTTTTTATTGATAAATTCTGTTCCGTTATCTGTTCTAAGTCGTTTTAGTTTTGAGTTAAGCTCGTTTTCTCTCTTTACAATAAACTTCTTCAAAACGTCTGCTGCTGAGAGTTTATCTTTGAGAAATTCTACAAATATTCTCCTAGAGAATCCATCTACGATGGTCAAGAAATATTTACTTCCGCCCAAGGAGTTTATTCTCATTGGACCACAGAGATCGACATAAATGGCTTCAAAGGGGTAGCTTTCCTGATTGCTATCTGTGTGAACATAGGGTACTTTGGTCATTTTTCCCAAGGAGCAAGCATCACATTGATCAAGGGTACCATTTATAGAGTCCAAGCCTTTTAGAAGATTGTTCTTCAAAATCAGATCTAATTTGTTGTCACTAGGATGTCCTAACCTTCTGTGCCATGCAGTCCTAGAATTGTCCTTTGAAATCAAACAATGTTCATTTGGAACATGAGTTGCTTCAGGTAAACGTGATAGGTTCAATGTGTACATGTTACCATCAAAGTTGCCTGTTCCTATTAGCTTGTCATCAGAAGAGTATATGTATGCTCCTTCAGAATTCAAAAGAACAGAGTTCCCTCTTCTTACTACGCTTGGAATGGACATTAGATTTCCTTTCAGGTGTGGTACATGGAGGACATTATGCAGGGTTACAGCGTTGTTAAGTCTGTCCTTACCTTGTACAGTAGCTTGGATTAATCCCGATGAGGTAGATTCGATGTGCCTCCCTTCTTCTGCCACTTGTATGCTTCTTCTCTCCTCCGTCTTGTGCTCGATCCAATCACCATGGGAAGTCATGTGGCTTGTGCACGCAGAATCAATTATCCACACGTCCTGAGTTGTCGGGCGTTCCTCCCTTGTGCTTGCATGTAGTGCGTATTCTGAAGTGGAGTCTCTTCGTTGGGATGGTTCCTCCGTTCGTTCTTGGATTGCTGATCTGGCTGTGTCTTTGTTTTGTTTTGGTCCTTTATGGTAGTTCCTTGTACTGGCCATGTTATTTTTGTTTGTTGTATTCTTTTGATTTCCTTTGTTGTCAGGGTTGAACCAACAGTCTTTCTTGAAATGTCCTTTTCTTTTGCAAATGAAGCATGATTTTTCTTTGAATTGGTTGCCTGATGATCTGAAAGCATTTTCAGGATTTTTGCTTCTGTCCTGTCTTTTCTTCTCGAAATCCAGTAGAGTTTGTCTCAAGTCTGGTAAGGAGATTTCTCTGTTTATTGACAGTGCTGCTGCGATCGTGTCAAAGTTAGGTGTGAGTCCTTCAACAATGTATCGTACAAGTTCTCTTTCTGTTACAGTCTTTCCTAGCTGGGTGATCTCTTGTGCCAGTTTCTGTGCTCGTACAATATACATGTTGACATTTTCATTTGGGTTCAATTTTAGTCTGGCTAGATCCAACATTAGGTCTATCCTTTTATTTTCTAGAGATCCTTCAAACCTTTTCTTTATGTCGTACCAAATTCTTTTGGCTCTTTTATCGCCTCGAAAGATGATTGTTAAGTCATCCGAAAGTGACAATATTATTAGGCTGTATGCTTCCCGATTCTTTTTCTTCCAAATATCATATTCTAGTTTATTATTTGTATAGTCTGGCTCGTCATTAACAATTACGTCCTCGAAGAGATCTTTTGAATCTAGAATTGCTTCCATTTTCATGGACCACGTTGTATAGTTGTTTTCTGTTAACTGTTCTATTTTTGCTAAGTTATGTGTATCCATTTTTATTCAATATTTATTTTCTAAATTGGCGGTTAGTCCAATTATTTATTTTCTTTATGATTTAAATGGATCAATTGGCGGTTAGTCCAATTCGCGCGCCCAAACCACGCTCTGCTACCAAATTGATATAGGCTTAGCAAAATACGGTTATTCTTTTTGAGGATTTCTGTTTGTTTTTGTACTCACGTATGTTGTAGTTACGAGGACATCCCTTTAGATAAAAACAAATATATATTTATTTAAGGAACGACTTGTTCCATTACATATATTGTTAAGACAAGTTAGCGGTAAACAATAACAGTAAGGTTGAAGGTAGTAGTTGGAAGTTGCGTAATCGTAGTGACGTCAGCATCTATGATGATTAAAGTCAAAGTCTGCGTAACACATATACACAGTACGAAATATTAAATATATGTTGGAATTTTAATAATATTTATGCTTAAAATATTGAATATTTTTTAAAATTATAATCCCATAAATGAAAAGTGCATATTATATATGCGAATTAAAAAGCTTTTCATTCGTGTAAATATATGTTTATAAAAATATTCCTTCTCATAATGCGACAATACAAAATGCAAATATATACAATTTCCAATAAATATTTAACAAGCATAATATTGTAATTTTTTATGTATTCTTTATTTTATAGATATTAAAATTTGGTGCCGCCGAGGAAATTTTCTACATGATTGCAGACAAAAATTTGTAAACATCGTTTGATAAAGAAATAGACACAAAAATGCATTTTCTCCCTAAAGGCAAAATACCAATATTTTTTTCATACACTTATACACAATATTTATTCAATTAAATAAATAAAAAATGATTATATAAAATAATAGTATTTCTGTGAACCAACATTTAATTTTAACGAAAGGCTTGTAAATCTTTTAAATAAATATTTTTACACATGTTTTTCGAAGTTGTTTTAAAAAATATATTTTAGAATATTTTTAATTGCCAATAGGCTAAAAGAAAGTTTTTAAAAAATCGTCATTTCGGTAAATTTGTTTTTGCTTTCTTCTAATTAGAAAATTATTTGAATTTGGCATAAAAATGTTTTATGTTGGATTAGTGGGAAATTTATATTAAATATTAAATTGTGCCCTCTCTCTACATTTGATTTTCAAATATAAATATTTTAAAATATTTTATGAATTCTAATATAGATAAAAATATATATTTTATATATATACATTTCTAAATATCTAAAATAAGAGCTTATAAAATAGTCATACGAATTTCTTGGTTTGTTAAATTTGGATCAGATTTGATTGGATTCTAAGTTGCTTTATAATATATATTCTATCATATATTTTCACGTAAAAATCTCACCTATATAAAATATATATATTTAGTATATAAATATTATATATATTATAATATTTATATTTCGAATATAGAATATTGGATATATCTAATATTTATAAAATTCACAGTAATTTCAAAGCTACTAAAATTACCAAATTTATAATCAGACGGGTAGTTTTGTTCGAATTATTTTGCAGACGATGCGGCACATTTACGTCAAAAGCACTGCAGACGACTGCAGCGCTGACCTTTCTAGCTGCTGCGAAACTTTGCAGGATGCGTCGCCATCTTGAAATATTGTTATCTTTTGGTATTTAATAGATTTCTTGATTACCCAGAGTTCTCTTTCAGAGTGTGCGCGGTAGGTTAGGCCAGGGACACGTTATTGATTGGAGGATTTTCTAGCCAACAGTCCGCCATGATTTCACCTAACGCCACCTGGCGCGTGTCTGGCATCATTTTGACAACTTTATGACAACTCGCTTCTCATCATCATTCCATTATTTTTTCTTCTTATTAGAATAAACTATTTTCTCAAAATATATATTATATGGTATTCTCTCTATATACTAAATGAATATATATTTTATTATTTTATATTTTATTTTTAAAAATATATTTTTAAAACATTGTGTTCTCGCAAAATAAAAATATGATTTCATTATATTATGAAATATATAGGAACAAATTTAAAAGAAAAATGCTGTGTGATATTTAATAGTCATATTAATTGTTTTAAATAAAATTTCAAAAGTTTAAAAAAAATTAAATTTACTATTTTATATTATATATATATTTTTTAGAATCTCAAAATATTTATATCTATATTAATAAAATGCAAATTTCATAAGTGTTGTTCGCTAAAAACTTTCGTTACAATGCATCAATTTCGACCAAATTTTCAACATTTATGTAAAACGAGATGGAGCAGGTTTTGCTTAACATTAAAATATTTTTCCTAACATTAACATGCGTAACTTCGCTGTTATCGATTAAATACAAAAAAATCAACAGAGTTAATTTTATTTATATATAAATACAAAAAAAAAATTCAACAGAGTTAATTTTTTACATACTAGCTAATAATCTCAATCTAAAAAAATATTCAAAACAAGCAATTTTAAGATAACACCATATGTAAAACAGTCGGCCAATAAAACAACAACGATATTACATCTTTCTCACATATTCACACACAATCTTGATTGATAATTAAAACTAATCTTTAACATTGTTTATTATACTTCATAATATATAATATTCGTTAGGCAAACTTTCACTCGGATAAAACCCGGGCGAAGCCGGGTACACATCCGCTAGTATATAATAATTATATATTTTATTATTATGAAACTATAGAAAAAATAGAGTTTAACACAGAAATATTAATATTAAACATATTTTAAAATTTTTCCACTAAATATTTTAATATTATACATTTATAAAACGATATATTTTATTGCTAATTTTCTTTCAGTATTTATTACGTTTTTATTAGTTGGAAATTTAGTGTGGTGTGCGGGTTCAACTTTATTAAATCATTTTCTTCAATTGTTAACCGATAACATTGTTTTTAATAAAAATGGTCGTCTTGTATGGGCGTATGGTTCATAGGAAACAATTATAACTTCAACTACTGAAAAGACATGCTTTTTTTTTTCAAATTTTAATAATTAAAGTACGAGTTCTGTGGTGACGGTGTCTTGTCCATCCATGGAAATGGGGGTGCCATTGCCCCGTTAGTCAGCCACATTTCAGAGTTCCCTGTTCATGGTTACTGTAGCGGCTCGGGGCTCACGACACCGTACTACAGGGTAGTCCCTTACTTGTGCTGCTTCTCCCGTCCGCCACGTAGAGGAGGACTTCTGGGCAGGAGTGAATACTATTGATGGTGTCTTGTCCACTCCATGGAAAGGAGGGGGGTGCCATTGCCCCGTTAGTTAGCCACATTTCAGAGTTCCCTGTTCATGGTTACTGTAGCGGCTCGGGGCTCACGACACCGTACTACAGGGTAGTCCCTTACTTGTGCTGCTTCTCCCGTCCGCCACGTAGAGGAGGATTTCTGGTCAGGAGTAAATACTATTGGGTGATGTCTTGTCCACTCCATGGAAAGGGGGGTTCCATTGCCCCGTTAGTCAGCCACATTTCAGAGTTCCCTGTTCATGGTTACCGTAGCGGCCCACGACACCGTACTACAGGGCAGTCCCTTACTTGTGCTGCTTCTCCCGTTTGCCACGTAGAGGAGGGGTTGGACTTATGGGCTGAGGATGAGTTCTGTAGAAATATCTTTTAATTAATACTCTAGAGGCTTTAGACGATAAAAACATGGCGAAGGAAGACAATAAAAGAAACTCGTCTTCCTTCGCCATGTTTTTATCGTCTAAATTCAATCCAGGAAGAATTCTTTATCTATACTCTAGAGGCTTATTAAAGGCCAGTAGAAACATAGATAACCCGCTATCTCTTTGAGAGGGTCTTTTATCAGACTTCTGTAAATCAGGCAAAGTCATGAGTAGTAATGTCAACCCAAACAGTCTCTTTTGAGAGACCCCCTTTAGGAAAGACCTGATGAGGCCATGTTTATAGGCTATGGTCTCTTTCTGTATAAGAAATCTGAACTATTTTGGACGCGTATGTTTCTTTTTGAAATAAAACAATTATTTACTACCTTACTACAATGAAAATGATGTTGGGAGGGCTTGGCTCATCAGTGGTGAACCCTCCCAGCAGTTTTGCCAAATCATTTGAAATGTAGAGTTAAAAATTACTGTTATAATAGGTACTACTAAAAGTTCAATTTTGATTCAAATATAACTTCCATTATGTAAGTGCAAAGGCGGCCGTTAAACGGCGTATAAATTCTATTTTGAAGGGAGAGGTGCTTTTTTTAATTATTTTTTTTCTGGCATAGAAAACTGATTTGCACAAGTCCAACCGTACGATTGAGTACAAGTAACCAAACGGAGATCTTCCACCTGGTAATAGTGTGGACTGGTGACGCACTTTTAGTGAAATATTCCTCTCTCCACTCTGAGAATACCTCTACACAATCTTTACTTGGGATACTAAAAGATGTACACTCATGGACAAAACTTAAGGAAGTTGTACCTTTTACCATGTATATCAGGATTCAGACAATAACTCTGAAAGATATTACAGTTACCTTTATTGAAAACATACGAGATAACCAATATACACTCATGGACAAAACTTAAGGAAGTTGTACCTTTTACCATGTATATCGGGATTCGGACAATAACTCTGAAAGATATTACAAAGACCTTTATTGAAGACACACAAGATACCCAATATACACTCATGGACAAAACTTAAGGAAGTTGTATCTTTTAGCATGTATATAGGGATTCAGACAATAACTCTGAAAGATATTACAAAGACCTTTATTGAAGACACACGAGATAACCAATATACACTCATGGACAAAACTTAAGGAAGTTGTACCTTTTACCATGTATATCGGGATTCAGACAATAACTCTGAAAGGTATTACAGTGACCTTTATTGAAGACACACGAGATAACCAATATACACTCATGGACAAAACTTAAGGAAGTTGTACCTTTTACCATGTATATAGGGATTCAGACAATAACTCTGCAAGATATTACAGTGACCTTTATTGAAGACATACGAGATAACCAATATACACTCATGGACAAACCTTAAGGAAGTTGTACCTTTTACCATGTATATAGGGATTCAGACAATAACTCTGCAAGATATTACAGTGACCTTTATTGAAGACATACGAGATAACCAATATACACTCATGGACAAAACTTAAGGAAGTTGTACCTTTTACCATGTATATAGGGATTCAGACAATAACTCTGCAAGATATTACAGTGACCTTTATTGAAGACATACGAGATAACCTAGTGTGAACAAAATTGCAGTTGTCTCCTTAAAAGAATAGTCAACCGGCGATATCAAAGACTTTCAACTTCTTCAAGTTTTGTCTATGATTGTATATCATTCATTCACATAATTACATATGGGAATTCGAAACTATTATACACTCACGCGTATTATTCTTTTAAAAAATAAAACAATTTTCTACTGCCCTTACTGCAATGAAAAATTATTGGAAGGGCCTGGCTCATCAGTAGTAAATCCTCCCAGCGGTTTCGCCAGTTTAATCTACCATATGATAGATCCGCTGGGAGGGTTCACCACTAATGAGCCAGGCCCTCCCAATAAGGGCAGTAGAAAATTGTTCGATTTTTAAAAGAATCATACACGTGCGTCTATAATAGTTTCGAATTTTCATAACAGATGGCGCGCTAATGCAATATATAATATAATTACATATTCAACATATTTCCACATTGGTAACTCTAATTGATAACGAAAATAAATATATATACCTTATGTGTGTTTAATAGCATATAAATATTTCTGATTATTTAATCAATCATAGCTTTTCAAACTAAAAGGCAAATAGATTTGGCCTGAGTATAGTAGAGGCGATGTTGCCAGGCGATATGAAATCGATAAAATTAAGTGCCAATTTGGCAACCCTTCTACACGCCATGTGGCCAGTCGCTTTCTACGGTCATAAACATCGGCTGACACACCTGGGAAATTCTCACAGAAGGCGCTAACTTCTGCTCACAGAGTAGAGAATCGATACAAGCCCTGTTATAATAAATAATGTGTAAATATAATATATTATAGTGCTGTTGAGATATATTTGTTTATAGTTAATTTATAACACCATGGCTTACACGCAAACTATTAAAAGATCAATAAACATGTTTGAAAACTTTTTATATAAGTGATAAGGCACAATTTGGATTATAGATTATAAACACAAGGTAATAAGACCAAATCCAAATAAATAAATAGTGTGTGATGTTTCGGTAACAGCGTTGTTACCATCTTCAGACAAAAGTACTGAATGAAAAATATTCTGTGTATCTCAGATAAATATCTTCTTCTTATCTGTTATCTTGTTTACACATTTGATAACAGTAACTATTTAAAACATGCTGTGGTAAAATTTCTCATTCAGTACTTTTGTCTGAAGATGGTAACAACGCTGTTACCGAAACGTCACACACTATTTATTTATTTGGATTTGGTCTTATTACCTTGTTTTTTTTTATATAAGCTTTAATATATTATAATTGGAGACGCCGGTCATGTAAATTTCTCTTTTTTTTTTTGTGCATATTCATTCAGAAGATTTACATATTTGTAAATATAATTCTGTATATAAGGAAGTTTAATAAAAGTGTGTCAGTTATAAATCGGGTGTTGGTGAATTATTAGTGTCATCAGTGTGTTGTGGGCACTTTTAAAGAAGCAAATAGGCTTCGGTTGGAGACCAGAAGAAGTCTAGCAAGAAGATACAGTCAAGCTCTGCCATAACTATTTAGATAAGGCCAGACATATCCAGGATGCGGCAAGCTTTCCGAGCTTAGTAGGTGAGGCAGTGATCGTATCAATTAATTATCAATGATTTTATTTCCAAAGCGTTATATCCCGCAAGGGATACTTGCGCCAAACAAGGAGAAAAGTTCATTTACATAAGTTATTTACATTATTCAACGCATGAAAACATTAGAGATACAGATTTTGTAGAAAGTTTAGAATGTATTTACAAAATGAATTAAACTTTAAATATGATTTTTTTTGTCGGAAATCAAATCGTTAAGTTCACAAACAACTAGTTCATTCTTCATTCTATAATCTTGAAATGCTTGGCAATCGATCAGTAAATGTCTTGTGGTTTGTTCCTCAATACCACAATATCGTATCCGACATAATAATAAAATGTGATAACAATCTAAAACCACACACATACACAGCCTAAATTAAAACATGTTCACAGCTATATAAAATTACAAATTCTGTAAAAAAACAAAAATAATTCGTTATTTACATACAACGTGTGTGTAGAAGTGTAATAATTGATTATTAATTATATTAAGAGAAATATATTTGTATATTTAATTTTTGGCGCCAAAATTCTGACACGCAAGCTAGTCAAAAATTAATATATATTTTTAGAAATATAAAATTTAAATAATGTATGTGATAAAAGACTATCTCTCTCTGATTAGAACTATAAAAATTGTTGGGTTCTGTGCTGTCTGGAGTATAGGAGCTCTATCTGTGCTCCCTTCCTTTGGTGAATCTGTATAAGACCTGAGGTCTTAATAAAGCTGTATGTGACATATAGTCATCCTGTGGATTCTGTGGCCACTGGACATGTGTCAGACCTGGAGGCTGTTGGGTTTTGTGCTGTCTGGAGTATAGGGGCTCCATCTATGCTTCCTTCCTCAGAACAGAAATAAAGGTTAGCAAACTCCACTAAAAATAGCCCATTTATATATATATATAAATGTTATATTAAAATATTTTATTTAAAATTATATTTCATAGATTCAAATACTCTGTTAAATCGACCGCCAGAGGTCACGCTTCCCCTATAAAACTCATTGTTGTTGTTTCCCGATGGCCGGCTCAAAACTTTTATACATTATGTAAATAAGTTTTCAATTTTTTTTTATTCTTACGCCTTAAGCCAGGCAGTAATTTTATCAAATTATGTTTTTATATATTCTTTAGCTCAATTAAAGCTATTTTTGATAAATAATTTTATTCAATTATTGCCACGAATACATTAACATAGCATAATCCTCAAGATAACCAAAATCAAGCAGAATTTTTCTAAATTAATATATATAAATAACATACTATTCTGGAACACAAGCAAAGAGAACTGACGGCGTTGATCGCAGTGGACTTATCAGGGGCTTTTGATAATGCATGGTGGCCAGCTATAATAAAAAGAATGGATTTAGACAACGTTCCCAGCTCTCTGATTCAAATCATCCAATCCTATTTGAATAATAAAAGGACAGTTTGTCTGTCATAACCTTACTAAGGGATGTCCTCAGGGTAGTCCACTGTCACCGTTATTATGGAACATCTTGCTAAACGATATTTTAATGAATTTTAAATCAACAAACGCTGAAATTATTTGCTACGCGGACGACATCTCTAATATATGTTGGCATTATAATTTAGAGGGTCTAAAAACTGAGTTAGTGAACACCCTAAACTATGTCACTCAATGGTGTCGCTCAAACAAGTTAAAAATAAATCCAGAAAAAACAAACTTGATTCACTTTCACAATTTCCATAGGTTCCAGTTGGAATTTCAAAAAACCGTCATAAAGCCTTCAAATGAAATCAAAATTTTGGGAATGAAATTATCTAATCATAGAGGTTCAAAACAAAAATAAATTTCACCCCGCACATCAATGAGATTTTGCATAAAGCGCATCGCATGGAAAATCTGCTTTTTTCCCTCAGCGGCAAAATATGGGGTATAAACTCTAATGAAAGGTTAATTTTGTATAAGACGCTAATTAGACCTATTCTAACATATGGAGCTGAAATTTGGTTTTACCAAATAAATAACCGCTGTAAACAGAAATTAAATTCGATGCAATACCAAATTGTTCTTTGGGCTACTAGATCGTTTAAAACATCTTCTTCAAATTGTGTCCACTGTCTGGCAGAGATCCCATTCCTGACTGATTTTATCGAATCAAGATTGATTAAATATGAATTGGACCAACTAAGCGAGGAAGACCAACGAACGTTCAGTCCACATTCTCCTTCAATAATAAATGGATTTTTAAGAACAAGAATGGAAGATATGTTTTCTAATACAAGTGATCACTTTCGTCTCTTTTTCCCTTTGGGTATTCCAAAATATTTCCGCCCTGACTTTTACAATGTGCAATTCGTTACTGGTCATGGAAATTTCGGAGATTTTCTGTTTCGAATAGGAGCAATAGACGATCCGGGATGTTTATGTGGAAAGAGAAAGCAGGATTCCAGTCATCTGCTTCTTGAGTGCCCAATCTTCCAGAACTACAGAAACCGGGAAAACATCGAATACAAGGATCTTTTTATGTTTGTAAATAGTAAGGACTCGTATTTTAAATTTAGAAAATTCTGTAAATATATCTATGATTTTCTCTCTTGGTTAAAAAAAACCTTAATTATTACCTATTTGTATATTTTTGGTTTGTTTATTTTGTTGGTTGTGATGTAAAATCAAGAATGATTTTAATGTCCTCTTTCTTATCTTTTCAAATCTTGTAATTATTTAATTTTTTTTTTTTGTAATATTTTGTATCTGAATTTAGTGTTGTTATTGACGCAAGCATCCCTTGTAGGGATATCGCGTCTGATTTGATAAATAAATAAATAAATCAAGTATATATACAGGTATTTTAGTATCAAAAACAATTTTGTTCAAAATATTTGAAGAAAGTTATATCTCTCAAATAAGAATATGTATATGTTCTTATGAAATATTATGTGTTGAAACATAAGTTTTTTTATCACAAAGAAAGGATAATAAACAAAGAAGAAATTGGGGCAGTAAAAAACAAATTAGGTCTAATCAAAGTAATTCGCTTAGATCTGTGATTCAATTTGATCGTCTGGGAAACAATTAGTGTCTTACTAATTGAGATTTGACCAATTCCTTTGAAGCTTCTAGAGGCCAGTGTGTATTTGACTATTTTTTTCCTTTGTAGGAAAACATGATATCTCCTGGTATCCTTTCTATCTTGAGAGAACAGCAAAATAAACTCGCTACCATAATACATTCATAGACAAAACTTAAGAAAGTTTCATAGTTTGAGCAATAACCACTTCTTATTTGTTTATATAACGAGGATATATGTAAATTCGAACATTTTCCTTTATATAAATACAATATAAAATATAATAATAATAAAAATATATATTAAAAACAAAGTAGGCATATCCTGACCAGGAGCACATGTGATTTTCAGAAAGCAGATCGCCATCTGGTGGAACAGAAATCAACTAAACATTTTATATATGCTAAAATATACAAATATTTCTTAAATTATTCCCCCTTGAGTGTAAATAGATAAACATTGGTTTATAATGTACTACTTTACCTGTACATAGTGCCCGGTTTATTCGCCAACTGATTGGTTCTCAACTATCATGTGACCTTAATCAGCCAATCACGACCCAATGGTGTATCTTAGCTTTAACTACTATACTTGTACATAGTGCCCGGTTTATTCGCCAACTGATTGGTTCTCAACTATCATGTGACCTTAATCAGCCAATCACGACCCAATGGTGTATCTTAGCTTGTACTACTATACTTGTACATAGTGCCCGGTTTATTCGCCAACTGATTGGTTCTCAACTATCATGTGACCTTAATCAGCCAATCACGACCCAATGGTGTATCTTAGCTTGTACTACTATACTTGTACATAGTGCCCGGTTTATTCGCCAACTGATTGGTTCTCAACTATCATGTGACCTTAATCAGCCAATCACGACCCAAAGGTGTATCTTAGCTTGTACTACTATACTTGTACATAGTGCCCGGTTTATTCGCCAACTGATTGGTTCTCAACTATCATGTGACCTTAATCAGCCAATCACGACCCAAAGGTGTATCTTAGCTTGTACTACTATACTTGTACATAGTGCCCGGTTTATTCGCCAACTGATTGGTTATCTACTATCATGTGACCTTAATCAGCCAATCACGACCCAAAGGTGTATCTTAGCTTGTACTACTATACTTGTACATAGTGCCCGGTTTATTCGCCAACTGATTGGTTATCTACTATCATGTGACCTTAATCAGCCAATCACGACCCAAAGGTGTATCTTAGCTTGTACTACTATACTTGTACATAGTGCCCGGTTTATTCGCCAACTGATTGGTTATCTACTATCATGTGACCTTAATCAGCCAATCACGACCCAATGGTGTATACGTAGTTGCATATAAGTAGTAGATATAAGATTTGGTGTTCTAATCTAAGAATTTGTTGTTGACACTAAAATGTTTTTAGTTTTTATCATATGATTTGTGCTCTTAAAGACAAATTTATATGCGCATGTAGTACCAGTATTCAGTGTTTATACTGATGTGTTAGAAGAGGTTAGCCTCTAATCACCACATAGCTGCTGACACAAAGTTGTGTACAAGCAATGGGAAGGTACTGCGTTAAACTGATTGTCTCTATCTTCCTTCCAACATTTTGCCCAATACTGAAAAAGATAGAGGTTGTCTGGCCGGCATTCACATTTCTGTGAAAAATAGACACTTCAGCCACTTAGAGTTTTTTATTTTCTCAACGTTTCCACAAAAATCTTTTGTCTTCGTTAGAAGAAATATAAAAATAAAGCATTTGGCAAGGTGTTAAAAATTGTTCTGAGGTTGCAATTTAGTTTAAATTCGAAAAATCGCGTGAAAACGCCCTTGCAACTTCAGAACAATTTTTAACGCCTTGCCAAATGCTTTTTTTATATTTCTCCTGACGAAGACAAAAGATTTTGTCGAAACGTTGAGAAAATAAAAACCTCTAACTGGCTGAAGTGTCTATTTTTCACAGAAAACTTTGCCCAACTTATCATTATTAAAGAGAAGTTGTCGGGGATTATCCAAGAATCAAACAACCCAGTCAATATGGATAAATATCAGGTCGTCTGTTATGTTGTTATTTCCTGTTGGGAAACACGGATAGAGGAAACTTTCAGTAAACATTTCCCACTGCTAACCGAAACCAACGTGGATTAGACAACTTTGATACAAAATCCAATTTTGTGTAATGTAAATTTACAAACTTCTATATATAAAAGTCAATGTATGTATATGTAAATATATATCCCGCAAATGTTTCTTTTAAACGAAAATATTTAGGGGAAATAACGATTATTTCTACCCTAAGGGATAAAGTATGAAAGGATGAATTGTGAAGAGTAATGATAAACAGAAAAATAAAAGTGTCCAGGGATGGGAATCGAACCCACAGTGTTCCGCTTACCGGGAAGATGCCATGTCCACTAGATTACCCTGGACAAACTTCTAATAGAGACAAACATAAAAGAAATAAAACTATTAAACATACGCGAAAGATTTATATTTACCTTTTAAATAAAACCAACTTTCTACTAGTGTAAGAAGGCCTGGCTCATCAGAGTTGAACCCTCCCAGCAGTTTCGCCAGTTTAATCTACCATATCGGGTTTTAGAGCTTTACTGTTATATTGAACGATTTTGATCAAATATCTGACATTAATTACGGTTGTAATCAAACTAGGAGGACATAAGATTTAAGGACAGTTTATAAAACTAACCATAATAATATAGAGGTAACCAAGTGTGAACGAAATTGCTTTTATCTATTTAAAAAACCCTGGGGGGCTATGCCACATTTGTAAGTGCAAATTCGAACTGCTTTTCACATGTGTAGACATGTGGTGCACTTACAGTAAAAAGCAGTCGACTTCTACCCACCATGATTATCATGGCCTGTACCACGTGTACTAGGGATAAGCAAAAAAAAAAAAAAAAAACAGACGACCTTGCGATTTCAAAGACCTTTAACTTCCTAAAGTTATATCCATGAGTGTATATTGGGTTTATAAATATTCAAAATACTCTTTTTTAAATCTACAAATTATATTTAAAAAAGTGTATGTGTGTTTCTAAAACTAGCAATAATAAATAGAGAAATTTTATCTGTTTTTATTTGAAAAATATTAATTTTTAAATAATAGTTTATTCACCTAACCTAACACAAAGGTAAAATTTATCATAATATAAAACTAATGTAATTTATAAAGATTATTTTAAATACGTTTTTTATTGAATGAATTCTAATTAGAGATTCCAAATTCACTTTTTAAAACCAAGTGTTTTATTAATAGCTTTATAATACATTTATTTTTTATGGAAAACAAATGTAGAATTTATTTTGAAAACTCTTCATTAAATAGGGATTCTTTTTTTTTTTCAAACTCTAACTTAGAAATTTTAAAAAATATCTGTAAATATTTAAGATAAAAACATCTTAAAACTTTATGATTCAAATCGTAATGTATTTATTGTATTTTGGGAGATTAATAAATGAATTCGAAACTATTATAGACGCGTATGATTCTTTTTAAAAATAAACAATATCTACTTCCCTTACTGTAATGAAAAAAAATTAATGGGAGGGCCTGGCTCATCAGTGGTGAACCCTCCCATTAATTTTTTCCATTGCAGTAAGGGAAGTAGATATTGTTTATTTTTAAAAAGAACCATACGCGACTATAATAGTTTCGAATTTTGATAACAGATGGCGCGCTAATGCATTATAATAAATAAATTATTCATAGAATTCATTTAAAATAAAAATTTTGATGACATGGAGTCAAATCATTAAGTTTTTCTCAAATGTTATTGTTCATTATTAAGGTGAAAACTCTAGAGCCTTCTGGCATGATACCCCTTTTACAGGATAAACACAATATAGTATAAGAAAGGATAAAAAAAAAGGTATCTTGTTAATCGTGAAACTGAAAGTTGCTGATGGATTGCGCCATCTATCGGAATAAATATCAACTATTCTCGTTGATTTTTAATTATACCAGAATTGGCTAAATACCCATTCTTTATTAAACAAGAAAAGCTAACCATGTATGATTATCATCAAGAATGGGTATTTGGAAAATTCTGGAATAATTAAAAAATCAACGAGAATAGTTGATATTTATTCCGATAGATGGCGCAAGCCATCAGCAACTTTCAGTTGCACGATAAGGAGATGCCTTTTTCATAATTTATGCACCTTATCCCAGTACAATATGTAAACATTTGTACTATCTTTTCACACAATATATTGTGTATATAACAATTATATTGTGTTTCTCCTCTAGAAGGGGTTTCATACTCGAAATCTAAAGATTGTTAATAAAATTTTATAACGAAAGTTAGAGATTTGAAAGAAAAAATATTTAAAACGAAACTTATCCAGGAGCCTACACCTTGATATCGTAACAAGGGATTCTTTTATTGAATATTGATTGTAACTTTTGAAAAAAAAGTATTAAAAATACACTCATAGACAAAACTTAAGGGAGTTGTACCTATATTAGCATGTATATCGGGACAATCACTCTGAAAAATATTACAGTGACCTTTATTGAAGACACACGAGATAACCAATATACACTCATTGACAAAACTTAAGGAATTCGTACCTTTTAGCATGTATATCGGGACAATAACTCTGAAAGATATTACAGTGAACTTTATTGAAGACACGAGATAACCAAGTGTGAATAGAGGTAGCCATTATTGTTCAAGACTATTAAGACAAGAGTTCTGTTACTATGTTGCCAGATCCTTCTTACTCCCCTGATATCGCCTCATGCGATTTCTTCTTCCTTTATTGAAAACCGTAAAATTGGAGTTGCCCACTAGGTATGCGGCTGTGCGGACAATGTCCAGTGGTATGCGGCTGTGTGAGCGACCAGGCATGCGACTGTGCGGACGAAGAGGTGTGCGGACAATGTCCAGTGGTATGCGGCTGTGTGAGCGACCAGGCATGCGAGTGTGCGGACGAAGAGGTGTGCGGACAATGTCCAGTAGGTATGCGGCTGTGTGAGCGACCAGGCATGCGACTGTGCGGACGAAGAGGTGTGCGGACAATGTCCAGTAGGTATGCGGCTGTGTGAGCGACCAGGCATGCGACTGTGCGGACGAAGAGGTGTGCGGACAATGTCCAGTAGGTATGCGGCTGTGTGAGCGACCAGGCATGCGAGTGTGCGGACAATGTCCAGTGGTATGTGGCTGTGTGAGCGACCAGGCTTGCGACTGTGCGGACAAAGAGGTGTGCGGACAATGTCCAGCGGTATGTGACTGTGTGAGCGACCAGGCATGCGACTGTGCGGACGAAGAGGTGTGCGGACAATGTCCAGTAGGTATGCGGCTGTGTGAGCGACCAGGCATGCGAGTGTGCGGACAATGTCCAGTGGTATGCGGCTGTGTGAGCGACCAGGCTTGCGACTGTGCGGACAAAGAGGTGTGCGGACAATGTCCAGCGGTATGTGGCTGTGTGAGCGACCAGGCATGCGACTGTGCGGACAAAGAGGTGTGCGGACAATGTCCAGTGGTATGCGGCTGTGTGAGCGACCAGGCATGCGACTGTGCGGACAAAGAGGTGTGCGGACAATGTCCAGTGGTATGCGGCTGTGTGAGCGACCAGGCTTGCGACTGTGCGGACAAAGAGGTGTGCGGACAATGTCCAGCGGTATGTGGCTGTGTGAGCGACCAGGCTTGCGACTGTGCGGACAAAGAGGTGTGCGGACAATGTCCAGCGGTATGTGACTGTGTGAGCGACCAGGCATGCGAGTGTGCGGACGAAGAGGTGTGCGGACAATGTCCAGCGGTATGCGGCTGTGTGAGCGACCAGGCATGCGAGTGTGCGGACAATGTCCAGTGGTATGCGGCTGTGTGAGCGACCAGGCTTGCGACTGTGCGGACGAAGAGGTGTGCGGACAATGTCCAGTGGTATGTGACTGTGTGAGCGACCAGGCTTGCGACTGTGCGGACGAAGAGGTGTGCGGACAATGTCCAGTGGTATGTGACTGTGTGAGCGACCAGGCTTGCGACTGTGCGGACGAAGAGGTGTGCGGACAATGTCCAGTGGTATGTGACTGTGTGAGCGACCAGGCTTGCGACTGTGCGGACGAAGAGGTGTGCGGACAATGTCCAGTGGTATGCGGCTGTGTGAGCGACCAGGCATGCGACTGTGCGGACAAAGAGGTGTGCGGACAATGTCCAGTGGTATGAGACTGTGTGAGCGACCAGGCTTGCGACTGTGCGGACGAAGAGGTGTGCGGACAATGTCCAGGGGTATGCGGCTGTGTGAGCGACCAGGCATGCGACTGTGCGGACGAAGAGGTGTGCGGACAATGTCCAGCGGTATGCGGCTGTGTGAGCGACCAGGCATGCGAGTGTGCGGACAATGTCCAGCGGTATGCGGCTGTGTGAGCGACCAGGCTTGCGACTGTGCGGACGAAGAGGTGTGCGGACAATGTCCAGTGGTATGCGGCTGTGTGAGCGACCAGGCTTGCGACTGGCGGACGAAGAGGTGTGCGGACAATGTCCAGTGGTATGTGGCTGTGTGAGCGACCAGGCTTGCGACTGTGCGGACGAAGAGGTGTGCGGACAATGTCCAGTGGTATGCCGCTGTGTGAGCGACCAGGCATGCGACTGTGCGGACGAAGAGGTGTGCGGACAATGTCCAGTGTTATGCGGCTGTGTGAGCGACCAGGCATGCGACTGTGCGGACGAAGAGGTGTGCGGACAATGTCCAGTGTTATGCGGCTGTGTGAGCGACCAGGCATGCGACTGTGCGGACGAAGAGGTGTGCGGACAATGTCCAGTGGTATGCCGCTGTGTGAGCGACCAGGCATGCGACTGTGCGGACGAAGAGGTGTGCGGACAATGTCCAGTGGTATGCCGCTGTGTGAGCGACCAGGCATGCGACTGTGCGGACGAAGAGGTGTGCGGACAATGTCCAGTAGGTGTGCGGACAATGCCCAGTAGGTATGCGGCTATGTGAGCGGCCAGGCATGCGACTGTGCGGACGACGTCGAGGTATGCGGCGACATTTGACCCGACAGAATGTCCGACATGGGAAGGCCGGCTGTCGGCATCCTTTGACCGCCCAGGTTACAATGGGTCATTGTCTCCCAACAGCCATTAGTGGCCGAGCGGACACAAGTTTTTTTCTTCCTTTTAACTCTGTGTTCAATTGATGACAGCTGTGACATTTGATATTGACTTTGGGAAATTGATGATAATAAGAATAATGATTAAATTGGAAGGTTTTTTTATATCTTTTTTTTGAAGGCCTGATCATTGTTGGAATTTTTTTTCTCTCCTCTCTCAGCGCCATGGGGTGGCATTGATCTTAAATGCAGATTATATAAGGTAAAGACAATAGTCCTGGCATCTAACTGACGACCTTTACGGGAGCAAGGTCAGAAGTCACGTGAGACGTAGGTTTCTACGTCACGTGACAGAGCAGGTAACGATATCACGTTACAGGAAGTTGGGATTACGTGACAAGGCAGAACCCCCCAAGATAAGGGTTTAAGGATCATTTGACACAGGGGGAAGAAACTGATAAAAAAAGACAAGAAACATAAAATCACAAAACTATCAAATAAGAAAAAGACATCGCCTGATCGTGAAACATAAAGTTGCTAATGCCTTACGCCATCTGTCGGAATAAATACCAACTATTCATTGATTTTTAAAAAAATATTCCAGAATTAGTCAAATACATATTCTTGATTAATCAAAAAAAAAAAGGAGATGCCTTTTTCTTTATATATCCACCAGATCCCAGTACAGTTTCACTTTTGTACTGTTTTTTCCCATTGTTAAATAAAAGCTGCAATAAAATATTTGAACCTGTAGTTGACATTAATGAAATGTCATTACCACACTTTCCTAAATTTTATTTGCAACTATCATTAATCTAATGACCAAGATAGTTGACATAGCGACTGTTGTGATCGAGATGTATGGGGACATCTGAGGTTCTTCATTTGACACGACAACAACATCCCTATCTGCATTGACATGGTCCCAGAACAGCAGCTTTACACACCCAAGATAGAGGACATTGTGACTGCTGTGATAGAGATGTATGGAGACATCTGAGACTCTTCATTGGACATGATAAAAACATCCCTATCTGCATTGACATGGTCCCAGAAAAGCAGCTTTACACACCCAAGATAGTGGACATTGTGACTGCTGTGATAGAGATGTATGGAGACATCTGAGGTTCTTCATTGGACACAACAACAACATACCTATCTACATTGACATGGACCCAAAGCAGCAGCTTTACACACCCAAGATAGAGGATATTGCGACTGCTGTAATAGAGATGTATGGAGACATCTAAGGCTCTTCATTGAACACGACAACCTTATCTAGTGATCATCAAATCATCATCAAATTACTGACCAAAAGTTTCTTTATATAAAAATTCTCTCTACCAACTATCTCTCAATCCAACACAGACGCATTCAAAATAGCCTTGAAAAAAAAAAAGAAATATGATATTGTAGTAAAGTATTTATTATTTTATTAACAGAGTTACATTTTTAATGTTTATATTTTGTTACTATGTAAACTTACCTTATTGTTTATCTTTTGTTTATCATTCAAAGTTTGTTCTTGTCTTAAATAAAATCACTGTATTATCCTCGAAGTTTGTCTTCCCTAATTTTCCACGTGGCAATATTTTAAATATGCAACAGCTTTCTGAAGGTGAGCTTCTTTACATTTCTATTAACGCATTTTCGAGCTTTCGGGGATCTTTGCCCTTTTACAGGAGTACATAAAAACGAATAAAACATTTGTTTATTTCATTTGATTTTCTCCTGTAGAAGGGCAGAAATTCCCGAAAGCTCGAGATTGCCTTAATAGAAATGAAAAGAAGCTCATCTTCAGAAACCTGTTGCATATTTAAATTCATATCCAGTAGATTAAAATCAATTGATATATAATATTCGTTTTATTTACTTTGTCTTCATATATACAAAAGTACGAAATTGGGGGAGGGTTTACCACTGATGAGCCAAGCCTTCCTATTAATTTTTGCATTACAGTAAGTTCAGTAGAAATTGTTTAATTTTCAAAAAGAATCATACGTGTCTATAATAGTTTCGATTTTTCATAACAGATGGCGCGCTAATGTATCAAAATATACAAAAGTATTTAATATAGATGGAAATTTTGCCGGGAGGATATTGATCTAAAGAGACAAAGATCGCCTCTCCTGTCAAAATAGACGTCAAAACTAGACGCCATCTATTGACCGTCGCCGCAAACTAGCGGTCGGGTCGGTTTGAGGCGACGGTCAATAAATAGCGTCTAGTTTCGACGTCTATTTTGACGGGAGAGGCAACCTTTGTCTCTTAAAAGTATTTTAAATTTTTAAAATATATTTATTAATTGAAAAGTGTCTTTATACATATCTTCACAATTTTAGTGTATTCAATTAGAATTTAAAAGTAAACTACCTAAATCTTTAAATTCCCTTGTTTTTTTAATTTTATCGTGTACTCAGTCAATGGTTTTCTGTGTTTGGGAATAAGAGATACCCCTTCTAATGGATGTTTACCTCGAGTATAGAATTTCAAAGTAATATTGGAGAGTATGAAAGGGTTTCCTTTTTTTTAATTTGAAAAAAAATATATCAGATTAATTTTTTTTTTATATTTGTAAAAATACCAAACACAGTATTTGAATATTGTGGAGATCAATTTCATTAGAATAAATAAATACATTTTATGGATTTCTAGTGTTGAATTTCATATTTTTCTCTATAAACATCAAACTTATCTAAAAATAAAAGATCGCATTTCATCAAATGATAACAAAAATAGTCTTTATTTATTTGTAAAAATTGATTTGTATAGGAATAAAAATTGAGTAATTTATATATAGAATTACAGTTGAATCTCCATGAGAGGACACTCGCGCTAGAAGACACCTCTCTACAAAGGACAGTTTTCATTTACAAAATTACAATTTTTTACCTATTTAGCAACTCTCCGGTAAGAGAACACCTCTCTCTAATAGACACTCTGGCTCTGCAACTAGGTGTCCTTTACAGAGAGGTATTTCTACTGTATATATTTTGATATTAAGAAAAAGGCATCTACTTATCGTGCAACTAAAAGTTGCTGATGACTTGCGCCATCTATCGGAATAAATATCAACTATTCTCGTTGATTTTTAATTATTCCAGAATTGGCCAAATACCCATTCTTGATTAATCAATAATCCGATAGATGGCGCAAGCCATCATCAACTTTCAGTTGCACGATAAGTAGATGCCTTTTTCTTAATTTATGCACCTTATCCCAGTACAATATTGCATCTGTACTATTTTTTCACATATTTTGATATTTAGTTTGTTGTTGACACACTTTAAAATGTTAGAACACCTTGATAAAGGTTGGCGCTCAGCCAGCTGAAATATTGGTAAAATAAATTATTTTTTGATCCAATATATGCCTTTTTAATTAAAGATTTATCTATGGATTGCTCTATTTTCAAAAAAATATTTTGATATATAAATTGCTTTTTAATGATTTTATATTGCGAAGAGAAATAATTTGGGATATTTTGTGTGTTCACAGAAGCCTGGAAACTTTAAATCATTATTGACCCATGACCAATCACAGAAAATAAAAGGTAATAAAAAGGTAAGTGTAAACTTTCGCTGAATTGAGAATAATCGTATATAAAAAAAGTTTTATCAAGACTTTTTGATCTTATACAGATTCTCCGAGTAGAAGAGGGTATATACAGGAATAACAATAATAGTAACAATAGGAATATAAAGAGTAGCAATGCGTTTCTTTATTTATGCAAAGTTTAAGCTTTCGGATCTTCATAATCCTTCTACTGACATAGCTTTATAGGGATTATAAAGAACCGAAAGCTTGTACTTTGCACAAATAAAGAAACACATTGCTATTGTTTATCTCTTTATTTTATACTATATAGCAATTTTCTCTATTCTAACAGTAATAGTAACAATAAATTGCAAACAATTTTAATATTACACAGGTATAGATGGTTTAAGAATGGTCATTCTGTAACTACATATGGCAATATGTAGCGACAATTCGACACTAGAGGTGTCACAGTATGGTGGACACTTGTACTTCTTGTGTGACACCATGGGACTGAATTACAATAGAACCTCCATGAGAGGACACTCCCACTAGAGGACACCTTTCTATAAATGACAGTTTTTATTTGCAAAATTACCATTTTTACTATTTAGCAACTCTCCGGTAAGAGGACACCTCTCCCTAAAGGACACTTTGTCTCTGCAATTAGGTGTCCTTTACAGGTAGGTTCTATCCTGTATTATTTTTATGTAAATAAATACCAAAAGGTAACAAATCCAAATTATTGAAATCGTTACCTATTGATTCTAATCTATAATTCAAATTGTAGGGAAAAAAAGGTTAATTCACACAACATGCTCCAATGTGAGGTGTGAAATGAGTGGTCGCAATGGCAAATAACTTAAATGCCAACACAACCTACCCACCCCCTAAAAAAAACAACAATAATTTGACTATTGCGGGGTATAATATATTGATCAAAATATATAGCAATAACTATAACCTTAGAATTTTAAATATATATTTTTGGCATATAAATATATAAAAATAGACCATTGTAAATGTGTGGAGCCGACGCATCGTCGCAGTAGGCTCCTAATCCATTATGCAGTCATAGGGCCAGAGTGGGAGCGCACTAGCGTGAAGATAAATGAAGACCACACATAGGAACATGGTTATCTCGGTTTAGATGGAGCAGAACCTAGGAAGGTGAGGTGGACTATGGGAGAGTCCTGGGATCGCTGGTTACTCTGGCGGCATGGCGACCTGGCTGATGTCTATACTATGCTCCTTCCTTTGGGCTCAGAAGGAACCCAGCTTATATGCAAATGATGACATCAGAGAGGGTTGACGGCATGACGACCTGGCTGATGTCTATACTATGTTCCTTCCTTTGGGCTCAGAAGGAACCCAGCTTATATTCAAATGATGACATCAGAGAGGGTTGACGGCATGACGACCTGGCTGATGTCTATACTATGTTCCTTCCTTTGGGCTCAGAAGGAACCCAGCTTATATGCAAATGATGACATCAGAGAGGGTTGACGGCATGACGACCTGGCTGATGTCTATACTATGTTCCTTCCTTTGGGCTCAGAAGGAACCCAGCTTATATGCAAATGATGACATCAGAGAGGGTTGACGGCATGACGACCTGGCTGATGTCTATACTATGTTCCTTCCTTTGGGCTCAGAAGGAACCCAGCTTATATGCAAATGATGACATCAGAGAGGGTTGACGGCATGGCGACCTGGCTGATGTCTATACTATGCTCCTTCCTTTGGGCTCAGAAGGAACCCAGCTTATATGCAAATTATGACATCAGAGAGGGTTGACTTTTTTGGGTGTTCATGTCCAATCAAGGACTGACATGGCTTGTCCACATCTTTCCTGAGTTACTTTGACCTATCAATGACCCGTTATTCGACCTTACTGGGTGCCGCACCCTTCTCTTTCAATGGTAGATTTTATTGAACGCCATTTTTAAGCTACATCAGGCTTGTTGTTTCTATGTACAACACATTCCTATGTGTACAATATTATATATGTACAGCAAATATAATATGACATATATATATATTTCTATATTTAGATGCCCATTTTTTAAATTTATTATCAAATCAGACGTGATATCTTCACAAGGGATACTTGCCTCAAGAAACAACACTAAGATACTATATTACATAAACAATTGAATAATTACAAGGTTTGAGTAGAGTTTAAAGAATAAAGGAAAGGATATTAAAATCATGCTTGAATTTATAACCAACAAATTTAAAAAACACAAATAAATATACCTAGTTTGGCAATCATATGTTGTGTATGCGTGGCAAATAACCCCTATTTTTCAATCCGATATATGCCTTCGTATTATCTAAAGATTTAAATATGAATTTCACTACTGAAAATATATATATACATGTGATAATTTAAGAATTATAAACACCTGTGTAAATACTCACACATACACACCACCTCTTCTCACACCCCCTACTATAATATGGTCTTTTAATCATTGTACCCAATCCTCTTTTAATCAATTTAACTTTGTATGTATCGTTCTTGTGTGTTCAATAAAATACAGAGGTACATCTAGAGGGAACTTAGAAAGCAAAAGGGCTTTCCCCGCAGACAATGAGGTCAATCGCCCCGTCAACGCGGCGCCAATAAAATGACGTAACAGGGCTTACCCGCAGCCAAATAAGGTCAACCGTCCCCTCGACGCCAGGGCGCCAGACGTCCGGTGACGTAAGACTTGAGCATATAAAAAGGGCTTGCCCCGCAGCCAACAGAAGCTCCAGGGGCCCGGGTTATCCTTATTTTCTCTCTCTCAGCCAACAGTTCAGTAGATGCCAGATAGCGGACAGCAGCAGCAGACAGCTCGTTAGTAAGTGGCCGCCGGCCGCAACTGGGCCTCTGCGTTCCCTCTCTCTGATGCCTCGGATTCCCCTGTGATTCGTCTCTGTGTGCTTTACCACTCACCACCATCACGACTGCACAATCATCATCATTTTCCCCACGACTCAACACAACAAACCAGACCACCGAAATACCACAGCCAAAGAAGAAAGTCGACAGGATTCGACATAGAGTCGACAGGATTCGACATACATATATTTTTGGTCGTAGAGATACAGCCTGCACCACGCTGACCAGGACCAACAGCGCGAAACGCGTTCGTGGTAGGATTTTCTTGATTTATCAAGAAATTGGGTTAGCCAAATATCAAAGAACAGGCTAAATCATCGTTTGGTTGATTTCTGATTCACTGGATGGCGCCCTGTTATCTAAATTCTCATGTGAGCCTGGTCAAGATAAGCCTTTTTTAAATTTTAATGCCAACACCTGACCTTTTTTAAATTATTTTATTTTCCATTTTTTATTCTATTCTTTTAGAGTTCACCACTGATGAGCCGCAGGTCTCTTCAATAATTCTCACCTTCGATTAGTTGATTGCGTATATTAGTTTAATATCAAAGTTACCCATACGCGTCAAAATTATTTTTGAATTATGAAATATTTTATTCAAATAATCAAAAAATGGAGCGTTTAATAGTTTCGTGTTGTATTGAGAGATATATGGCGTCATGAATATATGTCTATTGATTATTGTCGGCAATACTTGGGCCAAGGACGACACCACTACCACACCAGCAGGACACCACTAATACACCAGCAGGACGACACCACTACCACACCAGCAAGACGACACCACTACCACGCCAGCACGGCCCCAGGACGACACCCCTACCACACCAGCAGGACGACACCACTACCACACCAGCAGGACGACACCACTACCACACCAACAGGACGACACCACTACCACACCAGCAGGACACCATTACCACACCAGCAGGACGACACCACTACCACACCAGCACGGCCCCAGGACGACACCACTACCACACCAGCATGGCCCCAGGACGACACCCCTACCACACCAGCAGGACACCACTACCACACCAGCAGGACGACACCACTACCACACCAACAGGACGACACCACTACCACACCAGCACGGCCCCAGGACGACACCCCTACCACACCAGCAGGACACCACTACCACACCAGCAGGACGACACCACTACCACACCAACAGGACGACACCACTACCACACCAGCACGGCCCCAGGACGACACCACTACCACACCAGCAGGACACCATTACCACACCAGCAGGACGACACCACTACCACACCAGCACGGCCCCAGGACGACACCACTACCACACCAGCAGGACACCATTACCACACCAGCAGGACGACACCACTACCACACCAGCACGGCCCCAGGACGACACCACTACCACACCAGCATGGCCCCAGGACGACACCCCTACCACACCAGCAGGACACCACTACCACACCAGCAGGACGACACCACTACCACACCAACAGGACGACACCACTACCACACCAGCAGGACACCACTACCACACCAACAGGACGACACCACTACCACACCAGCATGGCCCCAGGACGACACCCCTACCACACCAGCAGGACACCACTACCACACCAGCAGGACGACACCACTACCACACCAACAGGACGACACCACTACCACACCAGCACGGCCCCAGGACGACACCCCTACCACACCAGCAGGACACCACTACCACACCAGCAGGACGACACCACTACCACACCAACAGGACGACACCACTACCACACCAGCAGGACACCATTACCACACCAGCAGGACGACACCACTACCACACCAGCACGGCCCCAGGACGACACCACTACCACACCAGCAGGACGACACCACTACCACACCAGCAGGACGACACCACTACCACACCAGCAGGACGACACCACTACCACACCAACAGGACGACACCACTACTACACCAGCAGGACGACACCACTACCACACCAGCAGGACGACACCACTACCACACCAGCAGGACGACACCACTACCACACCAACAGGACGACACCACTACCACACCAGCAGGACGACACCACTACCACACCAACAGGACGACACCACTACCACACCAGCACGGCCCCAGGACGACACCACTACCACACCAGCAGGACGACACCACTACCACACCAGCACGGCCCCAGGACGACACCACTACCACACCAGCAGGACGACACCACTACCACACCAGCAGGACGACACCACAACCACACCAGCACGGCCCCAGGACGACACCATTACCACACCAGCAGGACGACACCACTACCACACCAGCAGGACGACACCACTACCACACCAGCACGGCCCCAGGACGACACCACTACCACACCAGCAGGACGACACCACTACCACACCAGCAGGACGACACCACTACCACACCAGCACGGCCCCAGGACGACACCACTACCACACCAGCAGGACGACACCACTACCACACCAGCACGGCCCCAGGACGACACCACTACCACACCAGCAGGACGACATCACTACCACACCAGCACGGCCCCAGGACGACACCACTACCACACCAGCAGGACGACACCACTACCACACCAGCACGGCCCCAGGACGACACCACTACCACACCAGCAGGACGACACCACAACCACACCAGCACGGCCCCAAGACGACACCACTACCACACCAGCAGGACGACACCACTACCACACCAGCACAGCCCCAGGACGACACCACTACCACACCAGCACGGCCCCAGGACGATACCACTACCACACCAGCAGGACACCACTACCACACCAGCAGGACGACACCACTACCACACCAACAGGACGACACCACTACCACACCAGCACGGCCCCAGGACGACACCACTACCACACCAGCAGGACGACACCACTACCATACCAGCAGGACACCATTACCACACCAGCAGGACGACACCACTACCACACCAGCACGGCCCCAGGATGACACCACTACCACACCAGCAGGACGACACCACTACCACACCAGCAGGACACCATTACCACACCAGCAGGACGACACCACTACCACACCAGCACGGCCCCAGGATGACACCACTACCACACCAGCAGGACGACACCACTACCACACCAGCACAGCCCCAGGACGACACCACTACCACACCAGCAGGACGACACCACTACCACACCAGCAGGAAGACACCACTACCACACCAGCACGGCCCCAGGACGACACCACTACCACACCAGCAAAGCCCCAGGACGACACCACTACCACACCAGCAGGACGACACCACTACCACACCAGCAGGACGGCACCACTACCACACCAGCACGGCCCCAGGACGACACCACTACCACACCAGCAGGACGACACCACTACCACACCAGCAGGACGACACCACTACCACACCAGCACGGCCCCAGGACGACACCACTACCACACCAGCAGGACGACACCACTACCACACCAGCACGGCCCCAGGACGACACCACTACCACACCAGCAGGACGACACCACTACCACACCAGCACAGCCCCAGGACGACACCACTACCACACCAGCAGGACGACACCACTACCATACCAGCAGGACACCATTACCACACCAGCAGGACGACACCACTACCACACCAGCACGGCCCCAGGATGACACCACTACCACACCAGCAGGACGACACCACTACCACACCAGCAGGACACCATTACCACACCAGCAGGACGACACCACTACCACACCAGCACGGCCCCAGGATGACACCACTACCACACCAGCAGGACGACACCACTACCACACCAGCAGGACACCATTACCACACCAGCAGGACGACACCACTACCACACCAGCACGGCCCCAGGACGACACCACTACCACACCAGCAGGACGACACCACTACCACACCAGCACAGCCCCAGGACGACACCACTACCACACCAGCACGGCCCCAGGACGACACCACTACCACACCAGCAGGACGACACCACTACCACACCAGCACAGCCCCAGGACGACACCACTACCACACCAGCAGGACGACACCACTACCACACCAGCAGGAAGACACCACTACCACACCAGCACGGCCCCAGGACGACACCACTACCACACCAGCAAAGCCCCAGGACGACACCACTACCACACCAGCACGGCCCCAGGACGACACCACTACCACACCAGCACGGCCCCAGGACGACACCACTACCACACCAGCACGGCCCCAGGACGACACCACTACCACACCAGCAGGACGACACCACTACCACACCAGCACAGCCCCAGGACGACACCACTACCACACCAGCAGGACGACACCACTACCACACCAGCAGGAAGACACCACTACCACACCAGCACGGCCCCAGGACGACACCACTACCACACCAGCAAAGCCCCAGGACGACACCACTACCACACCAGCAGGACGGCACCACTACCACACCAGCACGGCCCCAGGACGACACCACTACCACACCAGCAGGACGACACCACTACCACACCAGCAGGACGACACCACTACCACACCAGCACGGCCCCAGGACGACACCACTACCACACCAGCAGGACGACACCACTACCACACCAGCACAGCCCCAGGACGACACCACTACCACACCAGCAGGACGACACCACTACCACACCAGCACAGCCACAGGACGACACCACTACCACACCAGCACAGCCCCAGGACGACACCACTACCACACCAGCAGGACGACACCACTACCACACCAGCACAGCCACAGGACGACACCACTACCACACCAGCACAGCCCCAGGACGACACCACTACCACACCAGCAGGACGACACCACTACCACACCAGCACGGCCCCAGGACGACACCACTACCACACCAGCAGGACGACACCACTACCACACCAGCAGGACGACACCACTACCACACCAGCACAGCCCCAGGACGACACCACTACCACACCAGCAGGACGACACCACTACCACACCAGCACAGCCACAGGACGACACCACTACCACACCAGCAGGACGACACCACTACCACACCAGCACAGCCCCAGGACGACACCACTACCACACCAGCAGGACGACACCACTACCACACCAGCACAGCCCCAGGACGACACCACTACCACACCAGCACGGCCCCAGGACGACATCACTACCACACCAGCAGGACGGCATCACTACCACACCAGCAGGACGACATCACTACCACAACAGCACAGCCCCAGGACGACACCACAACCACACCAGCACAGCCCCAGGACGACACCACTACCACACCAGCAATGCCCCAGGACGACACCACTACCACACCAGCACAGCCCCAGGACGACACCACTACCACACCAGCAGGACGACACCTAGCGAGGGAACGATCGATTGCGATGTCTGCCCTGCGACCTTGGGGTGTCTGACTCACCGTCGCCGCCTAGCGGGGAAATTTCCGGTCACGTGTCTGTCTGCCACCTGTTGTGCCACCGCCGGTAGGTCCTGTCTTGTCGCCTCTGTCGGAATGTCCGCCTGTTCCTTTGTACTTCAATGAGACTTTTCAGCACATCGTGGTGATTCATATTGGTGGGAGTACAACATGTTTATACAGATAAGCTTTAAGAGTTCACCGTTTTTTTCCACAATTTTTCCTATCTTATCTCTATTACTCATGACTTAGTTTGTAATGGTTCGAAGAATTGAGACTATCTAAAGTTGGCTCTCTAGTTCCTCGGCCAAATTAGTTCAAGTTGTAGGTGTCCTAGCTGTGTCATATCGTGTGATGGAAGAATCCCCTGTCTTTGTTCTAGACGACCTGAAGCCATTTTGTTCGCTTGATCTCATCTCTACGCTCTATCTGTATTTCAGCTGTCTTTTCCTCTATCACCAGTACGTTCTTCCTCACTTCTTTGTCATTTCTGCTTCCTTTCATTGAAATACTTTGATGTTCTCGTCATTTCTGTGTATTTCTAACTAAATCTTTTGACATACTTGGGAGATTTAGCCATTTCTATGTACTTCCATCAACTTCTTTTGACATACTTGCTAATTTATTTTTACAATTTATTTGTGCTTCTATTGAAATATTTTGACCTCCTGATATTTTACCATTTTTGTCTTCATTAGAGAATACTTTGACATTTCTTCGGTCCTTTATTTTCTAATTCAGTTTGTGTATTTCCAATCGAATACTTTACATTCTTCGACCATTTTAAGTATATCTACTCGAATACTTTGACTCGAACATTTTTGTGTAGTTATATTTGAAAACTTTGACATTCCTCGACCATATTTAAGTATTTTCTTTCCAAAACTTTGACATTCTTTGACCGTTTTCTAAAAGTATTTCCATTCGAAAACTTGACATTTTTCGACCGTCTAAAGTATTTTCTTCCCAAAACTTTGACATTCTTTGACCGTTTTCTAAAAGTATTTCCATTCGAAAACTTTGATATTCTTCGACCATTTTAAAAAAAATTTTCTTTCGAAAACTTTGAAATTCTTTGACCGTTTTAAAGTATTTCCATTCGAAAACTGACATTTTTCGACCATTTAAAAGTATTTCCATTCGAAGACTGACACTCTTCGACCATTTTTTAAAAGTATTTCCATTCGAAAACTTGGACATTTTTCGACCGTTTAAAGTATTTTCTTTCAAAAAAAATTGATATTCTTTGATCATTTAAAAGTATTTTCTTTCCAAAACTTTGACATTTTTTGACCGTTTAAAGTATTTCCATTCGAAAACTTTGATATTCTTTGACCGTTTTAAAGTATTTCTTCCCAAAACTTTGACATTTTTTGACCGTTTAAAGTATTTCCATTCGAAAACTTTGATATTCTTCGACCATTTTTTAAAAATTATTTCCATTCGAAAACTTTGACATTTTTCGACCATTTAAAAGTATTTTCTTTCCAAAACTTTGACATTTTTTGACCGTTTCAAAGTATTTCTTTCCAAAACTTTGCCATTCTTCGACCAATCTAAAGTATTTTCTTCCCAAAACTTTGACATTTTTTGACCGTTTAAAGTATTTCCATTCGAAAACTTTGATATTCTTTGACCGTTTTAAAGTATTTCTTCCCAAAACTTTGACATTTTTTGACCGTTTAAAGTATTTCCATTCGAAAACTTTGATATTCTTCGACCATTTTTTAAAAATTATTTCCATTCGAAAACTTTGACATTTTTCGACCATTTAAAAGTATTTTCTTTCCAAAACTTTGACATTTTTTGACTGTTTTAAAGTATTTCTTTCCAAAACTTTGACATTCTAACATTATTGTGTAGTTCAACTCTAATATTTTGACCTTTTTCGAACATTTTTTACATATTTTTGTGTATTACCAATTGATGCTTCAATATTTTTATGACACCTTTTTCTTTTTAAAATTCCATTGGAATATTCTGGCATTAATAATTTCATATGGATTGCTCAATATTCAAGAGGGAATATTAATTATTTTTTAAATAAATAAAATGGGTAAATGTCCCTTTTAGGTCATTTTATATAAAACTATATAATTACCTTTGGAACGAAATTTGTCTCACATAAACATGTGAATTCGTATGGATTGAAAGTTGAAGACATTTCTATATTTCTGAATATAATAAAATTTATCAAATTAAATACTTGAAATATATATTTCTTTATATTTATTATTAAATAGGCTTCTTTGAAAAAAGATCTGAAAAGCGTTGTGTGCATTTTTAAACTACATAACAATTTTAATTGAAAGATGAAATTGACCCTAGAAGATTTTTCATAGATTTCTCAAATATTGAAAGATTTTAATGAGGCATTTTAAAAAATTATTTATATTTTAAAAATTCTTTTTTTATGTATAAGATTCTGATTTTTTAAAACTTTTATTCTTATAAATCTTATATATAAGTACTTGGCTATTTATTTAAATCAGGATGTGTAGAGTTGAAATTTATTGTACTGTAAGTACACTACATGTCTTCAAATTTTTAACCTAGCCATGATAATCATGGTGTTAAAGTAGTGTGATTGCTTGTACTGTAAGTACACCATATGTCTACACATGTAGTACCGAGCCATGATATTTATGTAGTGTGCTTGTACTGTAAGTACACCACGTGTCTACAAATTTTGTACCTAGCAATAATAATCATGGTGTTAGAGTGGTGTGCCTGTAAGTACACCACATTCCTATAAGGGGTCCTTTTTCCATATTCCACTTTTGGGCTAGAAACCGAAGAATTAAAATAATTACCTATAGATAGTACAAAAAGTACACATTTTTTCTCGAAACATAAAAATACACAAGAACATATACTCCAATAGACAAAACAAGTTTTATCAGAACTGGTGTTGTATATTTTCTGTTCTATATGTAAATGAGTAATGTAGGTCAATGGAACATTTATCATCTGTAAGTCACCAGGACTGAAGATAACTTATCTGATTTCCGCCCGTGACAATCTTATCTCTATCAGCATCTACTCAAGAACTACTACAAGATACACTCTGGTGGTGTTTTCCCCAAGTTGGATGTACTAGCGGTGAATACCGGATTGGGGGGACAAACTAAGGACAATAATTTCTTTTCTTTTTTAATCAACCAGTCGCTATATTGAAACATTTGGGTCTATTTAAGAGAATACAAACAAAAAAAAAAACAAAAACAAATTAGAATTTAGAATTAAATATTTAACAAATTTATATGTATTAATCGACAGAGTTCATAAATCGACATTTAAAGATTATCCCGCATGAATTTCTTTTCAACGAAAAATCAAAATTTATTCCAAGGAGAGAAATATCGATTATTTCTAACCTTAGGGATGAGGTATGAAAGGATGAATTGTGAAGAGTAATGATAAACGGAAAAATAAAAGTGTCCAGGGATGGGAATCGAACCCACAGTGTTCCGCTTACCAGGCAGATACCATGTCCACTAGGCTCATAAATAATTCGAAAATATTATAGACACGTATGATTCTTTTTGAAATTAAACAATTTCTACTGCCCTTACTGCAATGGAAAAATTAATGGGAGGGCCTAGCTCATCAGTGGTGAACCCTTTACCATTTCAGTAAAGGTAGTAGAAATTGTTTAATTTCAAAAATAAACTTACGCGTCTAAAATAGTTTCGAATTTTCATAACAGATGGCGCGTTGGTACGTCATTGTATAAAACAGTTCATAAAATTTATATAGACAAAGTGGCTGATGTAAGAGAGTTAAATGATTTAGATCAGGGAACAATCGATGTCTCACTTCTGTAAAGTTCGGACAGTCGTAGATAAGGTGAAGAGCAGTTTGTTCAGTTTCTCCGCAGGAACAATTTGGTGTTTCTGATAGACCTCTTTTATGTAAGTATTTCTGAACTGTGTGATGTGACAAATTGATTCTGAAAAGAATCTCTTACGATACAATATAAGGTATCTCACTTCTGTAAAGTTCGGACAGTCATAGATAAGGTGAAGTTTGTTCAGTTTCTCCCTAGGAACAATTTGGTGTTTCTAATAGATCTCTTTTATATAAGTATTTCTGAACCGTGTGATATGACAAATTGATTCTGAAAATAATCTCTTACGTTACAATAGAAAGGTATCACAGAAAATCATTGTTAGAAGAGACCAAAAGTAACGCGACAAGTTTATTTATATAAAGAGCCGCAAGCTTTCGGACACGGACGTCCTTCAACAAGCTATTACGCGAATAATAGCCTGTTGAAGGACGCTTGTGTCCGAAAGCTTGCGGCTCTCAGAAACTCGTCGCGTTTAACTTTGGTCTCTTCTAACCATTTTTAACTTTTACGAAACTCTTACATAAAATTAAAGGATTTAAAAGCACGGATGTTTCTTTTATACATAATACAAACTTCTACTGCCCTTACTGCGACGAAAAAATGTATTGGGAGGGCTTGGCTCATCAGTGGTGAACACTCCCAGCGGTTTCGCCAATTTAATCCACCAGACCGCTTCTCAGAGCTCTAATACTGTATTGGACGATTCTGCTCATATACGCACCACTGAATGATGTAATTTCAGAAATGTAAAAAAAAAAAACTATGGACATGAGCTTATAGGACAGTAGAATTACATTCAACACACCACTGATGAGCCAAGCCCTCCTAATATATTTTTTCATCGCAGTAAGGGCAATAGAAGTTTCTATTATGTATAAAAGAAACATTCGTGCTTTTAAATCCTTTCATTTTATATGTATAGATGGCGCGTTATTGCTTTGTGTTAATTTTACGAAACTTGTTCAAATGGTGGTTGAATAAACTAAGTTATTAAAAACAAATAAGACCTATCCTGACCTCTAACATGTGCGTTTTCTAGATGACTGAGCGCCATCTAGTGCAATACAAATGAACTAAACGTTGATATACCCTGTTCCCTGATATTTGACCAACCCATTTTCTTGATAAAATAAAGAAAAGGCAACCACGAACGCGTTTCGGGCTGTTGGCCCTCGTTAACGTGGTGTAGGCTGTATATCTGCGACCAAAAAAACTTTCATCATGAATAGAATAATGTGGAGATAGAAGATATGCAAAATACAGCAATAGACTTATAAGTTAAATAGGTAATATGTAATTATGAAGAAATAGATGAGAACAACGAGGCTTGTAAGTCGAATAGGTAATATGCAACTATGAAGAAATAGATGAGAACAACGAGGCTTGTAAGTTGAATAGGTAATATGTAACTATGAAGAAATAGATGAGAACAACGAGGCTTATAAGTTGAATAGGTAATATGTAATTATGAAGAAAGAGATGAGAACAACGAGGCTTATAAGTTAAATAGGTAATATGTAATTATGAAGAAATAGATGAGAACAACGAGACTTGTAAGTCGAATAGGTAATATACAACTATGAAGAAATAGATGAGAACAACGAGGCTTGTAGGTCGAATAGGTAATATGCAACTATGAAGAAATAAATGAGAACAACGAGGCTTGTAAGTCGAATAGGTAATATGCAACTATGAAGAAATAGATGAGAACAACGAGGCTTGTAAGTCGAATAGGTAATATGAAACTATGAAGAAATAGATGAGAACAACGAGGCTTGTAAGTCGAATAGACAATATGCAACTATGAAGAAATATATGAGAACAACGAGGCTTATAAGTCGAATTGGTAATATGCAACTATGAAGAAATAAATGAGAACAATAAGGCTTATAAGTTGAATAGGTAATATGCAACTATGAAGAAATATATGAGAACAACGAGGCTTGTAAGTCGAATAGGTAATATGCAACTATGAAGAAATAGATGAGAACAACGAGGCTTGTAAGTCGAATAGGTAATATGCAACTATGAAGAAATAGATGGGAACAACGAGGCGTCGTTACAGACAGGAAATGTCAGCAGAAGACATGCAGCCAGAAAAACGGCTTCAAGAGACCTGTCGAACGGATTCTAGAAAGTTCGGTGTAGAGGGAGGAGGGGGCGATATTTCGTCGGATGACGTAACTTCCTGGCATCTTTTGGAACTTTTTTTTTCCTTCAGTCCCCACGCGCCACTTCGCGTCTGCTTGGAAAAACTCTCCATCCCTTCAGACGATTCTTTTGTTTCCTTCCATTTTTGGTGTCTGCTTTCATTCTCCCCGTCGTGTGGAGAACAGTTTAATCTCTCCTTACATTCGGTTGGTAGAAATACGTCTCAGGATTTCTCTCCCTGATAACAAAGTTTCTTACAACACCCTTTACTCTAAACAACTCTCTATACTACGGTAAAACCTGGGTATAACGAATCCAAAGTTTCCTCGATTTAACGATGTTTTCATTCCTCCCGAAAAAATACACTCATAGACAAAACTTAAGAAAGTGCAAATTCTTTAATGTCGCCTGTCGTCTTTTTTTTTTTTTTTTTAAGGAGACAGAGACAAATTTCTTTTCACTTTATTATCTCGTGTGTCTTGAATAAAGATCACTGTGTATCAAATATCTTTCAGAGTTATTGTTTGAATCCCGATATACATGCTTGAAGGTACAATTTCCTTAAGTTTTGTCTATGAATGTACATTAAAAAATGAACCCCTATTTAACGAATAGTTAGCTCTATTTTAACGGTTGATTCTATTTTTACTATATATTGCATATGTGGTGGTGTCTTTTCCATGGTTGCTCCATAGAAAGTGAGGGTACCCCGTTAGTCAGCCACATTTCAGAGTTCCCTGTTCACTGTTACTGTAGCGGCTCGGGGTTCACGACACCGTACTACAGGGCAGTCCCTTACTTGTGCTGCTTCTCCCGGCCGCCACGTAGAGGAGGACTTCTGGGCGGGAGTGAATACTATTGGGTGATGTCTTGTCCATGGTTGCTCTATGGAAAGTGGGGGTGCCATTGCCCCGTTAGTCAGTCACATTTCAGAGTTCCCTGTTCACGGTTACTGTAGCGGCTCACGACACCGTACTACAGGACAGTCCCTTACTTGTGCTGCTTCTCCCGCCCGCCAAGTAGAGGAGGATTTCTGGGCATGTGTACTGATGGTGTCAGAGATAGGTATAGTAGAGTGTGTATTTTAATTCCGATCTACTTAGAGTATATAGCAAAATTAAATTTCTATTTTTATCGTTTTCGAAAATAGGGTAAGTTAAGTCCATTCACAGTTAGTATAGAGAAACCCAAGGAATTTGTAGTTTCTATAAAAGTCTGTATAAGTTATTCGTAGTTTTTTGGCTTTTTTATTCGTTTTTGGAAATCATTTGATGTATCCCTATGTGATGGCTAACATGTTTAGGAAAAACTAAGTATTTCTATTACAATAGCCTAAGGTTAGTTTAATTATACTACAAACCGTTACGCTATCAATTATCGAAAGAGGAAAAATGTAGATACCCATTTATAAATACACCTACCTTTTTTTTTAAATGAACGTTAAAAAAAAAAGAAGTTTTTTTAGGCCCTTGCGTGACTTTTGAAATCTATTCTTGTTCGATTATATAAAAGGAAAGAGGGTAAAGTCCTATTGACGTACGGAGCTCACTTCGATCATAGAATTTTGACGAAGAGTTTCAGTCTGACTGCCTTGAAGTTTCCATCCCACACCTAATTACCTAATAAATATTTTCTTAACATAATCTACGATGACAAATTCTGAAAATATAAAAATCATAAATATCATAGGAAAAAAAAATACTTTTGACTTTTTTCTATCGGCGTTGAGTCGGCTTTAAGTATCCGTGGAACAATAAAAAAAGTAATTTTTTTTTTAGATGGCGACCTTCCAAGTGGTAGAATTTATAACGACCTTGCCAGGTCTTTCAAGGTGAGAGGGTAGTAAGTCTTGTGGAGGAATCTGATTGGCTGGTCTCAATATACACCTGATTGGACCGTGTATTAAACGGAGATTTCTGTAGTTAGATACCCGCTTTAATACCTGCTATATATTTAAATTAAACAATACCACAGCTTTCTGGAGTTTCTTTTCATTTTCTTAACATAGTCTCAAGCTTTTGGACATCTCTACCTTTCTACAGTAGAACAGTTGTCTTTCTAGTTGGTCTCGAGGACCACGCCATCGCCATCTCCTCAGCAGCGAAGTACGCGATCTACGTATTCTTCGTAGATCACGAAATACGTGGTATCGCTGGAGACCCACTGGTGATTCTCCACCAAACTCTGCAGCGCTGGCAGAGGCACCATATTCATTATACATAGTATGATGCATATATATATAATTATCTTTTTTAAATTAGTACAGACTGTGTACTTTACAAGATGTCAATAAAATTATTTTAATTGTCAATTATCTACAAAAGAACATAAATAAACGAATAAAACGCCCACTGATACTAAACTATTTTACAAAACTATTAATAAAACTAAACTATTACTAAATAGATTTAGTAATAGTTTAGTATCACAGACAGCGTTTTATTCGTTTATTTATGTTCCCCCGCAGAAGGACATAGATACCTGAAAACTTGAGACTACGTTAATAAAATGAAAAGAACCTCAGCTACAGAAACCTGTGCATTGTTTAATATATGTCCAGGAGATTTAAATCTATTGATATCTATATATGTGTGTTTCAAATATCTTTCAAAGTTATTGCTTGAAGATAAAATTTCTTCAAGCTTTGTCTATGAATGTACATTAAAAATGAACCCCTTGTTCGGTACACTTTTTGAATGGTACACTATGACAGGTTCGTTTGGTATTGAAAGAATGATTCAATTAATCATCCTTGATATTTTAAATTTTATTCAGGATAAATATAGATATAAATATTATGTTACAAATTAATTTTAGTAATTAAAGAAGTTAAAAAATGTTCGATTGAAAAGGATGGATTGGGAAGGAAGTCAGTCCGTGTTGGCCGTCAGAATTCGAAGCTTTCCAAGTTCGCCATCTGCTTCTGCAATAACACCCCTATTTAACGAATAGTTAGCTCTATTTAACGGTTGATTCTATTTTTACTATATATTGCATATGTAGTGGTATCTTGTCCATGGTTGCTCCATGGAAAGTGAGGGTACCCCATTAGTCAGCCACATTTCAGAGTTCCCTGTTCACGGTTACCGTAGCGGCTCACGACACCGTACTACAGGGCAGTCCCTTACTTGTGCTGTTTCTCACGCCCACCACGTAGAGGATTCTCGCGTTACTGTATTTTAGTTATTTAGCTTTGTTATGGTTACCTCGGAGGGTTAAGAAGAGGCTACGGTCTTGTTACCTTGTTATAATTAAGTAAACAACAACCTAGCTATACCTTTGGTTAAGAATCTTATCGGTCTAATCAACTTTGGATAATTGAGACGAAACAGTTATTTGGGAATAAATAAGAAAAGACATATCTATAAACTAATTTTGATTAACAATTTAAAATGAAAGTTTTTTTTATTATCCCATGGGTAAGATTACATTAGGTCATGAAGGTTGAAATCAATATATTTTTCTACTATAGTTTTGGGGTTGTTGTATAGGTCTTAGCTCCAATACAGTCCAGGATATGTGCTGCAGTGGAGTTGGAGCATTTTGAGCAGACAACCTTTTCTCCATCAATGAACATAATGGGTCTAGTATGAAAATGAAAGTAATAATGATAAAGCATAAGTATTTTGCGCAGAGCACGATATATAAACAAATGTTTAGTTCCTATTTAATACGATAGAGGGCAGCAACAGTCTTGTTTATTATATAAAAGGGCGTACTTGGATCTGTAAAAAACGGGCGGTTGGCGTTTCTTGCGCTCCAGAGGCCTGGGTTATCCTTATTTTTCTCTGTAAAGAAAAAAAAATCTCAAAATATTTCGAGAGATTGCTCCCTCTTTATCAATTTATTGTACAGTAAATTTAATTTACAAATTCTTGTAGATCACATGAAAACAAATTTGTCATTGGTCAAAAATAATTATTGATAATAATACATTAAAAATTTAAAAAAATAATAATAATAAAATAAATATATTATGAAAATTAAAGGCTTGTATATGTAAATAGGCGTATATTACATATGCTATGTATGTCGTCAATCGGATAAACCGTTGTTCATTTGTACCGGATTATAGTCCATCCTTGTATATTGGATAATTGTATGTATACGTTGGTGTATATTTTTATTTATTTTGAAAAAGGAAGCTTGATTAAATGTTGGGACAGCAAGACTATGTAACTTAAAAGACATCCCTGTAGGATTGCGCCTTTTCTCTGAAGGAGCTCGTAATGGAAAGGTTGCAAGGTGTTACTGGAAAATGGCGAATAGTTCCTCTAGATGAGTTGTCTCTTCCTGCCGGATCTAGCCGGTCGTTGTTTTGATTGTTTTTGTGAACGTTTGTACACTACATGTCTATAACACGTGTAGTGCCATTCCAAGATGGGTTGTGATTGCGCTGGAAGTACACTACATGATCTTGAAGAATTATGCGTCACTTAACGATATTACAGAGTCGTTAAGCGAACATAAAATAGTGTAGCTACGTAAATAGACTGTAGGTATAGCAGTTAGATGTATTGTATAATGCCACTACATACGCCAAGTATTTGTAACGGGAGATTTATTTATGACGATGTCTTTAGATGATTAAAAAGATTTTCCCTGGTCTTCTTTCTTATCTCCTGGTGAAGTAGAATGCGTCTGCCTTTGTCATCAAGACTGGGAGCACTACTCAGTGGCAGTCCGACTTAGCTCCAATATGAAATGGCCGCCTCTGACATGAGGAACAGACGTTATGTGCAGGTAATCCTAACATGGAGTACAAACTCTGCTCATCCTGTATCCCTGGATCAGGAGCCCTTACAGAGTACTATCAGCCGGGCCAGCTGAGCCCAGGTTTTTTAGCGAGCTTGTTACTGATCCCCATCCTCTTTTTTTAATCCGGGTTTGGGAGACCGGCAAAGGCCGGACAAAATTTACCTGGTAAATTCTATAAACTATTAGTTTTTTGTCAAATTTTAATTTCTTTCTTAAATCCGTGCTTCTAAGAATATGATAACTTCATGAACGGGTAATTCGTATAGGATAAATGTATTAGCTTCTATTGATTGATGGAGTCTGAATATTGTTTGGCTTGGTTTTAGATGAGGTTGCTCCTAACATGGAGAACAGACACCCCGGCTGCCAAACTTAGCATGGATTCAGACGCAGCTGTTGTTTAGTAGTGCATACGTTGAATAGTAACATGGTTTCGCCATTCATCCAGTATCGTCTGTTGATGATATTCGTGTACCAAAAGTGGCACCTCTCCCTTTAAAACTATTATTAATCAATATTAATATTCATACTGTGTTATTCTAACCCAGATACTGTTGTTGTTATTTGGAATTGTAAACATTTCTATGAGGAAAATACTGAGGTATTTGGCGACTTTACGCCATAATTGACATATCCTCTTCATTGAAGGATCCATACTAACAACTACCATGCTAAAACAAGGACTTTTTTTAAAACTAGTCATTCTGATATTATGATCTTTTATTGACCAATGGTAGAAGCTATATCGATCCTATATTCACAAATAATGATTAGAAAACATATTAGAAAACAATATTTTATATTATACAATTCAATGAAGAATCCAAACTTACAATTACCATGCTAGAACAAGGGCTTCTTTTTAAAACCATCATTCTGATATTATGATCTTTTATTGACCAATGATAGAAGCTATATCGATCCTATATTCAAAAATAATTATTAGAAAACATATTAGAATACAATATTTTATATTATACAATCCAATGAAGAATCCAAACTTACAACTACCATGCTAAAAAAAAAGGATTCTTTTTAAAACCATCATTATGATATTATGACCTTTTATTGACCAATGGTAGAAGCTATATCGATCCTATATTCACATATTATTATATAAAAACATATTAGAATACCACATAAAGTTGCGAGAGGGAGGAAGATATTCATGTGCCTATAGGGAGGCACTTCTCCCTTCAATTATGTATCGTTGCGATGTATAATTGAAGTGAGAGATGTCCATCTAGGTACATAAACATATTGTTCTGTTGATGATTACAAATTATCATTGCTGTATACACACATAAAGTCTTCATTAAGACACCAGTCAGATTCTCCTCTTTCATTGCCGGCTTACAACGATATCCTCACGATGATCAATCAGCATCATGTAGTGGAGAAACGTTTCATGATTTTGCGTGTTCATCCTTACTCAGGGGCAATGCTTATCTCTTCTGTATCTTGTACCGCCGAACTGTTATCACAGGGCCACAGGCGAGTGTGGAATCAGCCGCGTTTTAGTCTCCGCTTTCCTCATTCAATGATATATATTAATTAGAAATATTCATTTTAAGACCACGATAATATTCGCTATAGAAGAAGAAACCATAGTTGAGGAGAGAAGCTTCTTCATATAAGAACACATTCGTACAAGCTTTTGGGCAAGACGTCATGGTCCTCGTAGAAGTATGTAGACATCAACATAAACTCTAAAGGAGATTCTTCTATAGAACATGTTTATTTTGTTAGCTTTCTAACGACATCTTTTTCAACGGGCGTAAAGACAAGGTGTGATAAGGTTATATAATTGCACCCATCTCACATCACACCTTGTCTTTAAGTCCGCCGAAGAACGATGTCATTCGAAAGCTAGCAAAATAAACATGTTCTATAGAAGAAGCTCCTTTTGAGATTATAATCTTACAACCTAGAAAGACTTCTTGTAATAAAGCTTGTACGAATGTTATCTAATATAAAAAATCTCTTTTCGCCAACCTGTGTTTCTTCTTCTAATATTTATTTTGCTTTGTTGACTAAAATTCTGACAATACAATCATCCCCAATCTCTGTAAAAGAATAAAAGTTTTATAGAAAAAACTAAAAATAATTGTTTTCAAATTATTTAGAAATAAAAAAATGAACAGTAGGATTATTTTTTTTTTCAACTGAAAAACATTTTTCACAATTTGACTTATATCAAAAATAACAATTGAAAGACTCGAAAATCAGCGCTATCTATTGACAGTAAAAGAAAATTGTAGTGTGTATGATTTTTACAATAAACAAACAAAAGACGTTTCTATAGAAATATAATTTGTACACGCTTGTTCGGCTATACATATAACAAAATTGGAACGATACAGAGAAGATTAGCATAGCCCCTGTGATACCAGTTCGGTGGTACAACTACTACAATAGGAACAATACACAGAGAATATTAGCATGGCTCCTGTGATACCAGTTCGGCGGTACAACTACTAAAATAGGAACAATACACAGAGAAGATTAGCATGGCCCCTGTGATACCAGTTCGGTGGTACAACTACTACAATAGGAACAATACACAGAGAAGATTAGCATGGCTCCTGTGATACCAGTTCGGCGGTACAACTACTACAATAGGAACAATACAGAGAAGATTAGCATGGCTCCTGCGCAAGTATGACACGCAAAATCCTAAAGCGTTCCTAATATAATTTTTGAAACTAAAATTAATTTAAAAAATTAGAGAGGTTAAATGTGTGTGTGGATTAATAAAGCGTTTTTTTTAAGAAAGGTTATTTTCCCACACAGATATAGACATAAAAAAGGTGCCATCTAGAAACCGTCTTGACAATTTATCAGATATTACACCACCAGTTTTGACAAACTCGGACAAATACGTGAATTAGACTCGGACGATAGCCCACGTCAATACAGCACGGTGTTGATTCCAAGAGATCAGTTTATTTGAAAGTTTGGGGACATACTATGTTGACACAAAATTGAATAAATGACTCACTACAAGTAAACTTCCATTCATTCTACATAAAGGTTGAGAAAGAGCAAGACCCGAAAGCTTACAATAAATATGAAAAAAAAAAATTGCGTAAGTAATTAATTAAATTTAGATCCAGTTTAAAAAATTGATTTTTAACGTATATCTCACACAAGAGATTAACCTGATTGATAATATATTCACAATAAACATCTATTTACACAGAACATGTTGTAAATTGGAATATTTACATAATTAACTTATTTACATCCTGTCCCCCTCTATTTGCATATTTCCCTCATCTATCATCTGGAGAGGATTGACTGGCTAGGTTAATATTTCGCTCATAATTGCTTTTTTCCCCCAGAATTCCATTGTTTAAGTTGTAGTGGAAGTCTTACATTCCTGAAATTGAATAAAACGGTGGTTCGTTGGTAAAATGGCTGTTAGGCCAAAATGAAGAAAATTGACCATAAGATAACTCTCTAGCTGTCAGATGGCGTATGGTCTTGTTGATCTGGAGCGGTTAATTGATTTTTTTCTTAAAGTGAAGTAAATCTGTTTAGCTTTTGTTAATTAATCAAGAATGGGTATTTGGCCAACTCTGGAATAATTTAAAAAACCAACAGAATAGTTGATATTTATTCCGATAGATGGCGCAAGCCATCAGTAACTTTCAGTTTCACGATAAAGTGATGCCCTTTTTTTTCTTTTCTTAATGTGAAGTAAATGTTAAAGAAAAAAAAAAGCATCTCTTTATCGTGCAACTGAAAGTTACTGATGGCTTGCGCCATCTATCGGAATAAATATAAACTATTCTATTGATTTCTTAATTATTCCGAGAATTGGCCAAATACCCATTCTTGATTAATCAAGAAAAGTTAACCATGTACGCGTTTCGGGCTGTTGGCCCTCGTCAGTGTAATGCAAGCTGTACCTCAACGACCAAAAAACTGGCCATTTAGGCATCCTGAAATCCCTTTTCTTTTAACCTATGAACCTTATCCCAGTACAATATCACATTTACTTTCACATCCCGACACATAAAATAATGTAATTTTCAACCTTATATATGTATTAAAAGTAGGAAATATCGTGAGGCGAAAAGTTTCTTGTAATTTTATACTTCACGATTTCGTTCTTTTTGATTATTTTTTTCAGGCCTATCTTATAGAGTAGAACTCCCTGTAATGGACACCTAATTGCAGAGACAAAGTGTCCTTTAGGGAGAGGTGTCCTCTTACCAGAGAGTTACTAAATTGTAAAAATGTTAATTTTTCAAATGAAAACTGTCCTTTTTAGAGAGGTGTCCGCTAAAATGAGGTTCTACTGTACTGTATATGTAATTTGATAAATTTGCATCACCTTTTAAACCTATAAATATTTATAGTGGAGGGAACTAGAAAACTTATAAAGAATTTTGTTTATTGAAAATGAGATAGGGAACAAAGCTAAACTCGCTTCTGGTTCAAATCACATTAATAGGTACCGCTCAGCAAGAGCAACCTAGTTCATGATAATTGAAACAGTGAATAATATGTGAAGGTTATTCACATATTAAACAATTTTAACGCGGGATTCAATCCCGGTTCATGGCTGTCGGGAATCGAGCGTGTTACCCTCTCATCCACCGACTTTTTTTCAAACTCGCTTGCAACATTTCATGGAGATTTTTGACTGAATCTTGACAATCGTTTGAAATGGTTTATTTAAGAACCTCTCCAAACAAGAATAGAGCCGACAAAGAGTTGTGCAAATTTGACGGCGTCACCACATGGAGTTCTACTGACAGTCCTTCTGTGAAATATTTACCTGGTTAAATAAACTCGTTTCTTGCATCGAAATATCTCACGCTTTCATTTTACCAAATAGACGCCATATATAACTATTTGAATAAAAAGACATATATTGGATCAAAATATCATTTATTTTACCAATATTTCAGTTGGCTGAACGCCAACTTTTATCAAGGTATTATAACATTTTAAAGTGTGTCAACAACAAACTCAGCGCCACATAACGTCAACAGCATTAAGTTTTTAAAATATTTTGTTATATTCAATGGTGAGAAAAAATATACAAAATATTTTAAAAACTTAATGCTGTTGACGTTATGTGGCGCTGAGTTTGTTGTTGACACACTTTAAAATGTTATAACACCTTGATAAAGGTTGGCGTTCAGCCAACTGAAATATTGGTAAAAAAATACATATTTTGATCCAATATATGCCTTTTTAATTAAATATTTATTTATGGATTGCTCTATTTTCAAAATATATAACTATAGGATAATTTCTCATAAGGCTGTGAAAGCTATTTATAATAGCTAACATCCGTAATATTCCAAGCTATACATAGAAATAGTTAAGTATGGTTATTATGATGCATTGGCGCGCCATCTGTTATGAAAATTCGAAACTATTATAGACACGTATGATTCTTTTAAAAATTAAACAATTTCTACTGCCCTTACTGCAATGGAAAAATTAATAGGAGGGGCCTGGCTCATCAGTGGTAAACCCTTCCAGCGGTTTCGCCAGTTTGGTTATAAAATGGGGGAAGATTTATTCGGTTAGAGTTTCGTAGAAGAGTAGTTAGGGTGGGGGGGTGACGTCATGCACAACGTGTCAAGACAAGTTTGCTCGCCCTGGTGAAATCTTGGGCTTTCTTCTAACGGGACATTTCCGAAGAAATCTGCCACATCATTTCCGAATTCCACCCACCTAGCCCCCTCGATGGATGTTGGCTTATTCAATGTAAGTATAGTTTCTGTCTTTGTACAAATCTTGTCTAAATAACCGCTATACTATCTATTAAAATTACAAATATATTCTCACAATGAGTATCTTTTTTTATTTAAAAAAACGCTAGCTTTCAAGTGTTAATCGCTCTTCAACGGGCTTACAATAAAAAGCGACTTTATCCCAACAGAAATATTTCACAAATAATTCTGGTAGGATAAAGTCGATATTATAGTAAGCCCGTTGAAGAGCGATTAACACTTGAAAGCTAGCGTTTTTTTAAATAGAAAAGATACTCATTGTGAGAATATATTTGTAATTTTAATACTATTTTTCACAATTATATCATGAATAGAGATTTATACTATCTATGTCCACACAGTGGGATCGTTAAAATAAAGATACAATGATATGATATTTGAGATAAATAACAATATCTATATATTCTCTCTCTCTCTCTCAATTATCTTCTATCGATAAAATTGGAACAATTTATTTTTTTCGTTGTTTCTTTTAATAACATCATCAAATATTTTCTCTACAGACTTTACTGTAATGATACAATTTGTTGAATGAGAGGGATTGGCTCATCAATTGTGAACCCTCTCAGGGATTTCGTCAAATTAATCCCCAGACCACACTACTATTGTATTCGAGTGGTTTGGGATATACCCTGTATTTACTATGGAAAGCGGCTTAGGGGTGTTTAGTGAACCTATGGACATAAGCTTATAGGTCTGTAGAGGTACATACATATAATATCAAGGTATATTATTATATTAACATAATATTTATGGCCCCAAATACAGTATTCACATATTTACGGTATTTTTATTCTTAAAAAAATACATAACTAATCACAGCATATGGAATCGCTACATATATATTACAATTTTCAGCTTTAAAATTTATATTTTATTATAGTTTGAGAATGAGCCAGACTTGAAAGTTCACGATAAAAGAGTATTACGGTTATTTAAATATATACCTCCAATAGACAACCATTTCTTGGATAGACTGGAAATTGTTCTCTCATGGGAGGATCAATTTGTATAACGAGCGGCTATTTATATTTAGAACAACATATTTTTAAAAAATTCCATCCCGTAAAAATAAGGCAGAATAAAACACAGAAATACCTGGGTAGCAACCATCCCTATAAATCCACCGAAAATGTGTTTTTATGGAATATTATCCTGAAAGGGGAGGAGGGGTTATCGAAATTTTAAAACCCTTCTTAGTTGGATTCTTATTTTGTTCGGAGATGTTTTCTTCTTCTTTAAATATAGGCTTAGAGATTATTTGTTGTTGATTCCAAGATTTGGTATTTCCAATTTATCTACAAAATTTCCTTCTACCCACAATTTATTCTTATAAATAACGTATTTATTTAATCAATTAACTCGTTATCATTTATTATATATCAATTTTATAAAATGAAAGAATTAAGCAAGTGTAGAAAATATAATCAGAATCGTCCAATACAGTATTAAAGCTCTAAGAAGCAGTCTGGTAAATTGAATTGGCGAAAGCGCTGGGAGGGTTCACCACTGATGAGCCAAGCCCTCCCAATATTTTATTTTATTGCAGTAAGGACAGTAGAAGTTTGTATTATATACAAAAGAAACATTCGATCTCAAATCCTTTCATTTTATATATATAGATGACGCGTTATTGCTTTGTGTTAATATATCAATTTGAATGTTTAAATTGTTTGTTAGCTTCGATATATATATATTTTCCTTTTTTTCTATGTTTTGCTTAAATGACGCGTAACTGCCGATGCTACACCGTGAACATGTTATAACCCTATGTTGTTACTTAAATAAAAAAAAAACCTTTTTGATACCCTAAAAGTGAAATTTTTAAAATTTGTTTATAATTATCATTACTCATTCTATAATACCAACTATCTTTCATATAAATTATATTTAATTCTACTTTATATTATATATATATATATATATTGAGATAAAAGCTTTGATTTATCAGTTTCATTTCATTGTAATGATGTGGCAATGTGTCACATGTGTGGTTTAGTTTCACATTTGCCTCTCGGGAGGCAATCTAAGCGTGTCATCTACTTGTGTAACTTCCCGATTGTTGTTACTATCCCTTCTTACTTGGTCACACGTTCTGTTCCAATTATCTATCAGTATTGTGGTAAAACTTACAGACTGTCCAATACCTATTCTCTACCCGCGTTCAGTATGTAACAGCGTTGTTGAAGAATCCTTCAATCCGTATTTATAATCTGACAACAAATGGCCAGGAAACTCTAAGAATAAACTAAGTTTTCTCTAAGTATTGTTTAAGTATATTTTATCAATGTAACTATATATTTTTAATATATACTTCCATATTATAAACAAGTCGGTGAACGAGTGGGTAACACCCTCGATTCCCGACAGTCATGAACTGGGATTGAAACCCCGCGTTAACATTTTGTGTAATATGTAAATAACCTTCACATATTATTATTTGTTTCAATTATCATAAACTAGGTTGCTCTTGTTGAGCGGTACCTAATAAAGTGATTTCAGAACCGAACCGAACTTCCATATTTTTACTTAGAAACCCAAAATTATTGTTTTTTCAAACTGCCGTATAGTTAATAAAAATTAAAATTATAGAATTTTTAACTATATGAAAACTCTACAATATTTTTTATTCTTCAATTTTGATTCTGTGGATTAAATGATGACAAATTTATAAGGTCTTCACACACATACACATACAGCTTTATTAAGACCACAGGTCTTATACAGAATCACCGCAGAAGGAAGCACAGATAGAGCTCCTATACTCCAGGCAGCACAGCCTCCAGGTCCGACACATGTTCAGTGGCCACACCGTACATACGTCAAGGTTAGCGTATCACTGAACAGGCGAGTGTGGAATCAGCCGTGTTCTAGTCTTCACTTTCCTCATCCAAATGGACAACGACATTCGGGGATTCTATCAATCTCTTCCGAACGGTGATTGCGGCCTTGTATAATTTATATAAACCAAAGAGAAGACCTTGATTAAATATCATTGCATTCATCCAGTTATATATTTGTTGCCTATCAGATTGAGACATGGATAAGTCACTCAAGGTCTTCAAGCAACTCTACTGTATTGTGTTTTTACCCTCTTTTTATATTATTTTGTCTACATAATAGATTTTAAAAATATACATTATATGTAAGAGAGAGAGAGAGTATTACTATATATATACACACAACATAAATAATATATAATTAATCAATAAAAACAAAACTATAATAGAAAGGGGAATACATCAACAAAATTTCCAAAATTTTATTATAAACGTTTTTTACTCGTTCATCTGAACATTTATTTACTGAGAGTTTATCAGACTCGTTATCTCCATTGGTTTCGTTTTGTTTGACAATCACATGACGGCCTGAGAGCCGAGTCATAAGCTTGGAAATGTTGTTGACCTTTCTTTTAAACAGAATTTAAATATTTATTTAAATAATGAAGGTTCATTTCAGAATTTTATTTCTTTAACTGTTTATTTTGTCTCCTTTTTCATATTAATTTCCTCTCTATATATTTCAAATGTGCATGATTATTATACCCAAAAGATACCCTTCAAAATGAGTGGTTAACACGTAAATGATTTTAAAAATACACTAATACAGTAGAACCTTCCTGTAAAGGACCCCTAATTGCAGAGCCAAAGTGTTCTTTAGGGAGAGGTGTACTCTTACTGGTGAGTTGCTAAATTGTAAAAATGCTAATTTTAGCTATGAAAACTGTCCTTTATAGAGAGGTGTCCGCTAGCGGGGTGTCTGCAAAAGGGAGGTTCTACTGTATACATAAAATATGCATAAAAATACACTAATATACATTTTAAGGTAGCAAGAAGGTTCACAAATAGATATAATATTAAAAAAAAAGATTTTAAAAATGTTTTTATACTATATCTCAATGTGAACCTTTTTGCTAGCTAATAAATGTATATTAGTATATGTATAATTATACATTGAATGAAAAACTAGGACGATATCTGAATAAATGCCTTTTCTAAATTCCTCTATTTTTAGATTTGATACGAATATTTTAAAGAAACATTTCAAAGTATTTTAGAATTTAACATTAATCTATTTTGACTACATTTTAAAGGTAGTTCTAAGAATATTTCTAATAATAGCCTGTTTTTCCATATTTTCTCATTACAGTTATTGGATCAAATATAAGTTTACCATTTTCAGTATAACATGGTAGTCTGCTACAGGCTTTATTCTGCTTATTTCAATCGTCTGCTTTATTTTCATGGCTAAACTTAACTATAATCTTTTCTTGAATATCTTGTAAACAGTCTTACAATCATTTGAATAAAAATATTCCCGTATTTTGGATGGTATATCATACTCTACATTTCAGGTGTTTCTACGGCCATGTTAGGTTGTTTACTATTGGTGCGATTGTATTTCTGCAATGTGTGTCCTAAAGTCAAATATAATAATATTTATATTTATTAATATAAAAAGATCAAAAAAACCTTTCAAATATTTAACTAAAGAATAACACAGTTTTCATAGAGAACTAGAGCTCTAACTGATTTTTAAAAAATATTTCTATAGATTACAAATATTCTCTTGTTCTTAATTTTAAAAAACACTTTGGTTAAAATGTAAATTGCTTTTTTATTTATTTATTTCAATTCAAAACGCTATGTCCCCCTAGGGACACTTGCGCTAAATATACATACAAATATAACAAAGAAAATATTCAACATGGAAAGATACACAGAAAGCGACTTAGAAAGATTCATAAATATTATTTACATATAGAGATATTCTTTGAATTTTATTTACAGTTACATCATTAAATTTAAAAATATTTGCATATATACACACATATACACGCATACACCTATATATTGTTTACAACCACAAGATATGTCCAATATTTGGTTTGCATACTTTTAATAAAAAGGCATAGAAAAGGTTAAAAGTATAAATAAACTCTGCAGTACAAGAAGAGGAATTGCCAGTTATTATTTCTAAGAAGAACCAAAGGTAAAAAGAGACGAGTTTCTTCATTTAGAAAGAATTTTACCCAAATAAATTTACTGGCAATGCGCTTCTTTTTAAATATCATCAAATATTATCTCCACAGACCTTACTGCAATGATATGAGTTATTGAATGAGAGGGCTCATCAGTAGTGAACCCTCTCAGCGGTTTCGTCCTCTCATTCAATAACTCATATCATTGCAGTAAGGTCTGTAGAGATAATATTTGATCATATTTAAAAAGAAGCGCATTGACAGTAAATTTATTTATGTAAAATTTTAACGATAGATGGCAATTATATTTAATTTAGAAATAATTTGTAATAAAGAAACATTCGTTACCTCTTTGTTGTCTAAATAGACATTTGTTTAACGTAAAAATGAGAATTTTTTAGATGGCAAAGCAGCACCATCTAGTAGGTTAAAACTAAACTAAACGTTGACTCAAGTTTATTCTAGGCTATTAGCCAATCCATTTTCTTGGTAAATTTGTGAGGTCAGGATATGTACAGAGGGTATTTCACTTTTAAAACCAATATGTGGCAATGACTTAGAAGATAAACCCGGCCTACATGGGTGGCGATCTTTTAAAATCGCTTTTAAAAAACCTTTTAGCATTAATATTTAAAGAAAAATTAACATACCAGAGAAATTTTAGATTTTGTAAAAAAATATACATTTTTTTTACCTTCTCAGAAAGAATTTTCTTTTTTTCTCTGATAAATAAGTGATGAATATGTAAAGAAAAACATTAGCGTTTCTAATTTCTCGATACGCTTTATAAATAAGAGAAAATAAATACAATATTTCGATTGTTGATAAAATTCGTCTTTGAATGAGAAAAAGAACTGTTGACTTGAAGGCTTGGGAATAAATTACTAATAAATATCTTGAGATTAAAAAGTCTAAAATCATAAAGATATTTATACGAGTATCATTATACTGTTCAATATCTAAAGAAATTCTATTAAATATATAAACATATAGATAAACAATTTTATAACATTTAAATTCTCTATTTTAAAATTGACTCACACTCTCTCTATAGTAATAATCAGATATATATATTAGATAATAAAAAGTCATATAGATAAGGCACAATTTGGATTATAGATTATAAAACAAGGTAATAAGACCAAATCCAAAAGTACTGAATGATAGAGGAGAGCTTCAGTACTTTTGTCTGAAGATGGTAACAACGCTGTTACCGAAACGTCACACACTATTTATTTATTTGGATTTGGTCTTATTACCTTGTTTTAAAAAGGCATATATTGGATTGAATAAAATATTTATTTGTATTTTGCACTTTTTTTTTAAATTAAAAAGTTGTAAGGCGTTATATGATTTTTGTAATAGATTAGTTAGTTAGAATGGCTATATTGACGTCTATTACCGCAATTGGGATGATACATCTTCTTGTATAACAAACGAACACATTAAGACGCGAATGTTTCTTTCACAAATATATCAAACTTCTACTGTCCTTACTGCGATGAAAATATTGGGAGGGCTTGGTTAATCAGTGTTGAACCCTCCCAGTGGTTTCGCAAATTTAATCTACCAGACCGCTTCTTTAGAGCTCTAATACTGTATTGAATCATTCTGCTTTTATATGTGGGGGAATTCATCGCAGTAAGGACAGTAGAAGTTTTATTTATTTGTGAAAAGAAACATTCGCTTTTTAATGTTTTCATTTTTTATATATATAGATGGCGCGTTATTGCTTTTTATTAACTTCTCCTTGTAGTTGCATTCATATAGGAAATGATCATATATATTTAAGTTACTTAGTGCTGATCAATTTCTACCAAAGGCTTAACCCACGCAAGGCTTCTGTGAAAATGACTAAGCTCAATTGGTGACTTATGTCCAGGATTTCTTTTCCCAAAGTCCTACTTCTAAAATTATCTGAAGCGAAGTTGGCGGATGTTGTGCAACCCTTGCTTCCCATTGGTCGACCCAACAGCCAATAGCAGCGCTCCCTGGGCATGTTTACGTATTGGATGAATGAACCGACGTACACAGTGGGGATACGTTCTTCGAAAGGTAGGTCGTCTGCTTCCTAAGCTCCGCTAAGTCCATCGGTCAAAAAAGAACATAGTCATCTTCTATGATTTTTTTCCCCATTTATATTTTTGAGAAAATATTTCAAACTATAAATATAATGGTAGGTATTTTTTAGATAAATATTTCAATAGAAACTTTATAAAATATTTTACACATTTAGTAACAGAAACTTATCTTTCTAATATACTTTTTAAAATATTAAAGCAAAAAGGCTATTACAGAACTATAGAAAATGTTCATGAATTTATATAATTATCGATATTTTAAAATATTTTATTTATATTTAAAATAGTATATATAATTAATTTATTAAAATATATATATTAATAACAAACGAAAAAGAAATCGAGATATCAAAAGAATATTTGGTAAATTTTTCTCGCACTTTTTAAAATACGATTTACAAATTTTAAAATAAATAAAAATTATATTGTGTTTATATATTTAAAGAATATATATATTCGCAATATTATATATACATATATCGTCTGCTTTTATATAGGACCGTCTATAATATGTAAATATATATAGTTGAGTTAACTTATTTATAAATAGCCAAGTGAAACAAGTCTTTTTATTATTTAGAAATTTCAAATCTTCCCAAAAAATGATGAAAGTCATTTGTAAAAAGATGACGTAGCTTTTATTCCCAGTACGAATCCTTTCTTTCAATGACGTAGTTTGTAAACAACCCCCCCTGCCATCTACCGGTCACCAATGTTACTATTTTAAAATTTAGCCTTCGATATTTGTGTTTTTTTAAGATGCCTTTTTAAAAATATATAAAAAGATTGATAATCGTATTAGTTGTGAGCTATAATTATTATTATTATTTTTTTAAATGTTGTATGTGAAGTTCGCAAAAAAACAAGGCCGAAATGGCGTATGTTCTTTGTTCGCCTGCTTTGTCTTTATCCCAAACGAATATTATGTAATTTGACCTAGAGATTGCGAAGTTGTTTAGTGCTTTTTTTACTAGTGGTATTATTGCATAAGCCAAAATGCATTTCATTTCTTAAATTTAATAATTTTCGTTTAATATTTATATTTCATTTTTAAAAAAATAGATTTTTTATAGATTGTAAAATCTCCACACCCATTGTAGATATAAATTTATATCCAAAATGGTGATACCAATTGTTAATATTATAATATTTCTAAATTATCAGTTCATTTTTTAAGCAAAAGCTTTGATAAAAATAACATTTAAACTAATTATTTAGAATTGTTTCTCTAAAGTAAACTTAAAATGAAGGGTAAAGTGCGTTTTAAAATACTAGATTTTGTATTTTATTAGAGTCATGGTAAATTTGTATATTGGTGCTTCGTTTGATAAATACCTTAGAATTTACACTACAGGGAGAAAATGTGATATAATACGCTGAAGAAGGAAAAAACTATTACAAAATTATATTCGATAAAATGCTAAAATATCAAATATTAAATTTAAAAAAAAAAGGGAGATTCTCAGATATTATCTATACATAAGAACTTTAAAACCATATTTTTATATTTCAAAAGTATAACTAAAACAAAGAAATATATGTATATATGTTACATATTTCGCATATATGTTATTTTATATATTCTCTCTTTTCAATATAAAGTAGAATATACCTAATATGCGTCATATAGCTTTTATAAGAACTGATAGTTTAAAAATATAATTTCCATAAAAATTCCTTTAAACAGTCTTCCATTTTTGACTAAACATTTCAAATATTTGTTTACGAATGAATTTGAAAGCGTTAAATGTAAAGTTCAAATAAATTTAACATTTTTATACCTTTGAATATTTTCGTTGCATGTGTAATGAACTACTGTTTATGTGTAAGGTATAAATAAAAATATCGCTTAAAATATAAATATAAATATTTTTAACTTAAGCAAAAGATAATGGGGGGTTATATCAAGTAACGATAGGCGCACTTGCGTCATTTAAGTTTGATAAACATTATATCATTTTGTGTATATATATATATTTTTTTCATTAAGTCAATGTGTTTGTAGATAAAATTGAGTACTTCTTTATTGAACAAAATCTTTATATATTTTATATTTAAATAAAGGACTCTTAATATAAATAAATAAATTGTTAAAATTTAGAAAAAAAAAGGAAAATCTTTTAAAAAATTATGAACAAAAACAAATATAATGTCAGTTTAGCAAGCTAAAACTGAACACTTAAATTATAATTATTATATAAATTATACTTAATTGATAAATATCATCACAAAATTGATAATTTATATGTATATAAGAAAAGTATTTCTCCTTCCCTTTCTCACTTTTTAAAACTAGCTATTTTACCTTAATTCGTTCATTAAATCAATCGAGAATCTAATGAAATAAAACTGAAGATTTCTAAAGTTGAATGTAGGGAATATTAAAGATAAAAATCCTAAATTTAATAAATTTTTACATTTTTTAAGTTATAAAAATATTGCAAAAGAACAAGAAAAAATCAAATCGACTAACAAAGATGTCATATTTGTGTTGAAAAATAAAGAAAGAAAAGAGATGACCAATTGTCATGTAGAAAAATGAAGGCATTTATCATAGCGCTAGGATGACATGGCATCTTTAGTTGGCAAAATATATTTTTTCAATGAAAGATAAGTGAAGCTATGAAATGTATTATAGTGATTAAGTAGAAAAAAGGAATAATTTTCCCGTTAAATAAATGAGTTTGTATTTTAAAATATCATCGAAGCCTATGTAAATATACATAACAAATGGGTTTTATATACTCCCTAGCGTCAAGTTTTTAAAAGAAGGTTTGGATGTTGATAGCAGATTTTACTGTAATTAGTTGGAAGAATTAGGCTTACATTTTATTAATATGACAGGCGCGATATTGAAATATTTGCGCCTATTACAGAGAAAACAGACAAAACAACAAATTAGAACTTAGAATTAAATACTATTTACATATTTACGTGTATTATTCGACAGAGTTCGTAAAATTTATATAGACAAAGTGGCTGATGTAAGAGAGAGGCATAGAAAGATAAAAATATGTTAAAATATAATAATCCTATTACTATATTTTTGATAGAAATGCATCGTTTAACTATAACTTAACACGTTAAGACACTATAAAAACAGTTTTGACAAAAGATAACCAATTTCAGTCAACAAATTGGACCAATGCCTGATTAGAAAAACACTGGTTAATTCGGAAAATCTCTTTAGTTCCATGTTAAATCCCATGAAACCAAATTGTTCTGGAGAAGCAAGGAGCAAATGACAGTTTTCAGTTGGTCTTTGAGACTTTTCTAAAGTTGTGATTCTGTTTTCTCTTTTTTTATTTGGGTCTAAAACGGTCACAAACTTGGTAGGGCGGTTAAATTTTTTGGTTCAAAATTTGACAAGATATTTGAAATTTCTTTTAAATAGTTCACTCTGTTCATAAGTAAGTTGGGATAAGTTTTTCTAGATGGCATTCAGGATTGAACAAGAATTTTCTATTTGAAGTTTCTAGGTAAGGTTTATTTCTCTTAACATTTATATATAATGTTACGATGTACTAGAGCGCCATCTGTATATTAATATTACGCCTCTAAAATAGTTTTACAATTTATATATAACTTAACATACTGATATCTATAGGAATAAATGTTACTGAGTAAACTTTTTTAATGTTTTATGTTCAGGAATCAAATTTTAAAGATTTGGTTTTGAAGTTGGAAATAGTGTGTCACGTAAAATGTTTTTTTTTTTTTTTTTAATCTTCATTCGTACTTTCGTTTATCTGAAATCACGTTTTCTTTCTTCGGATAATCAGGCTTATTGCGTACATACTCTGCAATGTTTGACATTGCTGTCTGGTAGTGTGACATGGATTAATGAATATATATTTATAGAGGGTTTATTCACACTACAAAGATCCCAACAAATGAGGACTGGTATAACCAGAAAAGTATTTATTCCAATATGAAGATCTCAGTATATAAGGTAGGCATGTGGACTATCAGACTTTCTTTGCAAGCGCGGCATTTCTATACAGCTCCATCCTAATTTTATATTCACTCAATTTGTCACATCACTCTGAAAATTCCAGAACTACTTACATAAAAGAGGTCTATCATAAACCCCCCGAATTGTTCCTGTGGAGAAACTGAACAAACTACGCTCCACCTTATCTATGACTGTCCTAACTTTACAGAAGTGAGACATCGATTGTTCCTTGATCTAAATGATTTAACTCTCTTACATCAGCCACTTTGTTTATATACATTTAATGAACTCTTTCGCTTTATATATATGTAAATCTGTAAATATTTGAACCTGTTTCAGTTTGGGTTTTTATTTTCTTTGTTATAGGCGCAAATAATGCAAAATTGGTTCTTGTTTATTAATAAATAAAATTAAAAAAAGTGGTGTAATTCAAGTGAAGAGAGGCAAAGGTGTTGTCAACACTCGGGTTGATTAGACACCACCACCACACAGAAGGAACCGTGGGGGCGTCGTGTTGTAATCCTACGTGACGAAACTGGGAGAAACCACCGTCGTCATTCTTACAGTACTGGAGGTACAGGTCTCTCTTTGTGGTCACGTCAGGTTAGTTACATAACTACTTGTCTTTTAGACTACTTCTCTACACACTACGATAACCTTGCTGTCATGTTATTCTTTGTTTAACTCACTTCTGGTCAGGTTAGTTACATAACTACTTGTCTTTTAGACTACTTCTCTACACACTACGATAACCTTGCTGCCATGTTATTCTTTCTTTGTTTAGCTCACTTCTGGTCAGGTTAGTTACATAACTACTTGTCTTTTTGACTACTTCTCTACACACTACGATAACCTTGCTGCCATGTTATTCTTTCTTTGTTTAGCTCACTTCTGGTCAGGTTAGTTACATAACTACTTGTCTTTTTGACTACTTCTCTACACACTACGATAACCTTGCTGCCATGTTATTCTTTGTTTAGATCACTTCTGGTCAGGTTAGTTACATAACTACTTGTCTTTTACACTACTTCTCTACACACTACGATAACCTTGCTGTCATTTAATTCTTTCTTTGTTTAGATCACTTCTGGTCACGTTAGTTACATAACTACTTGTCTTTTTGACTACTTCTCTACACACTACGATAACCTTGCTGTCATGTTATTCTTTCTTTGTTTAACTCACTTCTGGTCAGGTTAGTTACATAACTACTTGTCTTTTTGACTACTTCTCTACACACTACGATAACCTTGCTGTCATGTTATTCTTTGTTTAGATCACTTCTGGTCAGGTTAGTTACATAACTACTTGTCTTTTAGACTACTTCTCTACACACTACGGTAACCTTGCTGTCATGTTATTCTTTGTTTAGATCACTTCTGGTCAGGTTAGTTACATAACTACTTGTCTTTTAGACTACTTCTCTACATACTACGATAACCTTGCTGTCATGTTTTTCTTTGTTTAGATCACTTCTGGTCAGGTTAGTTACATAACTACTTGTCTTTTAGACTACTTCTCTACACACTACGATAACCTTGCTGTCATGTTATTCTTTGTTTAGATCACTTATGGTCACGTTAGTTACATAACTACTTGTCTTTTAGACTACTTCTCTACACACTACGGTAACCTTGCTGTCATGTTATTCTTTCTTTGTTTAGATCACTTCTGGTCAGGTTAGTTACATAACTACTTGTCTTTTAGACTACTTCTCTACATACTACGATAACCTTGCTGTCATGTTTTTCTTTGTTTAGATCACTTCTGGTCAGGTTAGTTACATAACTACTTGTCTTTTAGACTACTTCTCTACACACTACGATAACCTTGCTGTCATGTTATTCTTTGTTTAGATCACTTCTGGTCAGGTTAGTTACATAACTACTTGTCTTTTAGACTACTTCTCTACACACTACGGTAACCTTGCTGTCATGTTATTCTTTGTTTAGATCACTTCTGGTCAGGTTAGTTACATAACTACTTGTCTTTTACACTACTTCTCTACACACTACGATAACCTTGCTGTCATGTTATTCTTTCTTTGTTTAGATCACTTATGGTCACGTTAGTTACATAACTACTTGTCTTTTACACTACTTCTCTACACACTACGATAACCTTGCTGTCATGTTATTCTTTCTTTGTTTAGATCACTTCTGGTCAGGTTAGTTACATAACTACTTGTCTTTTAGACTACTTCTCTACACACTACGATAACCTTGCTGTCATTTCATTCTTTCTTTGTTTAACTCACTTCTGCTCAGGGTCGTAATTGCATTGGTATTTCTCAGGATTCAGACAATAACTCTGAAAGATATCACGGTGACCTTTATTGAAGATACACGATATAACCAATATACACTCATGGACAAAACTTAAGGAAGTTGTGCCTTCTAGCATGTATATCGGGATCCAGACAATAACTCTGAAAGATATTACAGTGACCTTTATTGAAGACACACGATATAACCAGTATACACTCATGGACAAAACTTAAGGAAGTTGTACCTTTTATCATGTATATCAGGATTCAGACAATAACTCTGAAAGATATTACAGTGACCTTTATTGAAGACACACGATATAACCAGTATACACTCATGGACAAAACTTAAGGAAGTTGTACCTTTTATCATGTATATCAGGATTCAGACAATAACTCTGAAAGATATTACAGTGACCTTTATTGAAGACACACGATATAACCAGTATACACTCATGGACAAAACTTAAGGAAGTTGTACCTTTTAACATGTATATCGGGATTCAGATAATAACTCTGAAAGATTTTACAGTGACACACACACACACCTTTATTGAAGTCACACAAGATAACCAAGTATGTATAGCCTCTGTCTCCTTCAAATAAAGAGTATTTCAAAGTTAGAGAGTTCACTTAAATGTAGCATTTCTCGGTTTAGATATCCTCGAGTCATTCTTCTCTGCGGTTTCTCAGTCGGATAACGTTCAGCTACACACGACAATATGTTAAACTATGACCTCTCCCTACCTAATTAAAACTAATCCAAACTAACTAGAATTCTAAAAATTAGTTAACAATGAATAGAGAATGTACTAAGTAATTAAAACTACATAAAAGAAGTCTCTTATTTGTCCTTCTTTTTTAACTTTTGAATAGAATTTTTTTTTTTAAGATTTAGTAATTAACAGTCTTTACATGATTACATTGAGTTTCTTTTTTGACGAAAATGTGATTAAAATATATAAAACAGAGTTTTTTTATATTTAGATTCTATGTACAGTAGAATTGATGAATAATAATGTGCTTATACATCACGTAGTATATTTAGAACGGTGTATACAATCCGGATGCCCGCCGACACGCTTCGTGGACCAATTAAAGAAACTCACTGGTTTAACGGTCATCGAGATGGTACATAGAGCTCAAGACAGATGGCTGGTGTCGCATCGTGTTTGGGATGTAATAGTGGGCCACAACGTTCGATCGCGAATAAAATAATATTACTATACAATTATAGGCTTTGGTATTTTCCTATGTGATTGGACATCTTTGAGAAAAGTAGCAAGTATTAGTTTTATAGGTTGTATTTCTAGGCTAAAATAACAGTACGATGGCAAATATAATCGTCTGCAATCATCTTGTTTCATTCTCTATTATCGTTTGAGATGACTTAGCAGATAGAATTTTTCAGGATTTCTTAACTACCAGTTATATTTCGTCGTTCGGGTACAGATTGCACCACGCTGATGAGGGGCAAAAGCCTTAAACGTGTACATGGTTAGCTTTTCTTGATTAATGAAGAAATGGTATCATGGTATATGGTTGACATGTTGCTAATTACGTATAAGTAATCCTAAATTAACAGATTTGAGCTAATGGATACAATACTCATTTTGTTGAAGAATGCTTGTTTATGTAATTACTTGGGTTTAAAACATGTTGTATAGACAGCAAGTATGTAAATATTATAGAAAGGTTCAGACTGAGAGGAACAGGTGATTCTTGGAAGTGCGACAATCCCGGATGAATGCTGTACTACGGAGGAACAGGACGTGGAGGTAAGTCCAACCTTGGGACTGCGGACGGCGATGGCTGGACTATGAGGTAGGTGAAGGAGGAGGTGCCGGGGATCTCAGGGTTTGTACGTCCTGCGGCAGGTGCCTGGGACTGATGTTGGAAGTCAGGTACCTGAAGTAGTGCGCAACAAACCTTGGGCTAGACGTCGTGGGACAAAGGTAGGTTCCTCTCTGCGGTGTCGTGGGACAAAGGTGGGTTCCTCTCTGCGGTGTCGTGGGACAAAGGTAGGTTCCTCTCTGCGGTGTCGTGGGACAAAGGTAGGTTCCTCTCTGCGGTGTCGGGGGACAAAGGTAGGTTCCTCTCTGCGCTGTCGTGGGACAAAGGTAGGTTCCTCTCTGCGCTGTCGTGGGACAAAGGTAGGTTCCTCTCTGCGGTGTCGTGGGACAAAGGTGGGTTCCTCTCTGCGGTGTCGTGGGACAAAGGTAGGTTCCTCTCTGCGGTGTCGTGGGACAAAGGTAGGTTCCTCTCTGCGCTGTCGTGGGACAAAGGTGGGTTCCTCTGCGCTGTCGTGGGACAAAGGTAGGTTCCTCTCTGCGCAGTCGTGGGACAAAGGTGGTTCCTCTCTGCGCTGTCGTGGGACAAAGGTAGGTTCCTCTCTGCGCTGTCGGGGGACAAAGGTAGGTTCCTCTCTGCGCTGTTGTGGGACAAAGGTAGGTTCCTCTCTGGGCTGTCGTGGGACAAAGGTGGGATTCTAACCGCGGACAAAGGTGAGTTTCTCACTTCTGTTTTCTCTCTTGGGACAAAGATAACTTGTTCCTTCTCTTACTGCGGTGTCCTGTCTTGGGATAAAAGTGAGTTTCTTACTGTTGTGTTCTGTGGTGAGACAAAGATGAGTTTCTTACTGCGGTGTTCTGTGGTGAGACAAAGGTGAGTTTATCACCGCGGTGTCCTGTCATGGGACAAAGGTGAGTTTCTTACTGTTTTGTTCTGTCGTGGGACAAAGATAAATTGTTTCTCCTCTCACTTCGGTGTTCTGTCATGGGACAAAGGGGAGTTTATCACCGCGGTGTTCTTTCGTGGGACAAAGGTGAGCTTCTTACTCCGTGTTCTATCGTGAGACAAAGGTAAGTGTATCACTGTTGTGTCCTGTTGTGTGAAACAAATAAAACTTGTTCCTCCTCTCACCGCGGTGTTCTTTCGTGGGACAATGGTGAGTTTCTTACTGTCGTGTTCTGTTGTGAGAGAAAGATGAGTTTATCACTGCTGTGTTCTTTCGTGGGAATAAGGTGGGCTTCTTATTGTCGTGTTCTTTCATGGGACAATGGTGAGTTTCTTACTGTCGTGTTCTGTTGTGGGAGAAAGGTGAGTTTATCACTGCTGTGTTCTTTCGTGGGAATAAGGTGGGCTTCTTACTGCCGTGTTCTTTCATGGGACAAAGATAACTTGTTTCTTCTCTCACCGCGGTGTTTTCTGTCATGGGGCAAAGGTGAATTTATCACCCTTGTCGTTGGGCAAAAGTGAGTTTATCATGGTTGTGTTCTGTTTTGGAACAAAGGCAGGCTTCTCACCGCGGTATCCCGACATCGATGGACAAAGATGGGAATTACATCTGTCCTATGTTAGATATCGCAATTCAAGATAAAAGTTCAAAAGCGAACCAGTTAATAAGATTCAACCAGAGTCCCACATGTCATGGCATACCGTAATGTTCTTTCTTCTTATATGGACATCTTAATTTGTCGATAGGTATAGAGATTAAATATAAAATGATTTTTATCAAATCACTCGCAGTTCTAATTAATAAAGAGGGCGAAGATTTTAAAATAATCGATGATTCATATACGTTTTGAAAGCGATAAGTTTTGAACAAAGTTCTGCAATATATATAGAAGTGTTTTGAAAATAGAGCAATCCATAGATAAATCTTTAATTAAAAAGGCATATATTGGATCAAAATATCATTTATTTTACCAATATTTCAGTTGACTGAACGCCAACCTTTATCAAGGTGTTATAACATTTTAAAGTGTGTCAACAACAAACTCAGCGCCACATAACGTCAACTCATAGATAAATAAGTGGACTTTATGTGGCGCTGAGTTTGTTGTTGACACACTTTAAAATGTTATAACACCTTGATAAAAGTTGGCGTTCAGGCAACTGAAATATTGGTAAAATAAATGATATTTTGATCCAATATATGCCTTTTTAATTAAAAATATAGAAGTGTTTTGTTACAAGGTACGTCATATTAAGATAATTGATGAAGGCACTAGTTCTGAAAGCTAGTGTTTAATTTGATAAAGTAACAGATAGTTATAACGTATATCGTTGATATTTTCACCATTGCGCGCCCACTTGATAAATTCATATTATTTGATTAGCTATGTGCAAACTGATGGTTTCCTAGACCGATGTCTGTACGCCACAGAGCTGTACACAACTGCTAAAATACATGATTATAATTTCTCAATGATTTTTATATAGTTTTCTAGGATATTTTATTTTTATAACTGGAATCTTCAATGCCATTAGGATTGCATTAGCCTTTTAATTGATATGCAATTTTTACAATTGCTAACCTCTACTCCATTAGGATTGCCTTCGTTTTTAAATTGATTTATAATCTCCATATGAGACTACACTCATGGACACATTTTAAGAAAGTGAAAAGTCTTTGATGTTGCCAAATCTCTTGATTTTTTAAAGAATACAAAGGCAACTTTGTTCACACTTGGTTATCTCGTGTGTCTTCACAATAAAGGTCACTGTTATATCTTTCAGAGTTATTGTATGAATACAGATATACATGGTAAATAGTAAAACTTCCTTAAGTTTTGTCCATGTATGTAAATGCTAGTTGTCTTCAGACTTTCCTGGTGTCGCGACAGATGTCCTTCTACCTATGTCAAACAGAAGAGGAGAGAGAGACTAGATACTTTACGTTTTGGTGACAAAATATTTAGTTATAAGACACAGCGTGGAGAAGAGAAAGATGAAAAGTATATATCTTGAAATAATGACACAAAATATATTAAATACATATATACAGTTAAACCTATCTATAGCGCCCTCCTCTTGGGACTCGCCAAAATAGGTTGCTATAGAGAGGGGGTGCTATAGACAGGTCACCTTTTAATGTAAATCGCATCGTACTACGTATTTAAAATCGGGCGCTATAGTGAGGAAGGCGCTATTTAGAGGGGGGCGCTATAGACAGGTTTAACTGTACTATTCTAGAATAGTATTTAATAAGAATATATATACGACCGTAATATTAATAGGAAAATAAGAGAATTTATCTTGAAAAATGATTATTTCACACCAAATTATACCTTTGAGAAACCAAATTACATACTTCGCCTCAGTACAATGATAACAAAAAAAACCTTGCCGAAATCATCAGCTGCAAATCTAACAAAGAAAGCTTTCATCCCGACAGTCATGCATCAACTACCTGCCAAAAATATAAAAAAAGGGTTGAAATGTCGTGAGGACCACTTTGCATAGACGTCTATCACTATGCTAAAGAGTACATTATGCAAATTTGTGAAACGTTTGCGTGTCTTTTCTTTTAGACCTTGTCGTTTGTGCAGCGGAAATAATGAGGAGTGTCGTCATTGTTTGATAGCTCTTGTCAGCCTACTTCGCTCGTGCTGGAAACTTAAGGTGGACATCTTGGGGAGAGAAATGTAGCAATCTTTGGAGCTATCTATCCTCAAATATCAACGATAAAAGAATTTAGTCGATTCTCATAATAAATATGGTTATTGAAGAAGCTCAAATCAGGGGGAAGAGATCCTTTGTATAAGCGCTTCTCTTCGACCTGTTTCTGCTTCTATAAGCAAATAGGAATCTTATCATTGTCTTAATATGGTTATTACATATTCCCTTTCATTTATATGTAATTGCGGTTTAATGCTTTTTGTAAGATTTCTAGATGCAAATTTAAAAATTCGAAATATTGTTCTATTTGCATACTGACAGAACATTAGAACAAAACCGAATTGAATCTATAAAAAGGTTGTGATAAAGATTATAAAAAGATTTTAAAAAGAAAAGGATTTTACAATATATATATATAACATATCGTTATATTATAGTAAACACATAAGTCATAGCAAATTTATCAAATTTTGATTCATGACAATTGATTTTAAACACATTTGGTTATCTCGCGTGTCTTCATTAAAGGTTACTCTATATCAAATATCTTTCCGGGTTATTGTTTCAATCCAGATAAACATGCTAAAAGGTACAACTTCCTTAAGTTTTATCCATGAGTGTATTTTACCAATGGGAGGTATGGAGATCTTTAAATTGGAAGAAATAAAATGGTCAACATGCATGATGATCAGCATGTTTGCCTTGATGTTCAAGATGATCAAGACAAATGACCATTCTATACTAGAGACAACATTGTAAATGACTTGGCACTAGGTTAGGACACAACACATATCATTCTGACCAAACAAAAATAGGACAATTTCCGTCAACCAGTTTCTGACCAGAACAAGTTTATGTAATACCTCGAACCCCATATTCACTCAACCTGTCAACCTTTATTCACTAAGTTTTAAAATAAGTTGAAAATTCTCATCGTTGGAATAAAGAAATACAAATTCGTTTAAACCTTATCATTTCGTATATTGTTTTTCTTCCACTATCTTAAATGAAAATGATCTATATTGAGTTTCTCACAAAGAAATCACTTTTGAGGAAATATGCTACAGTGACCTTTATTGAAGACACACGAGATACCCAAGTGTGAACATAATTACCTCTGTCTCCTTCAAAAGACCGTTGACATCAAAGACTTTCGACTTAAGTATTGTCCATGAGTCTGTAGTTGATTATCATTAGGGTAAATACAATATGTATATATTGTTGCACCAGGCTGCGGTTTGGCAGATTCTTCAGTCTTGATTCTCTCCTCAGACGTGTCTTGCATCTTTCCAGAACGTTTCTCAACCATCATACAAGGTTAAACCAGTCAATAATAAGACAACTATATATTTAGGTAGCACCTAGAATCTCTCTTTATTTATCACATCAAAGTTTAAAGCAGATTATGTATTCAGTGTATCAAAATACAAATTATTTTATAGTACATAATATTTCATAATAATAATCTGTTTTATAAACATAAAATTTAAATTTGAAATATATGAAAAATAATATTATAAATAATTTTAAAAATAGGTGCATTAACCATGATGTAATAATATGGACTTTATGGCTAAATGTGTGTATAATATTAGTCTTCGTTCTCACCTTTTTCTCTTTACTTCTCAGACTTATCATGTAATATTTTGATTATTGAGAAAATGATTAAAGTTTCATTTGAGAAACAGTCAAAAGCGAGAATTCACATATTGGAATATAATCAACAAATGAAACAGTGGTCAAATATAATAAATAAAATAATATATTATTGATGATAGAGGTTGCCGACATTCATATTTATTTAAACAAAATAGACTATTCGACTAGTTTAAAGTTTTATTTTCTTGCCAAATGCTTTATTTTTAATTCTCCTGACGAAGAATAAAATATTTTTATTGAAACGTTGAGAAAATAAAACTTCAACTAGAGAAAAATAAAGATAACAAGGCCCCTGGAGCGCAAGAAACGCCAACCGCCCGTACTTTTAACTTGCCGAAGTGTCTTTTTTAAAGTAAAAAAAATCTAAAATAGTTTTAGAATAAAAATTAATATTTGAAATATTATAATTAAACACAAATTGTGGTAAATGCCAAGTTGGTTTTATAATTAAGTCGTAAATTATTTGCATAAACCTTTCTTTACCACTTTACTTCTAACTTTTCGATGGCCTTCGGTCGTCCTTTTCAAGAAGTTATCTGTATACTGTTTACTTTTATATAAATTCTGAATGATCTGATGTTTAAAAAGCGTAGAGCGTCTTGATACTCCAAACAAAGAGATATAGACAATGAAATTAATTTGTGAAAATATATGCAAAAAGGGTTTAAATCTGATACATTTTATTTTTCTGTTACAAATGCAGATAGACATGTATTCTTTTCATTGTGTTGTTATATTTTAAGAAGGTAGCAAACGCCATTTTGGTGGTTGTTTACCACAAGTTTACCTTCTATAAATAACTTTCTTTTTTACACCCATGGTAGTAACTTACACTGTCAACAATGTGTGTTACGCAGCTTGCTACCTTTGTAGTTTCGACCACATTTCGAAATATCAGGTAAAAATATTTTAAAAGTAAATTAATCGTAATATCTAATTTAGTTAGAAATTCAGGAAATCATTAAAATATTTTATTATTTAAGTATAATTAGGTTTGTAAGATCAGATATGTCTGTTGCTTTATTTACATTTAAGTATAATAGAAATAAATATAGATTAATGTTTAATTAAAAAGGCCTATATTGAATTAAAAATCATTTAGATACAATATATGTCTTTTTAATTAAATATTTATTTTTGGATTGCTCTATTTTCAAAATAGATTAATGTATAATATTAGTTTCTTTACACAAAAAAGCCATCAAAATCTTTTGAATTTTAATAAATTTATTTATACATTATATGAAACTCCAGAAAATATATCTTTTTATTGTTGATATAATTATATTTCAAAATATATAAATTTATATTTGGAAATAAATCCCATTTTCATATATTTATATATACTTTTAATATTCTCTAGTTAATCATTAAAATTACATTTATATCGAAAATTTCAATGCTGGGAATTTTTAAATAAGCACTATTTTATACTTTTCTTATAATAAAATTTCTACTGAAAATTAAAATTATGCATAAAATATAAATTTGTTTATTTAAATATTTTAATATACAAAATAGAAGCTTATATAAATATGTTAAATATACATTTATGGGTAATGTTAAATATTTGAGTACAAAATAAGTGCATCATAAAGGTAATAAAAATGTATTAGACTGTAGTTTATAACATATGTGGAATACTCGTTAAAATATTTATGAAATATAAATGCTTATTTAACGATACTAAAAAAAAAACGAAAATATTTTAATCTCTCTAGTATATCACTAGTATATAATTAATATAAAAACAATATCAATATTATTATATATATTCTCCATATATGATTTAATAATATTTATTATATTATTATTTTTTAGATATGTATCTATAAAGTTGGGCAATATTTATTTCAATAATTGTTCAAATTCTATAAAGAAAATAGAGAGAAACACAGGGGTAGACGAATTAATAAAGAATAAAATAATATTATTTTAAAAAATAATAAAAATATATTATTTATCAATGATGACCCTTAGCGCTCTCCCAAAAAGGGAACACCCGGGCGGCCGACTCCATGCAGTCTAGACGTCTGCTCCCTAGCCCGTATTACGCATGTCCCAAATACTGCGCATTCCAGCCTGGGCATTGCCATCGTCTGGTCACGAGGGCGTTTTTCTACGCCGTCGTTTGGTCCTCTTTTTTTAGGACTTAAAAATCTTTTGCTTTGAAATTACTTTTTTTTTGTTTCATACCGGGTACTTGTGTTTAATTATTATTTTCGAAATTAGTTTTTATTTTTTCTAATTATGTTGCTTCTAAAATAAATATTTGGAGCAGACGATATTTTTTGTTTGGCTCTATATTTACATATATTTTAAAAATTTAATCCTACCTCCTGTTATATATCCGAATATTAAAATTTGTGAAACACTTTTTTTTTTGCGTTTTTTTTTGTATACTAATTTTAAAATAAAGTATACCATAGCTTATTATATACTTTAACTTTTTTAATATTTAAGAAAAAGGCATCTCCTTATCGTGCAACTGAAAGTTGCTGATGGCTTGCGCCATCTATCGGAATAAATATAAACTATTCTCGTTGATTTTTTAATTATTCCAGAATTGGCCAAATACCCATTCTTGATTAATCAAGAAAAGCTAACCACGGATATGTGCACATTTGTACTATTTTCTTTCATATTTTAGAATTGTTACTGTTTTTTCGAAGTAATATTTTATATATAAATTTTAAACTTGGATTATTTTATTAAAAAAACTTTACTACATTTTGAAACTTTATATATTGACTTCTTTTCGAATTATTTTTGAATTATCTAATATTGACTTCTATAATATATTAATATTAGGCAGGTTTATTTTGTTAGTTTTGGCTAAAAATTGACCATAAGTATACATTCATAGGCAAAACTTAAGGAAGTTTTACCTTTTAGCATATATATAGGGATTCAGTCAATCACTCTGAATGATATTTGATACATAGTGAACTTTATTGATTGTTTTTTCGAATCCTTAAAATTCTAACGTAGTTTTTGTATGTTTGTTTTCGAAAATAATGATGATTATTTTATAGATATATATATTTCTTAGAGACACGCTATAATTATTAAATATATTTTACAATTTTGAAGTTTCGTGTTAATTTACTTTTACAATTAGTAAATAAGTCTACAAATTATTTGCCATGCTAAGCCAAGCTAACATGGAAGTTAGTTGTTATGGAATGATAGTAGACTAACCCAGGGGGTCGGCAAACTGCGAGCCACATGCGACTCTTTGGATGTGAAGATCTTTATATAGTTCCATATGTAAATATTATTTATGTGAGTACTGTTTATTGTTGGCAAGAAAACATTTTGTGTCCCTTCAAAAACTTTGATATTTTGTAAATTGTAATTTTTGAACTCTTCTGACTCAAAAGGTTTGCCGACCCCTTGCCTAGGGGAATAATATGGAAATTCTTTTCTTAAACCTAAATGACAATCCATCTTGGGAGACAGAAGTCCGACCACACCTCTTTGCGGTCCCCCCTGAAGTCTTGGAATATTTTATCAAATTCTGGTCCAAAGTGGCTAACATTGCAACGGCACCTATTTTCCAATATAGAGCAATTGACATGGACCCAGAGCAGCAGTTTTACACACCCAAGATAGAGGACATTGTGACTGCTGTGGTAGAGATGTATGGAGACATCTGAGACTCTTCATTGGACATGACAATAACAGCAGAAAACTGACATGGACCCAGAACAACAGCTTTTCACACCCAATATAGAGGACATTGCGACTGCTGTGATAGAGATGTATGAAGACATCTGAGGCTCTTCATTGGACACGACAACAACAACAATCCATCTTTATACAAATTTTCTTTTAATTCATAGATCCTCTGATAATGTTGACATAATATACAATGCAAATTCTTTTTTTTATATTATTTCAGAGAAATACTGGAGACCTCTCTGTTCCATGACTTCTTGCTTTATCACGGTGGTTTCTAAGACAATGTAGAAAGAGAGATTAATTAAGACAATAATCTTTTGACCTAATTAATTACTGATTAGTGAATAATGAGAATAATCTCTCCGCACTGTTGTCAAATCATTCAGGAAAAGTTTGTGGTGAAGTTAATTCAATGATTATAAACATAAGGTAATAAGACCAAATGTATATAAACGAATAGTGTTTGACATTTCGGTAACAACGTTGTAATCAGACAAAAGTTCTGATGTAGTTCCCTGAGTTTTCTTTGGGACAACAAACCGTTTTTGTCTCGCACCTTGATGATTAGGTTTTTCTGTGGAAAATTTTGTTTTTTTATAGACTTTTTCTTATTTAAGACTCTGTATAAGACTGGTGGTCTTAATAAAGCTTTGTGTGTGTATATATCCACTAGCGTATATAAATAAAATTTAAAAAAAAATGATTAAAGGGAAAAGGTTACGTAAGATATGTCCCGAGTTATTCCATTTCTAACATGTAGGATTCCTACCTTGTCGGTTTCTTATCTTTTCTTCAGAAGTAAAGATTATTTTTGACGACATTTTTCTTTCTTCACTATAACAATCTTACTTATTCCGACTTATCCAAACTGTGTCTTCTTGTCTCAGCACGATATATAAAGCTGTTTTCATGCTTATCGTTAAGTATCTAAGCGGTGTCTTCTTACTTATCTTGAGAAATCCAGGTCGTGTCTTCTTGCTATCACGAAGTATAAAACTTTGTTTTCTTACTTATCTTGATGGATCAAGGCCGTGTCTTCTTTCTTATCAAGAAATATAAAAGCTATGTTTTCTTGCCTATCTTAGGATATCCAGGCCGTATATTCCTTCATATAACCAAGTATAAAGCTATGTTCACTTTCTTATCTTGAGATATCCAGGCCGTGTCTTCTTGTTTATTCCATATTTTCTTTCGCCTGCTCTAAGTTGCCTGCAGTTTTTACCTAGGATTTTTATTACAATCTTATAAATGTTTGTAAAAACTACATCTTCGAGTAGAGTAAAAATATTTTACATATAAAAGAAAGAAATATATTTTCTTTTATTTATTAAGAATATCCACATATTAAAATTTAACTGGGTTAATGACCGGCACTTCATACAATGACCATCAGTAGTAAATCCCCAACAAGAATACAATAACAATAAAAGTGAATAGTACTTACAAAGAGTAATAAATAACACAAATAGTATTGTGATGATGATAATAGAAAGGATGACAAATCATTGAGTAGAAACACATAAAATATTGGAGAAAAAGGGGAACTGTTTTTTTTTTTCTAAATGGCGGCTCTTTGTGGCTCTCCTTCTTTGTGGCCAACTCAATGCCCAGAATATGCTGTATCGTGGCGTAAGTGTTGATAATTTAAGAAACGCCCACGCGAGCAGACGAGCCAACACACCCGTCGTTTGGCCTCGATATCTTATCTCGAAATAAATCAAAAGATCACGGCGACAAGCTAGCAAAAAATTTACCCCACAAACTCCACTCTATTTGCAACATCTTCGTACACATTTATTTTTAGCAAATCTTTATTGTCTTAGTAAAGTCTGATACAGCCTTTTATTGTTTATTTTCGGAACGCCAAAAAGTGACAAAAACAAATCAAAAAGGGATGATGATAACCTGCGTCTTGCAGATTAACATTTTCATAGAAACATATATATATACATATTTATTGCTAGCTATATATCACCATCTTCTCTCTTCAAACACGAAATCTCACAGGCGGTCTCCTCGCTCGAGGTGGGTTCCGCCTTAAAATGCGGCTTATAACAATTTTAAAAATATTTTTAAAAATTGATTATGAAAATTGAATAGTAAACAATGTGGTCCATAGTCAAAATATTTTAAATTTAATTATTCTTTCAATATTCAGTGAATAATCAATGTTCCTTTCTTTATTTCTTATATATTACTTAATGAATTGGGTGATGTGTAAATATTACCTTTTGATTTGCATCCAAGACAATGTGTTGTGTATGTTTGTTTTAAAATATATTTATAAATAATAGAAAGACATAAGTAGATACTATTTTCAAATAGATTCGTAGATTTTTTTTAAGCCACTAAATCTAATATATATATATATTTTTTGAAGTTACAATAGTCCAATTAGTTACATTCATAGTCAACTTAAGAAAGTTGTACCTTTTAGAATGTATATATTATTATTATATTTTTATAATTTTTAAAAGAAAAAACGTTCTCGAATTTACATATATGCGAAATCCATCGTTATATATATAAGCAAATAGGGAGTGGTTTATGCTTAAGATATTAAACTTTATTAATTTTTATCAATGAGTGTTTTATTCGGTTTGTGTAATATATATTTTAATAAAAATAGCCCGTATGAGGTAATAATGTTTCTAATTTATTCACAAACTATTTTTTTTTATTATTAGGCTTCTCTAAAACGAAAAAAAAAAGACTTCTTCTAAAATTTTAACTATCTATAAAAAATTTATAAATATATATGGGCCTTTAAAAATATAACTAAAATATTCAAAAGAACGGGTATTTTATAGAAACAAAAGTTTTGACAGAAAATTTTTAAAATAAATATGAGCACAAACGACAAATGTGAACAAAAGATGTCATTTTGGCGCCAAATTTGAGGTTAGCAGACGATTTTCTCCAACTGCGTAGAAAAAGAAAAATAAACGGTAAAATCTTTCCACTCGAAGCCTTGATGCTATTTTAGGGTTACTTTGTGTCCCCCCGGTTGGTTGTTTTTCTCTTCGTCTGCTGAAGAAAGTGTGACGTCACGCCATGCGTCGTCTGCATCAGCCCAAGGATGGATTCTTGGCTGCCTATTGTGTGGTGGGTGTTCTTCTGCCTGGAAATTTCGGTCATTTGGAACCTGGGATTTATTAAATGTAAGTTTTACCTTTCATACACATTTAAAGGTCTTTATATTATATATTGAAAATGTATTTAGTTTTGTAAAAATATAATATCAGTAATGTATAGGATTTTCTCTGTGAGTTTGAAATTTTTGCAATTACGGAATATACTATGTTGACAAAAATTTAAAAAATATATATTGTGACTCACCTCAAATTTAAATAAATATGTATATTTTAATTTTCGACAAGTTATTTATATTTTTCATTTTTATTTTTGTACTTTATTTAGATGTGTGTGTGCGTGAAACGTAAATATATATAAAACTATTTTTTTTTATAAACACCAAAAAAGTAATAATTCTATATTTTATTATTTGAAAAGGGAAATATAAAATTCAGGTAAAAATAAAAATATATAAGGTAAAATTAAATTTTTCTAATTACTTATTATTTACGTGTTGCATTATAAAATCGGTTATTTATATAATTATTATTTTAAATATCGTCTTGAAAAAGAGTAATTTACTCTTTTTAAATTTTTAATACAAGGATATAAATATTTATAAAATCCCAAATATTCATTTTAATGGAACATTTTCAATTTTCTCTATATAAAAAATACAAAAATAAATATATTTGGATATATTTATTCAAGAATGAAGATATTAAAATATCTTTATTTTTCAAAAATACATTGAATTTCATTGTAGAAATAGGTAAAATATACAAGAGAGACTTAAATATATATTTTAATTATAAAATATTTTCAAAATATCCACAAAAGAGAATAAAAAAAAAAACGAAAACATTTAATTTTGACAAAAGATTTAGATTTAACAGAAGCATTTTTAAAAACTTCTCTCTCCATTATTAAACTAATATTCTCTAATCTAAAAGCTTATTGGTACAAAATTCATCACCGAATATAAATTATACATCCCATTAGAAGGTAAGGTTTACATGATTGATAATATAATACTTATATTGTATTAATTAAGCAGTAATTATATCATTAGAGTGGTTAAACTATTATTATAAAGAGTGGATGTTCACAGCTCATATATCTAATGGCGATTTTTCCATAATTAATTTATAGATTAAACTTTTGACTAATTATTTAGATTGAGTCGCCTGAGGCAGAAATTTTATTTAGAGAAATTATGCCCGCTAAATGGCAAAATTTAAATATATAACTCATCGACTACAAATTTGCTTTCAAAAGAGTTTTAATTTTCTTTTACAAGTCATTAAATAGTTGTTATTCATTTATATATCTCTGTATTTTTTTTTCTTTAATAAATTTTCGTTTATAAAATTTATGCATTTTAGCCTTTTTTATTGTGAAATAAAATAACAGCAGAATTTTTAAAATTTTGAAAATAATTACTATTTCTTTAAACATTAGGTATAAAGTATGCTGTTTACATAAAAGGCGTCTAAAATATTAATATTATTTCTTAGACATAATTATATATTTGTTAGCTGCAATATTATAGTGTTCTATTATTAAATATTTTCTATTTTTGATTTTATTGTATTTTCCATCACACATTAGTGATATAGCGCGAATATTGAAACATAAAATGTTCTATAATAAAACACTAATGCATTATTTTATATTTTCCATCACACATTAGTGATATAGCGCGAATATTGAAACATAAAAATGTTCTATAATAAAACACTAATGCATTATTTTATATTTTTCATCACACATTAGTGATATAGCGCGAATATTGAAACATAAAATGTTCTATAATAAAACACTAATGCATTATTTTATATTTTTCATTACACATTAGTGATATAGCGCGAATATTGATACATAAAAATGTTCTATAATAAAACACTAATGCATTATTTTATATGTTCCATTACACATTAGTGATATAGTGCGAATATTGATACATAAAAATGTTCTATATTAAAAAAATAAAGCATTATTATATATTTAAATAGATATAATTATAAATTTTATAATACATTATTGATATAGCAAATATGGAAACATAAAAAAATTCTATATTAAATTCTAATTAATTATTTAATTATATGGTAAAAAAATGACAAAAGCTATCGGTGACGAGTTTTTTTTTTTTTTAATTGAAGATATATAAACTTGGCGAGCATTTTTTTGAATAATAAGTAGAGAAAAAAGTGTATTACGTATCACAGCCTGTTGATGGACGTTATCGTCTGAAAGCTTGCTAAGCTTATATCCTTTTAATAAAGAAATTCGTCTGCGTTAGCTTTTATATCTTCTTATCAATGAATTCTAGCGATTTCTTCTATTGTGATTTATTATATATGTATATGACATATATAATATAATTAAAATTCTAGAACAAAATAATTACATAACCATAATATTTATTAAAATTGTTTTCCTAATATAACTGAAATTATAACTTAAATAATAAAATTAAAATAAAGAACTAAACACAGAGTTAATTTTTAAAATGTAAAGGAATGCCAAACAAAAATAATATAACCTAATTTGCTATTTTAAAAATAATAATAACATTGTTGGATTGTCTTGGTATGTAAAACTGTTTGCTTTGAGAAATAATGAAAAAATATATAATTTAAGACATAAAAGGTTATTATTCATTTTTTCTTTTTATCCACGACTGCATCAAAGGTAACATAACTAGAATATACGTTTTTATGACATATATATATATTTTAGCAAAAAAGAGGTGAAGCCGTATAATAATTGTTAAAAGGAAATGTAAATTTCCATTTTGTTGCGACGAAGAAAATTAAAGAAACCTAATTTTATGTTTATTTGCCTTTTAGGAAAATTAAAATTTATGCATTTAAATGAAAAAAAAAAAACATAAAAAGACTAAAGTTTAAGCTGTGAAGCAGATAGAAATGGCAGCTCATATAAAAAATAAAATGGAGACTGCATATAAAAAATGTATAGGTGTATTTGATACCAGAAAATTAATATAAATTTCTTCATAAAGCTATTGATAAGACAAAATGCTAAATAGCGAATAGAAACTAAAATACATATTTACTATATGATTTTGCATACCTTACATCTTAAACAAAAACCTTTAGTATAATCCTGATATAAAATATATATTCAAATATTATGTTACATATATATTTTGATGCATCAAAAAGTGTATAAAACAGGAAACAATCAATCACTTTCTAAGTATTGTATGCGAACAAAATAATTTGCATCAATATAAAAGCCAGTCAATCGATCATCTATCGTTTATAGGCAAACATTAAAGATGCAAATTATAGAGCAGAAGACGATTTCATGCAGGATGAATTCAAACAAACGAAGCCTCTGTTTAGCACAATGGAACAAAATGGCTGAAGTCTTTCCTTGGTGTTGTTGTCTGATTGGTTCACACACTATCCTCTTCTATTCCATGTCAGACGATCTATCAGACCAATAGGGTCTATCTATAGCTAGTGTTTCTATACACCAATCTCAATTTGTATAGCTATATAATTTATATAGATCTACTTTTTAAAAATTAATATAAATCACAGCAAAACATTGATCGAATTTGAATGAATATTTTCATCTTAAGATATTTTATACTCTATTTTTTGAATTTACAACATTTTATAAAGGTATTTTGTGAAGTCGCTCACCAAAGAGAGATAAACCCTTCTATTAATTTGTACCAGACGATTATATTGGTTGTATTTAGCGCGCCATCTGTTAAAAGAATTTGAAACTATTTTAGACGTATGATTCTTTTTTTTTTTAATTAAACAATTTTATACTGCCCTTACTGTAATGATAAGTTAATGTGAGGACCAACAGTGGTAGATTAAACTGACGAATCCGTTGGGAGGGTTCACCATTGATGAGCCAGGCCTTTCCATTAATTTATCATTGTAGTAAGGACAGTAGAAAATTGTTTAATTATAAAAAGAATCATACGTTTCTATAATAGTTTAAATTTCCGTTATCGGTTGTAGTTTAAGTTTCATTTCTTCCGAAAGTTGAGATTTGAAACTGGTTGAAGAACTACGTCCTAGATTCTAACTGGAGATATCAAAGACTTCCTTAAGTTTTGTCCATGAGAATACACCTATCCCCCGATTTACACGGTAGATACGTTCCTGAGAAAAACGTGTAAATCGAAAATTAAAAATTTTCGCGAAATTTTTATGCGAAGAAATACAGACACAGTGTGCGTGTGCAGCAAGTCAGCACATAAACTCGGGATTCCTCGTGAGATGTGTACACAGCGCATGTGTTCAATCACAGTAGCATTTAGTATAGTGCGATAAAAACAAAAAAGACAACCTTATTTGGAAAACCGTGTAAAACAAGTACCGTGTAAATCGGGGGATAGGTGTATTTGCTTCTTATATATAACTATATTCAAAATATCCTAATATCACTAGTTAATTTTTATAGTAATAGTTAGTATTTTCAGACATTTCATAGATGACCCGGTGTATATTACATGGTATATACTATATGTCTTGTTTACTTGCAGTACAAATAGTCACATCCATCTCTACCTACTATGTTATGTTTATCTGGTACTACAAGTTTATCTGTTACTACTTGTAGATATGTAGACGTGTGTAGTTACTGTAAAAACAGTCTCAACCTTCTGTCCACATTAGTTACTCTGTTTTATACTACATGTGTAGTCATTTGATGTATTTCTAGTACAAGTAGTCTCTACTCAGCTTGTATATCATATTCAAAGTGTTCTTTTTATTATTCCTAGTACACGTGGTACAGGCCATGATAATTGTGGTGGGTAGAAGTAGGTGACTGTTTTTACTGTAAGTGCACCACATGTCTACACATGTGAAAAGCAGTTCGACTTTGCACTTACAAATGTGTCAGAGACCCGTTTGGTTACTTGTACTCGCTGGTGGAGTTGAACTTTTGCAAGAATCGGGGGCCATTGGAGCATTTTTTTTAATTATAAAAAGGTGGTTGTAAGTATATAATTAACACACTTTAAATAAAGATATGACGAGCTGACATTGTGTTTCCAGATATCATGGAAGATTCAAGAAAGAAATAAGAATTGAACAAGAAAGAAATAAGAATTGAACAGGAATTTAACAAGAAAGAAATAAGAATTGAACAAGAAAGAAATAAGAATTGAACAAGAATTGATTAAGAATTGAACAAGAATTGAACAAGAAAGAAATAAGAATTGTACAAGAATTGAACAAGGATTGAATAAGAATTGAACAAGAATTCAACAAGACTTGAACAAGAATTGAACAAGAATCGAACAAGACTTGAACAAGAATTGAACAAGAAAGTTCTGGCCCCGCTCGTTAATTGTACTTTATTAGGTGCTCTGGTATAGTTCAATTCCAGGCGCTTATTGGAGTACAAATGACACGCGGGCCATATCTACAGTATTCCAGCATGAAGCCAGCCGTTATTATCATGTCTCCACAACTTGAAGTCAGTTCCAGAGAAGCAAAGGTAAGATTTGTTCTCATAGTATTGCTTCATAGCTTTGCACGGTAGAAATTTATAGAAATATATTTTAAAAAGTAAAAATAAATATCAGCTAAAAGGTTTCTTTTAAATTTGCAAGCTTTCAAGAAAATATACTGTTCTTCAACGGGCTAATACTCCATGTACAATCTCTAAATAATATTTATACAAAATATTGGAAACTTTACATAGAATATCAGCCCGCTGAAGAGCAGTATATTTTCTCGAAAGCTTGCAAATTTAAAAGAAACTTTTTACCTGATTTTTATTTTTACTTTTTAAAATAATTTCTGGGTAACTATTTCTCACAATAGAAATATATATGGAACTAGCCTAAATCAATGTTTGTTTGATTTTTGTTCCGCTAGATGGCGCTCTTCCATAAAAAAAAAAGCTTATGTGGGCAGTTAGAATATGCCTAGAATATGATAATTTGAATATTAACTCCCGACCTCTCTCTTCTACATGGGGAAAGTGGTTACGCTCGTTGGTTCTTTCGGGCTGTATGTCCGTCTGAACGTTTTTAATCCGTTTAGCTTTTCCAGGAGGCTGTTTGTAAGGTACATCAACAACAAAAGCTTTTATTAAGGACAGTCGTCCCATAAAAAATTCTCCCAGATACAGAATTAAACATAATATGTTTAATGGCAAAAAAGCATAAAGAGATGCATAGAAATATCCGAAACATACGAAACAATATGGACAAACACTATCCCATAGATGTAGGCACTCTCCTATATATAACACAATAGTTCACGAATTTATTGGGTTCAATTTGAGATCTCGAGAAATCATTTGACCAGAAACACGTATCCTCCACCATGCACGTATATATATATATATATATGTTCAAATATTGTTTATAACACACAAATAATGTAATATATATTTTATTCCTCTTTCAATATTATTAATATTTGAAATATGTAAATAATAATTTGTATATAAAAATAGTATATATCATCAATTTATTATCGTGATTCAACTTTATTCAACTGTAAATACAAAGCGCGATGTCCCGCCAAGGACACTGGCGCCCAAAGGAAAGCAATACAAGAGAGAGAGAGAGAGAGGGAGAATCTATTAACATATGCTCAAGGCATTTACCATATTCTTGAAATTGATTTCAAACAAGCATACTATATACATAGGTAATTTAATTTAAACACATCTCAAAATAAAGAAAAAGGAAAAAAAATCATATATACACCACATAGTTAATTATACCTAACACATGAGATTATTTAAAAACTTTGATATAAATTTACAAAATCTATTGAATCCAATGTATGAATCCCTGCTGGATATCAGTTCTCTTGGATCGGTACAGCGAATACCGTTATTGAGTCTGTAGTCTTGAAATGCTGGGCACTTAAGTAAAAGGTGAGTAGAATCTTGAATGCGGCATCCACAAAAACAGCTCGGATCCTCCGATGCACGGATTCTTTCTAGAAAACTTCCGAAATTACCATGGTTGGTTACAAATTGTGTGTTGTGGAAATTAGGGCGAAAATAATTTGGAATACCCCGGTTGAAAAAACTTGTAAATGTCTCGTTTGTATTATTCAGTAAGAGCAACATTCTTTCGTCTATATAGGATTTAATTATAAAGGGAATATCGATGTTGTATTTTTGCTTGTCCTCGAACGATAAGTTATTTAAGTCATATTTCATATTTTTTGCTTCAATGTAATCTGCAATCAATGGAGTCTTAGCCAAACTGTGAACACAGTTGTACGAAGTTGTCTTGTATGCTTGAATGCTCCATATTAATATCTGATATTGCATTGAGTTTAATTTTTGTATCGATTTTTTGTTTAAAAATTTGAACCATATTTCTGATCCATATGTTAAAGTTGATCTGAATAAAGATTTATACAATGTAATTCTTTTATGGGAGCTCAAACCCCATGATTTGCTGCACAGAGAGAATATTAATTTTTTTTTGTCTTAGAGTTCTGCTCACTATTTCTTCAGTCCTGTTGAAGGACTGACAAGTCCTAAAGCTTGAAAATAAAAAAAATGAACAAGAAAATTAATCCTGGAAGCTTTATTTATTTTATAATAAACATAATATATGTATTTAGAGAAAGTGTAGATTAACATTGGCCTTTCTTCAAGTTGGATCCATCATCTGTAATATCCTATTATCTGTGCTGTTTTCTAGAATTTATGATAAGCTTATACATTGGATTTTTTTTTACTACTTTTGTCATTATAACATATGACGACTTATAACAAATCTTATGACGGAGAATTTTTCTCTTCTTCTCTATAATTCATGATAATAAAACATGTAGTGTGGAAAGTCGTGGCTAAATATGCTATTGCACTGAGTGCATTTGAAGTTCTTAGATTCCAATAATAAAACGTGATTATGTTTAAATAGGGAAAAAATAATTATTACTTGGGCAATGCATAGTTTTACAGTCATTGGAATATCGCCGTTAATGTAAGACTCCATATCAGATCGGTCCATACATCCTGATCACCATATCGGCCAACAAAGGTGCCGTATGGATGTCCTCTTCTGGATTGATGTCTGCCATATAGAGGGCTGCAAAGATGGCTGGGCAACTGTATATATGGTCCGGAGTGAGTTGGGTGTTGTAACAGTTATTGCAGTTCCTGTAGGATCTAGTCATGTCTGGGTTTTCTACTTTCAAGTTATCTAGTTAATGTATGGAAATGCTTATAGTGAGAATAAAGTACAGAGTTTCTTATTCTTTTACATAATCCAACTGTATAGAATGGTCTATGGTAGTTCTAATAACGAGAGGAATGTTTCTCTGTAGAGTATTGAAATCTGTACATCCAACAAACCACGATAAACCGATGTTATTCAATATCTACGTCAAGTTTTTAACTAAACCGATATTTTGCTTTGCAGAGGTTGAATATCCCATAAGTGCTCCAGACTAATTGAAGGTGGAAAACCCAGACATGACTAGATCCTACAGGAACTGCAATAACTGTTACAACACCCAACTCACTCCAGACCATATATACCCGGCCATCCTTGCAGCCCTCTATATAGCAGACATAAATCCAGAAGAGGACATCAATACGGCACCTCAGTTTGCTGGTATTGTGATCAGGGTGTATGGACCGATCTGATCTGTTCCATGGACAAGACAACACCACCACCTCAGTTGGCCGGTATTGTGATCAGGATGTATGAACCGATCTGATCTGCTCCATGGGCAAGACAACACCACCACCTCAGTTGGCCGGTATTGCGATCAGGGTGAACGGACCGATCTGATCTGCTCCATGGACAAGACAACACCACCACCTCAGTTGGCCGGTATTGTGATCAGGGTGAACGGACCGATCTGATCTGCTCCATGGACAAGACAACACCACCACCTCAGTTGGCCGGTATTGCGATCAGGGTGAACGGACCGATCTGATCTGCTCCATGGACAAGACAACACCACCACCTCAGTTGGCCGGTATTGTGATCAGGGTGAACGGACCGATCTGATCTGCTCCATGGACAAGACAACACCACCACCTCAGTTGGCTGGTATTGTGATCAGGGTGTATGGACCGATCTGATCTGTTCCAAGGACAAGACAACACCACCACCTCAGTTGGCCGGTATTGCGATCAGGGTGAACGGACCGATCTGATCTGCTCCATGGACAAGACAACACCACCACCTCAGTTGGCCGGTATTGTGATCAGGGTGAACGGACCGATCTGATCTGCTCCATGGACAAGACAACACCACCACCTCAGTTGGCCGGTATTGTGATAAGGGTGTATGGACCGATCTGATCTGTTCCAAGGACAAGACAACACCACCACTAATTGAAGGTAGCCAGTATAAAATGTATATTATGTATAAGATGAACTATTTGAATCATCAGCTGAAGAATAACGCTAAATGCAATATCCGAACACAGTTCCCCACATGGTCAGTTTATCAGAACTGTGTGCCCAACAGTAGAGCTATCTGCTAAGTTAAATTGGCGAAAGAAATAGGTTCACCATTAATAAGTAAGGCCCTCTCAATATTTTCATTTTTAATTAAGCGTAGATGGTTCTATTTGGAAAAATAAATGCAGGTAAATCTTTGTATTAGGGAAAATGTTTTTCAGAACTGTATTATTAGTCTGAATAAAGTAGGCACTTTGAATGTAAATCTACTGTCGTATAAGCTTATATGTCCATAGTTTTCTTGAAAACCATTTCTGAGATTCCATCCTTCAGTGCTGCGTATATAAGCAGAATCCTCCAATGCAGTATTAGAGCTCTGAGAAGCGGTCTGGTGGATTAAATTGGCGAAACCGCTGGGAGGGTTCACCACTGATGAGCCAAGCCCTACCAATATATTTTTTCATCGCAGTAAGGGCAGTAGAAGTTTTTATTATGTATAAAAGAATCATTCATGCTTTTAAATCCTTTCATTTTATACTAATTGTAAGTATATGATCAGTTAAGTTGGCCCGTCATAGGTAAGGAAAGAGGTCCTATATGATCAGATAGAGAGTTAAATCTTTCTCCGATTCAAGTTAACACCGATGTATATAACCTCTCCAAGCATTTGTAAGAGGTCAAAGCGCTGTTAGACAAGAAGACGTAAAGAAAGAAGAAAGTTGAGCAAGGGTTATTTTTAACGGTATTCAATCATCATCATAACAATCTACCTCGTTATGGCGTTGGGCAACGCTGCTTGAATCCTAATTGTCTGATAATCCTCCCAAGACAAAAGATCCTTTGTGACTGGTGCGTCATCAGACGCTTTGACGGATTAACCTCTTGCGAGAAGAGGTTTTTCCGAAAGCCTTTTTTTCTATTAAAGGTTTCTTTCACTTAATTTAGATAGGATGATATGTTTATTTTCTATTGTTTTACCCAACAATGTTAAATTTTTTTAGGTGTCTATGTGCTGTTTTTTTTTTTTAAATCTGCAGTGTGGACATCGCCTAAGAGACCTTTGAATTAGAAGTCTTCATTATAGTGCAACAGGTGTGAAACTCTTCGCTTTTCTTTTACCTTTTTTATTTTTGAATCATAATATTTCATCCACAACACACACAAAGAGCACAAAAAAAACACAAACACACAAAGAACACACACAAACACACAGCCAAATTAAAAATCTAATCATGACTATTGTGCTCTAAATCATAAATTAAATAAATCACTATATCAAATAAATCACTATATCAAATAAATCAAACACACAAAGAACACGCACAAACACGCAAAGAACACACAAACACGCAAAGAACACACAAACACGCAAAGAACACACAAACACGCAAAGAACACACAAACACGCAAAGAACACACAAACACGCAAAGAACACACACAAACACACGAGGAATACAACACATAAAAACACACAAAGAATACAACACATAAAAACACACAAAGAATACAACACATAAAAACACACAAAGAATACAACACATAAAAACACACAAAGAAAACAACACACAAATACAAAAGCCCCCAAACACAGCAGCACATACATTTATTTATATTTTAAAATACAACATAAAGTTGCAGGAGGATGATATTCATGTACCTAATAGGACACCTCTCCCTTTAATTATTCTTTAGAATGATACATAATGTTTATCACCCTAGTAACCCACTTTACTAGTGGTAATTTAAAAGAAGCCATAACTTTATCTACATATTTTAAAATATAATCAAGTTCTTCATAGAACGATGGTCGTTCATTTTAGCAAAAGGAACTATTGACACAATCCAAATCATTTATATAATTAAAAAATCTTTCATTTTCGGATTGACACTCTATCTCGTTTTCGATTCTAAGTTTCTATATTAGAAAATATTAAATAGTTTGATATTTTGGATTTTATTTTTGTAAAAAACGATCAAAAGATATACACTACTGTACCACTTATCTATATAAACATTTCATCTTAAAACATGTATACAAATGTACGAAGTCTCTACGGCTTGTTATGAAGAATTTAAACAAAATATTAAAAACAGTACAAAAGTGAATTTGTACTGAAAACAAAGTTGATAAATATCATAAGAAAAAGACATCTCCTGATTTTATTTAATTTAACAATTGCAGAATACACGCTATATCCACAAATCGGATATTTGCGTGTGAAATATATACATTTGAATTAAAAAAGAAAAAGTAGTTTAAAGGGGGATATATACATATTTACATATCAGTATTGATTACATTAGTAGTCACTTATTTAGGTGAGTACATACTGCAGAATTTGTTGAATCTTTGGTGTATGTCCTTAGTGTAGACCACATATTTGTTATGGGAAGTTGATTTAGTTCCCTGAGGTCAGCGGTCAGCGGACATCTCCTGATTGTGAAGCTAAAAGTTGCTGATGGCTTGCCCCATATATCGGAATAAATATGAACTAAATCATTGATTTTTAAAATTATCTCAGAATTGTCTTTAGGAAGCCTCATAAACCAGCTATCTTAGTAGTTGAGATACAGCTTGCACTATACTAATGAGAGCCAACAGCTTGGAACACGTATATGGTTAGCTTTTCTTGATTAATCAAGAATGGGTATATGGCCAATTAAGGAATAAAATTTCAAAAATCAACGCTTAGTTGATATTTATTCCGATAGATGGCGTAAGCCATCAACAACTTTTAATTACACGATCAGGAATTGTCTTTCTCTCAATTTAAATAAGTTGAGACATTCGGGAAGATTTTGTATTGCCGTTGGGGCTATAGGTACCGTTAAAATGAAAAACCGCATTTTTGAAAAACGTTTTATACCTTTGAAAACTTCTTTTAGCCTCTTCACATATGAATCAAACTTCAACTGTCCATACTGTCCTTTCGTCGCAGTAAGGACAGTAGAAGTTTCATTTATTTGTGATAATAAACATTCGGGTATTTATGCCTTCATTCGTTAAATATAGAGGGTGCGTTATTGCTTTGTATATATCCAATAGCCTAATAAAAATTCCTTCAGATACACAGGGTGGAGAAAAGTCCTCCTGTTCCAGCAATTAGTAAGATTTGGGTCAATAAGAACACCAGCCTTGATAAATCCGGAAGTCCAGCTGAAATTGGAATCTTCCTCTTAATAGTCCAGGACGGCTTTGATTGGATGAGACCTACCAGAGACTTCCTATGAGAAATCCTGAATTAGCATATCTTTACTAAGACGATATATGTTGAAGGTAGATATGCACATTTCTATTAAAGCAGATATGGGCTTTTTAAAAGTTCTTCTTCTCCTTTCTTATCTCCACTCAATCATAATAGGATATCTGTAACCCTTGAAGGTGTATTTTGACAACCATCATGACTGGGTGAAGTAGTATGCGTCTGTCTTTGTCATTAAGACTGGGAGCACTACTCAGTAGCAGGTCGACTTAGCTCCAAAAGAAATGGCCGCCTCTGACATGAGGAACAGACGCCATGTGCAGCTGTTCCTAACATGGAGTACAAACGCTGCTCATCCTGTATCCCTGGATTAGGAGCCCTTACAGGGTACTATCAGCCCGGCCAGCTAAGCCCAGGTTTTTCAGTGAGCTTGTTACTGCTCCTCCTTCTCCTTTTTCATCCGGGCTTGGGACCGGCAAAGGCGGAGTTATTTTAAATGTTAAAACTCTACAGATGGCGATCACTGGAGTGACTATGATTTTGTCACCTAGATAATTAGGAAAGACAAACTTCTGGATAAAGCAGCAATTTATTTAAGACACTTATACGGCTGGAAGCCGTGGTGTCCATTATTCTAAAGAAATGGTATCTGTTAACGTAGCCCCATGACTAACTTCATCTATGTTTTTGATTAAAATTGGTACCATTATTTTTGAAAGAAACAGTTGATGTTTTAATTAAGCTCGTTAAAGAGAAATTATAGTTTGAAAGCTTGAATTTTAATAATAAAAGGAAACTCATTGTGATTAAATACACCTATCCCCCGATTTACACGGTACTTGTTTTACATGTTTTCGCTTTTTCACGGTTTTCCAAAAAGGTGTTTTTTTTTTGTTTTTATCGCACTATACTAAATGCTACTGTGATTGAACACATGCGCTGTGTACACATCTCACGAGGAGTCCCGAGCTTATGTGGTGACTACATATTTAAACCTGTCAATGCATTTTATTTTTATTTCTGTGTACACCTATCCCCCGATTTACACATTTTTCTCAGGAACGTATCTACCGTGTAAATCGGAGGATAGGTGTATTTGTAGTTTATAACGTTTGACATTCTTATCATATACCCTGCTTTGATAAAATTTGTTAAAAAATATTGTTTCAAATTTTAACAAAGCTGTTATATTTCAAAGATAGATATCATTTCCATTAAGGAATAAATGTTTATTTTAAAGGTTATAGCCCTACAGCTAGATATCTCTGGATTGAGTAGAATATTATTACGTAGAAAATTAGGAAAGACAAACTTCACGATGACACAGCAATTCATTTAAGGCAAGAACTAAAATTTATACAATAGAAGAAAAGTATTAAGGGATATATACAGAGTAGCAAAATATAAATATAGAAATGAATAATATGTTCATAGACTAAATAATTAGTTACAATATGATTTCTGAAAGGCATACGTCGTGGTGTACAATATAATCAGGACATTGCAGAAAACCTAAGTGAATCTATGAAATACTGCCTTAAAACACCAACAACCGTGTAACTGGAATGAACAGATCAACAAAGAGATAACAAGAGTATCAGAAATCTCTAATCAAATTTAACTATATTACAATGGAATGAATTCTCTTGCACACTGGCTTCACACATTCAGAGAGCGTGGCTGGAATTTCCATAAGAATGTGCCCCGACACATGTTTTCTTTCTCATTTGCATAGTGTTAATTATTGTCACGCATCTATGATCCACCTAACCTAACCATCATCTAGGGCTTGCGTTCATGGAAACATTCATGCACAAAACTTAAGGAAGTGGAAACTTTTGATATCGCTGTTTTTCTGTTTTTGTTTTTCTTCAAGAAGACAGATACAAATTTGTTCACAATTAGTTATCCCGTATGTCTTCAAATGTGTATCAAATATCTTTCAGAGTTATTGTCAGAATCCCGATATACGCGTACATGTTAAAAGGAACAACATCCTTAAGTTTTGTCCATGAGTGTTAATTAAATGACCCTCCATCAACTGAAGGTAGGTTTATTTAATTAACCGAGGACTATCAACTGTAGGTAGGTTTATTTAATTAACCGAGGATTATCAACTGTAGATGGGTTTATTTAATTAACCGAGGATTACAAACTGTAGGGGTGTGTTTAGTTAATTAACCGAAGATTATCAACTGTAGGTGGGTTTATTTAATTAACCGAGGACTATCAACTGTAGGTGCGTTTATTTAATTAACCGATGACTATCAACTGTAGGTGGGTTTATTTAATTAACCGAGGATTATCAACTGTGGGTGGGTTCATTTAATTGACCGAGGATTATCAACTGTAGGTGGGTTTATTTAATTAACCGAGGACTATCAACTGTAGTTGGGTTTATTTAATTAACCGAGGACTATCAACTGTAGGTAGGTTTATTTAATTAACCGAGGATTATCAACTGTGGGTGGGTTCATTTAATTGACCGAGGATTATCAACTGTAGGTGGGTTTATTTAATTAACCGAGGATTATCAACTGTAAGTGGGTTTATTTAATTAACCGAGGACTATCAACTGTAGGTAGGTTTATTTAATTAACCGAGGATTATCAACTGTAGATGGGTTTATTTAATTAACCGAGGATTACAAACTGTAGGGGTGTGTTTATTTAATTAACCGAAGATTATCAACTGAAGGTGGGTTTATTTAATTAACCGAAGATTATCAACTGTAGGTGGGTTTATTTAATTAACCGAGGATTACAAACTATAGGTGTGTTTATTTAATTAGCCGAAGATTATCAACTGAAGGGGTGGGTTTATTTAATTAACCGAGGACTATCAACTGTAGGTGCGTTTATTTAATTAACCGATGACTATCAACTGTAGGTGGGTTTATTTAATTAACCGAGGATTATCAACTGTGGGTGGGTTCATTTAATTGACCGAGGATTATCAACTGTAGGTGGGTTTATTTAATTAACCGAGGACTATCAACTGTAGTTGGGTTTATTTAATTAACCGAGGACTATCAACTGTAGTTGGGTTTATTTAATTAACCGAGGACTATCAACTGTAGGTGTATTTATTTAATTAACCGAGGATTATCAACTGTAGGTGGGTTCATTTAATTAGCCTAGGTCTATCAACTGTAGGTGGGTTTATTCGATTAACTGAGGACTATCAACTATAGGTGGGTTCATTTAATTAACCGAGGACTATCAACTGTAGGTGGGTTTATTTAATAAACCGAGGATTATCAACTGTAGGTGGGTTTATTTAATTAACCGAGGACTATCAACTGTAAGTGGGTTAATTTAATTAACCGAGGACTATCAACTGAAGGTGGGTTTATTTAATTAACCGAGGACTATCAACTGTAGGTGGGTTTATTCAATTAACCGAGGACTATCAACTGTAGGTGGGTTTATTCGATTAACCGGGGATTATCAACTGTAGGTGGGTTCATTTAATTAACCGAGGATTATCAACTGTAAGTGGGTTAATTTAATTAACCGAGGACTATCAACTTAGGTGGGTTTATTTAATTAACCGAGGACTATCAACTGTAGGTGGTTTATTGAATTAATCGAGAATTATGAACGGTAGGTGGGTTTATTTAATTAACAGAGATATCAACTGTAGGTGGGTTTATTTAATTATACGAGGATTATCAACTGTAGGTGGGTTTATTTAATTAACCGAGGACTATCAACTGAGCCCCTCAATGCACAGATTGATTAACTCCATAAATAATCGGGAAAAAATGTTTAATTTTTGTTGAAAGTCTAAAAATCTATATGACATATAGATTTTTAGACTTTCAACAAAAATTAAACATTTTTTTCCCGATTATTTATGGAGTTAATCAATCTGTGCATTGAGGGGCTCAACTGTAAGTGGGTTAATTTAATTAACCGAGGACTATCAACTGAAGGTGGGTTTATTTAATTAACCTAGGACTATCAACTGAAATTGGGTTTATTTAATTAACCAAGGACTGTCTACTATAGTTGGGTGTATTTAATTATCCGAGGTTTATCAACTGAAGGTAGGTCTATTTTATTAACCGATGATTATCAACTGAAGGTGGGTTTATTTAATTAACCGAGGACTATCAACTGTAGGTGGGTTCATTTAATTAACCGAGGATTATCAACTGTAGGTGTGTTTATTTAATAACCGAGGACTATCAACTGTAGGTGGGTGTATTTAATTACCCGAGGACTATAAACTCTAGGTGGTTTATTTAATTAATCGAGAATTATCAACTGTAGGTGGGTTTATTTATATAACCGAGGACTACCAACTGTAGGTGGGTTTATTTAATTAACCGAGGACTATCAACTGTAGGTGGGTTTATTTAATTAATCGAGGATTATCAACTGTAGGTGGGTTTATTTAATTAACCGAGGAATATGAACTGTAGGTGGGTTTATTTAATTAACCGAGGAATATCAACTGTAGGTGGGTTTATTCAATTAACCGAGGACTATCAACTGTAGGTGGGTTCATTCAATTAACCGAGGACTATCAACTGTAGGTCGGTTTATTTAATTAACCGAGGATTATCAACTGTAGGTGGGTTTATTTAATTAACCGAGGACTATCAACTGTAGGAGGGTTTATTTAACTAACCGAGGACTATCAACGGTAAGTGGGTTAATTTAATTAACCGAGGACTATCAACTGTAGGTGGGTTTATTCAATTAACCGAGGACTATCAACTGTAGATGGGTTTATTCGATTAACCGGGGATTATCAACTGTAGGTGGGTCCATTTAATTAACCGAGGATTATCAACTGTAAGTGGGTTCATTTAATTAACCGAGGACTATCAACTTAGGTGGGTTTATTTAATTAACCGAGGACTATCAACTGTAGGTGGGTTTATTTAATTAACCGAGGACTATAAACTGTAGGTGGATTTATTTAATTAACCGAGGATTAACCACTGTAGGTGGGTGTATTTATTTAATCGAGGATTATCAACTTTAGGTGGGTTTATTTAATTACTCGAGGACTATAAACTCTAGGTGGTTTTTTAATTAATCGAGAATTATGAACGGTAGGTGGGTATATTTAATTAACAGAGATATCAACTGTAGGTGGGTTTATTTAATTATCCGAGGATTATCAACTGTAGGTGGGTTTATTTAATTAACCGAGGACTATCAACTGTAAGTGGGTTCATTTAATTAACCGAGGATTATCAACTGTAGGTGTGTTTATTTAATAACCGAGGACTATCAACTGTAGGTGGGTGTATTTAATTACCCGAGGACTATAAACTCTAGGTGGTTTATTCAATTAATCGAGAATTATCAACTGTAGGTGGGTTTATTTAAATAACCGAGGACTATCAACTGTAGGTGGGTTTATTTAATTAACCGAGGACTATCAACTGTAGGTGGGTTTATTTAATTAATCGAGGATTATCAACTGTAGGTGGGTTTATTTAATTAACCGAGGAATATGAACTGTAGGTGGGTTTATTCAATTAACCGAGGAATATCAACTGTAGGTGGGTTTATTCAATTAACCGAGGACTATCAACTGTAGGTGGGTTCATTCAATTAACCGAGGACTATCAACTGTAGGTCGGTTTATTTAATTAACCGAGGATTATCAACTGTAAGTGGGTTTATTTAATTAACCGAGGACTATCAACTGTAGGTAGGTTTATTTAATTAACCGAGGATTATCAACTGTAGATGGGTTTATTTAATTAACCGAGGATTACAAACTGTAGGGGTGTGTTTATTTAATTAACCGAAGATTATCAACTGAAGGTGGGTTTATTTAATTAACCGAAGATTATCAACTGTAGGTGGGTTTATTTAATTAACCGAGGATTACAAACTATAGGTGTGTTTATTTAATTAGCCGAAGATTATCAACTGAAGGGGTGGGTTTATTTAATTAACCGAGGACTATCAACTGTAGGTGCGTTTATTTAATTAACCGATGACTATCAACTGTAGGTGGGTTTATTTAATTAACCGAGGATTATCAACTGTGGGTGGGTTCATTTAATTGACCGAGGATTATCAACTGTAGGTGGGTTTATTTAATTAACCGAGGACTATCAACTGTAGTTGGGTTTATTTAATTAACCGAGGACTATCAACTGTAGGTGTATTTATTTAATTAACCGAGGATTATCAACTGTAGGTGGGTTCATTTAATTAGCCTAGGTCTATCAACTGTAGGTGGGTTTATTCGATTAACTGAGGACTATCAACTATAGGTGGGTTCATTTAATTAACCGAGGACTATCAACTGTAGGTGGGTTTATTTAATAAACCGAGGATTATCAACTGTAGGTGGGTTTATTTAATTAACCGAGGACTATCAACTGTAAGTGGGTTAATTTAATTAACCGAGGACTATCAACTGAAGGTGGGTTTATTTAATTAACCGAGGACTATCAACTGTAGGTGGGTTTATTCAATTAACCGAGGACTATCAACTGTAGGTGGGTTTATTCGATTAACCGGGGATTATCAACTGTAGGTGGGTTCATTTAATTAACCGAGGATTATCAACTGTAAGTGGGTTAATTTAATTAACCGAGGACTATCAACTTAGGTGGGTTTATTTAATTAACCGAGGACTATCAACTGTAGGTGGTTTATTGAATTAATCGAGAATTATGAACGGTAGGTGGGTTTATTTAATTAACAGAGATATCAACTGTAGGTGGGTTTATTTAATTATACGAGGATTATCAACTGTAGGTGGGTTTATTTAATTAACCGAGGACTATCAACTGAGCCCCTCAATGCACAGATTGATTAACTCCATAAATAATCGGGAAAAAATGTTTAATTTTTGTTGAAAGTCTAAAAATCTATATGACATATAGATTTTTAGACTTTCAACAAAAATTAAACATTTTTTTCCCGATTATTTATGGAGTTAATCAATCTGTGCATTGAGGGGCTCAACTGTAAGTGGGTTAATTTAATTAACCGAGGACTATCAACTGAAGGTGGGTTTATTTAATTAACCTAGGACTATCAACTGAAATTGGGTTTATTTAATTGACCAAGGACTGTCTACTATAGTTGGGTGTATTTAATTATCCGAGGTTTATCAACTGAAGGTAGGTCTATTTTATTAACCGATGATTATCAACTGAAGGTGGGTTTATTTAATTAACCGAGGACTATCAACTGTAGGTGGGTTCATTTAATTAACCGAGGATTATCAACTGTAGGTGTGTTTATTTAATAACCGAGGACTATCAACTGTAGGTGGGTGTATTTAATTACCCGAGGACTATAAACTCTAGGTGGTTTATTTAATTAATCGAGAATTATCAACTGTAGGTGGGTTTATTTAAATAACCGAGGACTACCAACTGTAGGTGGGTTTATTTAATTAACCGAGGACTATCAACTGTAGGTGGGTTTATTTAATTAATCGAGGATTATCAACTGTAGGTGGGTTTATTTAATTAACCGAGGAATATGAACTGTAGGTGGGTTTATTTAATTAACCGAGGAATATCAACTGTAGGTGGGTTTATTCAATTAACCGAGGACTATCAACTGTAGGTGGGTTCATTCAATTAACCGAGGACTATCAACTGTAGGTCGGTTTATTTAATTAACCGAGGATTATCAACTGTAGGTGGGTTTATTTAATTAACCGAGGACTATCAACTGTAGGAGGGTTTATTTAACTAACCGAGGACTATCAACGGTAAGTGGGTTAATTTAATTAACCGAGGACTATCAACTGTAGGTGGGTTTATTCAATTAACCGAGGACTATCAACTGTAGATGGGTTTATTCGATTAACCGGGGATTATCAACTGTAGGTGGGTCCATTTAATTAACCGAGGATTATCAACTGTAAGTGGGTTCATTTAATTAACCGAGGACTATCAACTTAGGTGGGTTTATTTAATTAACCGAGGACTATCAACTGTAGGTGGGTTTATTTAATTAACCGAGGACTATAAACTGTAGGTGGATTTATTTAATTAACCGAGGATTAACCACTGTAGGTGGGTGTATTTATTTAATCGAGGATTATCAACTTTAGGTGGGTTTATTTAATTACTCGAGGACTATAAACTCTAGGTGGTTTATTTAATTAATCGAGAATTATGAACGGTAGGTGGGTATATTTAATTAACAGAGATATCAACTGTAGGTGGGTTTATTTAATTATCCGAGGATTATCAACTGTAGGTGGGTTTATTTAATTAACCGAGGACTATCAACTGTAAGTGGGTTCATTTAATTAACCGAGGATTATCAACTGTAGGTGTGTTTATTTAATAACCGAGGACTATCAACTGTAGGTGGGTGTATTTAATTACCCGAGGACTATAAACTCTAGGTGGTTTATTCAATTAATCGAGAATTATCAACTGTAGGTGGGTTTATTTAAATAACCGAGGACTATCAACTGTAGGTGGGTTTATTTAATTAACCGAGGACTATCAACTGTAGGTGGGTTTATTTAATTAATCGAGGATTATCAACTGTAGGTGGGTTTATTTAATTAACCGAGGAATATGAACTGTAGGTGGGTTTATTCAATTAACCGAGGAATATCAACTGTAGGTGGGTTTATTCAATTAACCGAGGACTATCAACTGTAGGTGGGTTCATTCAATTAACCGAGGACTATCAACTGTAGGTCGGTTTATTTAATTAACCGAGGATTATCAACTGTAAGTGGGTTTATTTAATTAACCGAGGACTATCAACTGTAGGTAGGTTTATTTAATTAACCGAGGATTATCAACTGTAGATGGGTTTATTTAATTAACCGAGGATTACAAACTGTAGGGGTGTGTTTATTTAATTAACCGAAGATTATCAACTGAAGGTGGGTTTATTTAATTAACCGAAGATTATCAACTGTAGGTGGGTTTATTTAATTAACCGAGGATTACAAACTATAGGTGTGTTTATTTAATTAGCCGAAGATTATCAACTGAAGGGGTGGGTTTATTTAATTAACCGAGGACTATCAACTGTAGGTGCGTTTATTTAATTAACCGATGACTATCAACTGTAGGTGGGTTTATTTAATTAACCGAGGATTATCAACTGTGGGTGGGTTCATTTAATTGACCGAGGATTATCAACTGTAGGTGGGTTTATTTAATTAACCGAGGACTATCAACTGTAGTTGGGTTTATTTAATTAACCGAGGACTATCAACTGTAGGTGTATTTATTTAATTAACCGAGGATTATCAACTGTAGGTGGGTTCATTTAATTAGCCTAGGTCTATCAACTGTAGGTGGGTTTATTCGATTAACTGAGGACTATCAACTATAGGTGGGTTCATTTAATTAACCGAGGACTATCAACTGTAGGTGGGTTTATTTAATAAACCGAGGATTATCAACTGTAGGTGGGTTTATTTAATTAACCGAGGACTATCAACTGTAAGTGGGTTAATTTAATTAACCGAGGACTATCAACTGAAGGTGGGTTTATTTAATTAACCGAGGACTATCAACTGTAGGTGGGTTTATTCAATTAACCGAGGACTATCAACTGTAGGTGGGTTTATTCGATTAACCGGGGATTATCAACTGTAGGTGGGTTCATTTAATTAACCGAGGATTATCAACTGTAAGTGGGTTAATTTAATTAACCGAGGACTATCAACTTAGGTGGGTTTATTTAATTAACCGAGGACTATCAACTGTAGGTGGTTTATTGAATTAATCGAGAATTATGAACGGTAGGTGGGTTTATTTAATTAACAGAGATATCAACTGTAGGTGGGTTTATTTAATTATACGAGGATTATCAACTGTAGGTGGGTTTATTTAATTAACCGAGGACTATCAACTGAGCCCCTCAATGCACAGATTGATTAACTCCATAAATAATCGGGAAAAAATGTTTAATTTTTGTTGAAAGTCTAAAAATCTATATGACATATAGATTTTTAGACTTTCAACAAAAATTAAACATTTTTTTCCCGATTATTTATGGAGTTAATCAATCTGTGCATTGAGGGGCTCAACTGTAAGTGGGTTAATTTAATTAACCGAGGACTATCAACTGAAGGTGGGTTTATTTAATTAACCTAGGACTATCAACTGAAATTGGGTTTATTTAATTAACCAAGGACTGTCTACTATAGTTGGGTGTATTTAATTATCCGAGGTTTATCAACTGAAGGTAGGTCTATTTTATTAACCGATGATTATCAACTGAAGGTGGGTTTATTTAATTAACCGAGGACTATCAACTGTAGGTGGGTTCATTTAATTAACCGAGGATTATCAACTGTAGGTGTGTTTATTTAATAACCGAGGACTATCAACTGTAGGTGGGTGTATTTAATTACCCGAGGACTATAAACTCTAGGTGGTTTATTTAATTAATCGAGAATTATCAACTGTAGGTGGGTTTATTTAAATAACCGAGGACTACCAACTGTAGGTGGGTTTATTTAATTAACCGAGGACTATCAACTGTAGGTGGGTTTATTTAATTAATCGAGGATTATCAACTGTAGGTGGGTTTATTTAATTAACCGAGGAATATGAACTGTAGGTGGGTTTATTTAATTAACCGAGGAATATCAACTGTAGGTGGGTTTATTCAATTAACCGAGGACTATCAACTGTAGGTGGGTTCATTCAATTAACCGAGGACTATCAACTGTAGGTCGGTTTATTTAATTAACCGAGGATTATCAACTGTAGGTGGGTTTATTTAATTAACCGAGGACTATCAACTGTAGGAGGGTTTATTTAACTAACCGAGGATTATCAACTGTAGGTGGGTTTATTTAATTAACCGAGGACTATCAACTGTAGGTGGTTTATTTAATTAACCGAGGATTATCATTTGAAGGTGGCTTTATTTAATTAACCGAGGACTATCTGTTGGAATAATCAATTTCAACATTCTACTCTTCTTTTATTTGTTTTTGACCAATTGACCGCTATGTATATAAATTATTTCTCCCATTGTCGTGGTGGAGTATGTAAAGCAAGCTGTGCTTTAACTTTATGTAAAATTAGAGCATAACTTAATAAAACTTTCTATCTTTAAAGCCGATTCCCGGCCTTCTCCTTCCGAGGACTATCAACTGTAGGTGGGTTATTTAATTAAGCGAGGATTATCAACTTTAGGTGGGTTTATTTAATTAACCGAGGACTATCAACTGTAGGTGGTTTATTTAATTAACCGAGGATTATCAACTGTAGGTGGGTTTATTTAATAAACCGAGGACTATCAACTGTAAGTCAGTTCATTTAATTAGTCGAGGATTATAAACTGTAGGTGGGTTTATTTAATTAACCGAGGATTATCAACTGTAGGTGGGTTATTTAATTAAGCGAGGATTATAAACTGTAGGTGGGTTAATTTAATTAACCGACGACTATCAGCTGTAGGAGGGTTTATTTAACTAACCGAGGATTATCAACTGTAGGTGGGTTTATTTAATTATAAACGAGGACTATCAACTGTAGGTGGGTTTATTTAATTAACCGAGGACTACCAACTGTAGGTGGGTTTATTTACTTAACCGAGGACTATCAACTGTTAGTCGCTTCATTTAATTAGTCGAGGATTATAAACTGTAGGTGGGTTAATTTAATTAACCGAGGATTATCAACTGTAGGTGGGTTTATTTAATTAACCGAGGACTATCAACTGTAGGTGGGTTTATTTAATTAACCGAGGACTATCAACTGTAAGTCGGTTCATTTAATTAGTAGAGGATTATAAACTGTAGGTGGGTTTATTTAATTAACCGAGGACTATCAACTGTAGGTGGGTTTATTTAATTAACCGAGGACTATCAACTGTAGGTGGGTTTATTAAATTAACCGAGGACTATCAACTGTAGGTGGGTTTATTTAATTAACCGAGGACTATCAACTGTAGGTGGGTTTATTTAATTAACCGAGGACTATCAACTGTAGGTGGGTTTATTTAATTACCCGAGGATTAACCACTCTAGGTGGGTGTATTTAATTAATCGAGGATTATCAAATGTAGGTGGGTTTATTTAATTAACCGAGGACTATCAACTGAAGGTGGGTTTATTTAATTAACCGAGGACTATCTACTGTAGGTGGGTTCATTTAATTAGTCGAGGATTATAAACTATAGGTGAGTTTATTTAATTAACCGAGGATTATCAACTGTAGGTGGGTTTATTAAATTAACCGAGGACTATCAACTGTAGGTGGGTTTATTTAATTAACCGAGGACTATCAACTGAAGGTGGGTTTATTTAATTACCCGAGGACTATCAACTGAAGGTGGGTTTATTTAATTAACCGAGGACTATCAACTGTAAGTCAGTTCATTTAATTAATCGAGGATTATAAACTGTAGGTGGGTTAATTTAATTAACTGAGGATTATCAACTGTAGGTTTATTTAATTAACCGAGGACTATCAACTGAAGGTGGGTTTATTTAATTACCCGAGGATTATCAACTGTAGGTGGGTTTATTTAATTAACCGAGGACTATCAACTGTAGGTGGTTTATTTAATTAACCGAGAACTATCAACTGTAGTTGGGTTTATTTAATTAACCGAGGACTATAAACTGTAGGTGGGTTTATTTAATTACCCGAGGATTAACCACTCTAGGTGGGTGTATTTAATTAATCGAGGATTATCAATTGTAGGTGGGTTTATTTAATTAAACGAGGACTATCAACTGAAGGTGGGTTTATTTAATTAACCGAGGACTATCTACTGTAGGTGGGTTTATTTAATTAACCGAGGACTATCAACTGAAATTGGTTTATTTAATTAACCAAGGACTATCTATTATAGTTGGGTGTATTTAATTAACCGAGGTTTATAAACTGTAGGTGGTTCATTTAATAAGTCGAGGATTAACCACTGTAGGTGGGTGTATTCAATTAACCGAGGACTATCAACTGTAGGTGGGTTTATTTAATTAACCGAGGACTATCAACTGTAGGTGGTTTATTTAATTAACCGAGGACTATCAACTGTAGGTGGGTTTATTTAATTAACCGAGGACTATCAACTGTAGGTGGTTTATTTAATTAACCGAGGACTATCAACTGTAGTTGGGTGTATTTAATTAACCGAGGTTTATCAACTGAAGGAAGGTTTATTTTATTAACCAAGGATTATCAACTGTAGGTGAGTTTATTCAATTAACCGAGGACTATCAACTGTAGGTGGGTTTATTCGATTAACCGGGGATTATCAACTGTAGGTGGGTTTATTTAAATAACCGAGGACTATCAACTGTAGTTGGGTGTATTTTATTAACCGAGGTTTATCAACTGAAGGAAGGTTTATTTTATTAACCAAGGATTATCAACTGTAGGTGGGTTTATTCAATTAACCGAGGACTATCAACTGTAGGTGGGTTTTATTCGATTAACCGGGGATTATCAACTGTAGGTGGGTTCATTTAATTAACCGAGGATTATCAACTGTAGGTGGGTTCATTTAATTAACCGAGGATTATTAACTGTAGGTGGGTTTATTTAATTAACCAAGATTATTAACTGTAGGTGGGTTTATTCGATTAACCGAGGACTATCAACTCTAGGTGGGTTTATTTAATTAACCGAGGACTATCAACTCTAGGTGGGTTTATTCAATTAACCGAGTACTATCAAATGTAGGTGGGTTTATTTAATTAACCGAGGACTATCAACTGTAGGTGGGTTTATTTAATTAACCGAGGACTATCAACTGTAGGTGGGTTTATTTAATTTACCGAGGACTATCAACTGTAGGTGGGTTTATTTAATTAACCGAGGACTATCAACTGTAGGTGGGTTTATTCGATCAACCGGGGATTATCAACTGTAGGAGGGTTCATTTAATTAACTGAGGATTATCAACTCTAGGTGGGTTTATTTAATTAACCGAGGACTATCAACTGTAGGTGGGTTTATTTAATTAACCGAGGATTATCAACTATAGGTGGGTTTATTTAATTAACCGAGGATTATCAACTAATGGTGGGTTTATTTAATTAACCGAGGATTATCAACAGTAGGTGGGTTTATTTAATTAACCGAAGACTATCAACTGTAGGTGGGTTAATTTAATTAACAGAGGACTTTCAACTGAAGGTTGGTTTATTTGATTAACCGAGGATTATCATCTGTAGGTGGGTTTATTTAATTAACCGAGGACTACCAACTGTAGGTGGGTTTTTTTAATTAACCGAGGACTATCAGCTGTAGGTGAGTTTATTCAATTAACCGAGGACTATCAACTATAGGTGGGTTTATTTAATTAACCGAGGATTATCAACTGTAGGTGGGTTTATTTAATTAACCGAGGACTATCAACTGTAGGTGGGTTTATTTAATTAACCGAGGATTATCAACTGTAGGTGGGTTTATTTAATTAACCGAGGACTTTCAACTGTAGGTGGTTTATTTAATTAACCGAGGTCTATCAACTGTAGGTGGGTTTATTTAATTAACCGAGGATTATCAACTATAGGGGTGGGTTTATTTAATTAACCGAGGATTATCATCTGAAGTTGGGTTTATTTAATTAACCGAGGACTATCAACTGTAGGTGGGTTAATTTAATTAACCGAGGATTATCAACTGTAGGTGAGTTAATTCAAATAACCGAGGACTATCAACTGTAGGTGGGTTTATTCGAATAACCGGGGATTATCAACTGTAGGTGGGTTTATTTAAATAACCGAGGACTATCAACTGTAGTTGGGTGTATTTTATTAACCGAGGTTTATCAACTGAAGGAAGATTATTTTATTAACCAAGGATTATCAACTGTAGGTGGGTTTATTCAATTAACCGAGGACTATCAACTGTAGGTGGTTTTATTCGATTAACCGGGGATTATCAACTGTAGGTGGGTTCATTTAATTAACCGAGGATTATTAACTGTAGGTGGGTTTATTTAATTAACCAAGATTATTAACTGTAGGTGGGTTTATTCGATTAACCGAGGACTATCAACTCTAGGTGGGTTTATTTAATTAACCGAGGACTATCAACTCTAGGTGGGTTTATTCAATTAACCGAGGACTATCAACTGTAGGTGGGTTTATTTAATTAACTGAGGACTATCAACTGTAGGTGGGTTTATTTAATTAACCGAGGACTATCAACTGTAGGTGGGTTTATTTAATTAACCGAGGACTATCAACTGTAGGTGGGTTTATTTAATTAACCGAGGACTATCAACTGTAGGTGGGTTTATTCGATCAACCGGGGATTATCAACTGTAGGAGGGTTCATTTAATTAACCGAGGATTATCAACTCTAGGTGGGTTTATTTAATTAACCGAGGACTATCAACTGTAGGTGGGTTATTTAATTAACCGAGGATTATCAACTGTAGGTGGGTTTATTTAATTAACCGAGGATTATCAACTAATGGTGGGTTTATTTAATTAACCGAGGATTATCAACTGTAGGTGGGTTTATTTAATTAACCGAAGACTATCAACTGTAGGTGGGTTAATTTAATTAACAGAGGACTTTCAACTGAAGGTTGGTTTATTTGATTAACCGAGGATTATCATCTGTAGGTGGTTTATTTAATTAACCGAGGATTATCAACTGTTGGTGGGTTTATTTAATTAACCGAGGACCATCAACTGTAAGTGGGTGTATTTAATTACCCGAGGTCTATCAACTGTAGGGGGTTTATTTAATTAACCGAGGACTACCAACTGTAGGTGGGTTTTTTTAATTAACCGAGGACTATTAGCTGTAGGTGAGTTTATTCAATTAACCGAGGACTATCAACTGTAGGTGGGTTTATTTAATTAACCGAGGATTATCAACTGTAGGTGGGTTTATTTAATTAACCGAGGACTTTCAACTGTAGGTGGTTTATTTAATTAACCGAGGTCTATCAACTGTAGGTGGGTTTATTTAATTAACCGAGGATTATCAACTCTAGGGGTGGGTTTATTCAATTAACCGAGGATTATCATCTGAAGGTGGGTTTATTTAATTAACCGAGGACTATCAACTGTAGGTGGGTTAATTTAATTAACCGAGGATTATCAACTGTAGGTGGGTTAATTTAATTAACCGAGGATTATCAACTGTAGGTGGGTTTATTTAATTAACCGAGGACTAACAACTGTAGGTGGGTTTATTTAATAAACCGAGGACTATCAACTGTAAATCGGTTCATTTAATTAGTCGAGGATTATCTGTTGAAAAAGGAGGAAGATAGGAGAGGGCACTGAACACCGGAGGATTTTATTGAACCGGTCACGGTAAGATAACACAACTAACTTGACGCTAATGCCTTAGGACAATTGATTTGACTTAAGATGTAAAGTATATTTCTTTCATAGGCCTGTATGCAAATTTTTGTATGCAAATTCACTATTTCAGCCTTTCTGTGCTTGAAATTAACGACATTAAATTTACTTGTGCACTTACTGATAGAAAATAGATTTCCATTTAATCTAGGTACAAACAGCACATCTTCTAAGGATAGGGTTACAGGTCCGTTTTTAACCCGAACATTCCAATTTTACCTTCCCCTTTCCTGTAGCCTCAATGAATTGACCATCTGCCAGTGTACTGGTGCAGTGTCTTCAAAATGAGTGAATGAAATTTTTGTGCTACACATGTGGGCAGTTGCGCCACTATCCAAGCACCACTCGTTTGCATCAAGTTTGTTCAAACATTCGATTCCTAATGATGCAACCGTTTCAGTTCTAGGACCCTTGTATTTTCTTTTTCTGCAATCAGCAGCTTTATGTCCCTTTTTCCCACAGAAGTGGCAGTTAAATGGGAATCCTTTCGCCTTTGGCTTCGATGTACTTGAGAAAGGCTTTCTTTCCGAATTACCAAGGAATACCTTTTCTCCAGAATCGGTTGTACCGTCCAATTCAGTTTGTCTGATTGCCTCCTCCAGCATTTTTACTTTTAAAGTTTCAAAGTTCGGCAACTTGTCCCTAGTTTCAATGGCAGTTCTAAAACCCTCATAACTCTCGGGAAGGCTACACAACAGAAGGATGGAAAGGAAGTCTTCTGGGACTTGTGCATCCATTTCACTCAACTTGTCAGCCAAACTGCTAAATTTGTTGAGATAATCCTGCATCCTTTCATTTGGTTTCATTTTCAATAATATTAACTGTTTCGTAAGAAACACCTTCGTTGCAGGTCCTTTTGGCTGATGAACTTCATTTAAAAGCTTCCATGCCTCTGCAGAAGTTTTACATCTCTTCACGTGTATTATTTCTGAAGGACTTAAACTTAGGACTATAGTTGCTAGCGCCTTCTGGTCATTCTTCTCCCATTCAGCAGATTCTATTTCGGTTTCAAGTTTGATCCTTATGCTATTTGCATAATCCCAAAGTTCGGAATGAATTAGAATCATCTTCATTTGCATCTTCCATGTCTCGTAATTTTCGGAATTCAATTTTTCGATTTGGTAAAGACTTGACATTTTTGAAATATTCTTACCAGATGCAATTTTATTGGCGCATTCCTGGGCCCATAACCTGTTGAAAAAGGAGGAAGATAGGAGAGGGCACTGAACACCGGAGGATTTTATTGAACCGGGCACGGTAAGATAACACAACTAACTAAACTAACAAAGATATTCCATTTATATATACACCGCAACACACCACAGAGTAACAGGTCACTGGTCAAAATAATTATATCATGATATCCGAGAGAATTGCCATTTTAACATTATCAACTGTAGGTGGGTTCATTTAATTAACCGAAGATTATCAACTCTAGGTCGTTTATTTAATTAACCGAGGATTATCAACTGTAGGTGGGTTTATTTAATTACCCGAGGACTTTCTACTAAGGTGGGTTTATTAAATAAAGCGAGGACTATCAACTGTAGATGGGTTTATTAAATAAACCGAGGATTATCAGCTGAAGGTGGGTTTATTCAATTAACCAAGGACTATCAACTGTAGGTCGTTTATTTAATTAACTGAGGATTATCAACTGTAGGTGGGTTTATTTAATCAACCGAAGACCATCAACTGTAGGTGGGTTTATTTAATTAACCGAGGATTATCAACTAAAGGTGAGTTTATTCAATTAACCCAGGACAATCAACTGTAGGTGGGTTTATTTAATTAACCCAGGATTATCAACTGGAGGGGGGTTTATTTAATTAACCGAGTTCTACCAACTGTATTTGGGATTATTTAATTAACCGAGGACTATCAACTGTAGGTGGGTTTATTTAATTAACCGAGGACTACCAACTGTAGGTAGGTTTATTTAATTAACCGATAATTATCAACTGAAGGTGAATCATTCAATTAACCCAGGACTATCAACTGTAGGTGTGTTTATTTAATTAAGCGAGGATTATCAACTGTAGGTGGGTTTATTTAATTAACCGAGGATTATCAACTGTGGGTGGGTTTATTTAATTAACCGAGGACTATCTACTGTAGGTGGGTTTATTTAATTAACCGAGGATTAACAACTGAAGGCGGGTGTATTTAAATAACCGAGGACTATCAACTGAAGGTGAGTTTATTCAATTAACCGAGGATTATCATTTGAAGGTGGCTTTATTTAATTAACCGAGGACTATCTGTTGGAATAATCAAATTCAACATTCAACTTAGGTGGGTTTAGTTAATTAACCGAGAATTATCAATTATAGGTGGGTTTATTTATTTAACCGAGGATTATCAACTGTAAGTGGGTTTAATTGATTAACCGAGAATTATCAACTGAAGGTAAGTTTATATAATTAACCCAGGATTATCAACTGTAGGTGGGTTTATTTAATCAACCGAGGACTTCCAACTGTAGGTGGGTTTATTTAATTAACCGAGGATTGTCAACTGTAGGTGGGTTCATTTAATTAACCGAGGACTATGACCTGTAGGTGAGTTTATTTAATTAACCGAGGACTATCAGCTGTAGGTGAGTTTATTCAATTAACCGAGGACTATCAACTGTAGGTGGGTTTATTCAATTAACCGAGGATTATCAACTGTAGGTGGGTTTATTTAATTAACCGAGGATTATCAACTGTAGGTGGGTTTATTTAATTAACCGAGGACTTTCAACTGTAGGTGGTTTATTTAATTAACCGAGGTCTATCAACTGTAGGTGGGTTTATTTAATTAACCGAGGATTATCATCTGAAGGTGGGTTTATTTAATTAACCGAGGACTATCAACTGTAGGTGGGCTAATTTAATTAACCGAGGATTATCAACTGTAGGTGGGTTAATTAATTAACCGAGGATTATCAACTGTAGGTGGGTTCATTTAATTAACCGAGGACTTTCAACTGTAGGTGGGTTTATTTAATTAACCGAAGATTATCAACTGTAGGTCTTTTATTTAATTAACCTAGGACTATCAACTGTAGGTGGGTTTATTTAATTAACCAAAGACTTTCAACTAAGGTGGGTTTATTAAATAAAGCGAGGACTATCAACTGTAGGTGGGTTTATTAAATAAACCGAGGATTATCAGCTGAAGGTGGGTTTATTCAATTAACCAAGGACTATCAACTGTAGGTCGTTTATTTAATTAACTGAGGATTATCAACTGTAGGTGGGTTTATTTAATCAACCGAGGACCATCAACTGTAGGTGGGTTTATTTAATTAACCGAGGATTATCAACTAAAGGTGAGTTTATTCAATTAACCCAGGACAATCAACTGTAGGTGGTTTTATTTAATTAACCGAGGATTATCAACTGGAGGGGGGTTTATTTAATAAACCGAGTCCTACCAACTGTATTTGGGATTATTTAATTAACCGAGGACTATCAACTGTAGGTGGGTTTTTTTAATTAACCGAGGACTACCAAATGTAGGTAGGTTTATTTAATTAACCGATAATTATCAACTGAAGGTGAGTCATTCAATTAACCCAGTACTATCAACTGTAGGTGGGTTTATTTAATTAACCGAGTCCTACCAACTGTATTTGGGATTATTTAATTACCGAGTATTATCAACTGTAGGGGGGTTTATATAATTAACCGAGGATTATCAACTGTAGGTGGGTTTATTTAATTAACCAAGGACCATCAACTGTAGGTGAGTTTATTTAATTAATCGAGGATTGTCAACTGAAGGTAGGTTTATTTAATTAACCGAGGATTATCAACTGTAGGTGAGTTTATTTAATTAACCGAGGATTATCAACTGTAGGTGGGTTTATTTAATTAACCGAGGTCTATCAACTGTAGATGGGTTTATTTAATTAACCGAGGATTATCAACTGTAGGTGGGTGTATTTAATTAACCGAGGACTATCAACTGAAGGTGGGTTTATTCAATTAACCGAGGACCATCAGCTGTAGGTGGGTTTATTTAATTAACCGAGGATTATCAACAGTAGGTGGGTTTATTTAATTAACCGAAGACTATCAACTGTAGGTGGGTTAAATTAATTAACAGAGGACTTTCAACTGAAGGTTGGTTTATTTGATTAACCGAGGATTATCATCTGTAGGTGGGTTTATTTAATTAACCGAGGATTATCAACTGTTGGTGGGTTTATTTAATTAACCGAAGACCATCAACTGTAAGTGGGTGTATTTAATTACCCGAGGTCTATCAACTGTAGGGGGTTTATTTAATTAACCGAGGACTACCAACTGTAGGTGGGTTTTTTTAATTAACCGAGGACTATCAGCTGTAGGTGAGTTTATTCAATTAACCGAGGACTATCAACTATAGGTGGGTTTATTTAATTAACCGAGGATTATCAACTGTAGGTGGGTTTATTTAATTAACCGAGGACTATCAACTGTAGGTGGGTTTATTTAATTAACCGAGGATTATCAACTGTAGGTGGGTTTATTTAATTAACCGAGGACTTTCAACTGTAGGTGGTTTATTTAATTAACCGAGGTCTATCAACTGTAGGTGGGTTTATTTAATTAACCGAGGATTATCAACTATAGGGGTGGGTTTATTTAATTAACCGAGGATTATCATCTGAAGTTGGGTTTATTTAATTAACCGAGGACTATCAACTGTAGGTGGGTTAATTTAATTAACCGAGGATTATCAACTGTAGGTGGGTTTATTTAATTAACCGAGGATTATCAACTGTAGGTGGGTTTATTTAATTAACCGAGGACTTTCAACTGTAGGTGGTTTATTTAATTAACCGAGGTCTATCAACTGTAGGTGGGTTTATTTAATTAACCGAGGATTATCATCTGAAGGTGGGTTTATTTAATTAACCGAGGACTATCAACTGTAGGTGGGCTAATTTAATTAACCGAGGATTATCAACTGTAGGTGGGTTAATTAATTAACCGAGGATTATCAACTGTAGGTGGGTTCATTTAATTAACCGAGGACTTTCAACTGTAGGTGGGTTTATTTAATTAACCGAAGATTATCAACTGTAGGTCTTTTATTTAATTAACCTAGGACTATCAACTGTAGGTGGGTTTATTTAATTAACCAAAGACTTTCAACTAAGGTGGGTTTATTAAATAAAGCGAGGACTATCAACTGTAGGTGGGTTTATTAAATAAACCGAGGATTATCAGCTGAAGGTGGGTTTATTCAATTAACCCAGGACAATCAACTGTAGGTCGTTTATTTAATTAACTGAGGATTATCAACTGTAGGTGGGTTTATTTAATCAACCGAGGACCATCAACTGTAGGTGGGTTTATTTAATTAACCGAGGATTATCAACTAAAGGTGAGTTTATTCAATTAACCCAGGACAATCAACTGTAGGTGGTTTTATTTAATTAACCGAGGATTATCAACTGGAGGGGGGTTTATTTAATAAACCGAGTCCTACCAACTGTATTTGGGATTATTTAATTAACCGAGGACTATCAACTGTAGGTGGGTTTTTTTAATTAACCGAGGACTACCAAATGTAGGTAGGTTTATTTAATTAACCGATAATTATCAACTGAAGGTGAGTCATTCAATTAACCCAGTACTATCAACTGTAGGTGGGTTTATTTAATTAACCGAGTCCTACCAACTGTATTTGGGATTATTTAATTACCGAGTATTATCAACTGTAGGGGGGTTTATATAATTAACCGAGGATTATCAACTGTAGGTGGGTTTATTTAATTAACCAAGGACCATCAACTGTAGGTGAGTTTATTTAATTAATCGAGGATTGTCAACTGAAGGTAGGTTTATTTAATTAACCGAGGATTATCAACTGTAGGTGAGTTTATTTAATTAACCGAGGATTATCAACTGTAGGTGGGTTTATTTAATTAACCGAGGTCTATCAACTGTAGATGGGTTTATTTAATTAACCGAGGATTATCAACTGTAGGTGGGTGTATTTAATTAACCGAGGACTATCAACTGAAGGTGGGTTTATTCAATTAACCGAGGACCATCAGCTGTAGGTGGGTTTATATAATTAACCGAGGATTATCAATTGTAGGTGGGTGTATTTAATTAACCGAGGACTATCAACTGTAGGTGGGTTTATTTAATTAACCGAGGACTATCAACTGTAGGTGGTTTTATTTAATTAACCGAGGATTATCAACTGTAGGTGGGTTTATTTAATTAACCGAGGATTATCAACTGTAAGTGGGTTTAATTAATTAACCGAGGACTACCAACTGAAGGTGGGTGTATTTAATTAACCGAGGACTATCAATTGTAGGTGGGCTCATTTAATTAACCGAGGACTACCAACTGTAGGTGGGTTTATTTGATTAACCGAGGATTATCAACTGTAGGTGGATTTATATAATTAACCGAGGGTTATCAACTGTAGGTGGGTTTAATTAATTAACCGAGGATTATCAACTGAAGGTAAGTTTATTTAATTAACCGAGAATTATCAATTATAGGTGGGTTTATTTATTTAACCGAGGATTATCAACTGTAAGTGGGTTTAATTGATTAACCGAGAATTATCAACTGAAGGTAAGTTTATTTAATTAACCGAGGATTATCAACTGTAGGTGGGTTTATTTAATCAACCGAGGACTACCAACTGTAGGTGAGTTTATTTAATTAACCGAGGATTGTCAACTGTAGGTGGGTTCATTTAATTAACCGAGGACTATCAACTGTAGGTGGGTTTATTTAATTAACCGAGGACTACCAACTGTAGGTGGGTTTATTTAATTAACCGAGGATTATCAACTGATGGTGGGTTTATTTAATTAACCGAGGATTATCAACTGAAGGTAAGTTCATTTAATTAACCGAGGACTATCAACTGAAGGTGGGTTTATTTAATTAATCGAGGACTATCAACTGAAGGTGGGTTTATTTAATTAACCGAGGACTATCAACTGTAGGTGGGTTTTTTCAATTAACCGAGGACCATCAACTGTAGGTGGGTTCATTTAATTAACCGAGGACTATCAACTGTCGGTGGGTTGATTTAATTAACCGAGGACTACCAACTGTGTGTAGGATTATTTAATTAACCGAGAATTATCAACTGTGTGTGGGTTTATTTAATTAACCGAGGATTATCAACTGTAGGGGTGGGTTTATTCAATTAACCGAGGATTATCGACTGAAGGTGGGTTTATTTAAATAACCGAGGATTATCAACTGTAGGTGGGTTTATTTAATTAACCGCGTATTATCAACTGATGGTGGGTTTATTTAATTAACCGAGGATTATCAACAGTAGGTGGGTTTATTTAATTAACCGAGGACTAACAACTGCAGGTGGGTTCATTTAATTAACCGAGGACTACCAAGTGTAGGTGGGTTTATTTAATTAACCGAGGATTATCAACTGTAGGTGGGTTTATTTAATTAACCGAGGATTATCAACTGAAGGTGAGTCATTCAATTAACCCAGGACTATCAACTGTAGGTGGGTTTATTTAATTAACCGAGTCCTACTAACTGTATTTGGGATTATTTAATTAACCGAGGATTATCAACTGTAGGGGGGTTTATATAATTAACCGAGGATTATCAACTGTAGGTGGGTTTATTTAATTAACCAAGGACCATCAACTGTAGGTGAGTTTATTTAATTAATCGAGGATTGTCAACTGAAGGTAGGTTTATTTAATTAACCGAGGATTATCAACTGTAGGTGAGTTTATTTAATTAACCGAGGATTATCAACTGTAGGTGGGTTTATTTAATTAACCGAGGTCTATCAACTGTAGATGGGTTTATTTAATTAACCGAGGATTATCAACTCTAGGTGGGTATATTTAATTAACCGAGGACTATCAACTGAAGGTGGGTTTATTCAATTAACCGAGGACCATCAGCTGTAGGTGGGTTTATATAATTAACCGAGGATTATCAATTGTAGGTGAAGGTATTTAATTAACCGAGGACTATCAACTGTAGGTGGGTTTATTTAATTAACTGAGGACTATCAACTGTAGGTGGTTTTATTTAATTAACCGAGGATTATCAACTGTAGGTGGGTTTATTTAATTAACCGAGGATTATCAACTGTAAGTGGGTTTAATTAATTAACCGAGGACTACCAACTGAAGGTGGGTATATTTAATTAACCGAGGACTATCAATTGTAGGTGGGCTCATTTAATTAACCGAGGACTACCAACTGTAGGTGGGTTTATTTGATTAACCGAGGATTATCAACTGTAGGTGGATTTATATAATTAACCGAGGGTTATCAACTGTAGGTGGGGTTATTTAATTAACCGAGGACTATCAACTGAAGGTGGGTTTATTTATTTAACCGAGGATTATAAACTGTAAGTGGGTTTAATTAATTAACCGAGGATTATCAACTGTAAGTGGGTTTAATTGATTAATCGAGAATTATCAACTGAAGGTAAGTTTATTTAATTAACCGAGGATTATCAACTGTAGGTGGGTTTATTTAATCAACCGAGGACTACCAACTGTAGGTGGGTTTATTTAATTAACCGAGGATTGTCAACTGTAGGTGGGTTCATTTAATTAACCGAGGACTATCAACTGTAGGTGGGTTTATTTAATTAACCGAGGACTACCAACTGTAGGTGGGTTTATTTAATTAACCGAGGATTATCAACTGATGGTGGGTTTATTTAATTAACCGAGGATTATCAACTGAAGGTAAGTTCATTTAATTAACCGAGGACTATCAACTGAAGGTGGGTTTATTTAATTAATCGAGGACTATCAACTGAAGGTGGGTTTATTTAATTAACCGAGGACTATCAACTGTAGGTGGGTTTATTCAATTAACCGAGGACCATCAACTGTAGGTGGGTTCATTTAATTAACCGAGGACTATCAACTGTCGGTGGGTTTATTTAATTAACCCAGGACTACCAACTGTGTGTAGGTTTATTTAATTAACCGAGAATTATCAACTGTGTGTGGGTTTATTTAATTAACCGAGGATTATCAACTGTAGGGTGGGTTTATTTAATTAACCGAGGAATATCAACTGAAGGTGGGTTTATTTAAATAACCGAGGATTATCAACTGTAGGTGGGTTTATTTAATTAACCGAGGATTATCAACAGTAGGTGGGTTTATTTAATTAACCGAGGACTAACAACTGCAGGTGGGGTCATTTAATTAACCGAGGACTACCAACTATAGGTGGGTTTATTTAATTAACCGAGGATTACCAACTGTAGGTGGGTTTATTTAAATAACCGAGGATTATCAACTGTAGGTGGGTTTATTTAATTAACCGAGGATTATCAACTGTAAGTGGGTTTAATTAATTAACCGAGGACTACCAACTGAAGGTGGGTGTATTTAATTAACCGAGGACTATCAATTGTAGGTGGGCTCATTTAACTAACCGAGGACTACCAACTGTAGGTGGGTTTATTTGATTAACCGAGGATTATCAACTGTAGGTGGATTTATATAATTAACCGAGGGTTATCAACTGTAGGTGGGTTTATTTAATTAACCGAGGACTATCAATTGTAGGTGGGCTCATTTAACTAACCGAGGACTACCAACTGTAGGTGGGTTTATTTGATTAACCGAGGATTATCAACTGTAGGTGGATTTATATAATTAACCGAGGGTTATCAACTGTAAGTGGGTTCAATTAATTAACCGAGGATTATCAACTGTAAATGGGTTTAATTGATTAACCGAGAATTATCAACTGAAGGTAAGTTTATTTAATTAACCGAGGATTATCAACTGTAGGTGTGTTTATTTAATTAACCGCGTATTATCAACTGATGGTGGGTTTATTTAATTAACCGAGGATTATCAACAGTAGGTGGGTTTATTTAATTAACCGAGGACTAACAACTGCAGGTGGGTTCATTTAATTAACCGAGGACTACCAACTGTAGGTGGGTTTATTTAATTAACCGAGGATTATCAACTGTAGGTGGGTTTATTTAATTAACCGAGGATTATCAACTGAAGGTGAGTCATTCAATTAACCCAGGACTATCAACTGTAGGTGGGTTTATTTAATTAACCGAGTCCTACTAACTGTATTTGGGATTATTTAATTAACCGAGGATTATCAACTGTAGGGGGGTTTATATAATTAACCGAGGATTATCAACTGTAGGTGGGTTTATTTAATTAACCAAGGACCATCAACTGTAGGTGAGTTTATTTAATTAATCGAGGATTGTCAACTGAAGGTAGGTTTATTTAATTAACCGAGGATTATCAACTGTAGGTGGGTTTATTCAATTAACCGAGGATTATCGACTGAAGGTGGGTTTATTTAAATAACCGAGGATTATCAACTGTAGGTGGGTTTATTTAATTAACCGCGTATTATCAACTGATGGTGGGTTTATTTAATTAACCGAGGATTATCAACAGTAGGTGGGTTTATTTAATTAACCGAGGACTAACAACTGCAGGTGGGTTCATTTAATTAACCGAGGACTACCAACTGTAGGTGGGTTTATTTAATTAACCGAGGATTATCAACTGTAGGTGGGTTTATTTAATTAACCGAGGATTATCAACTGAAGGTGAGTCATTCAATTAACCCAGGACTATCAACTGTAGGTGGGTTTATTTAATTAACCGAGTCCTACTAACTGTATTTGGGATTATTTAATTAACCGAGGATTATCAACTGTAGGGGGGTTTATATAATTAACCGAGGATTATCAACTGTAGGTGGGTTTATTTAATTAACCAAGGACCATCAACTGTAGGTGAGTTTATTTAATTAATCGAGGATTGTCAACTGAAGGTAGGTTTATTTAATTAACCGAGGATTATCAACTGTAGGTGAGTTTATTTAATTAACCGAGGATTATCAACTGTAGGTGGGTTTATTTAATTAACCGAGGTCTATCAACTGTAGATGGGTTTATTTAATTAACCGAGGATTATCAACTCTAGGTGGGTATATTTAATTAACCGAGGACTATCAACTGAAGGTGGGTTTATTCAATTAACCGAGGACCATCAGCTGTAGGTGGGTTTATATAATTAACCGAGGATTATCAATTGTAGGTGGGTGTATTTAATTAACCGAGGACTATCAACTGTAGGTGGGTTTATTTAATTAACTGAGGACTATCAACTGTAGGTGGTTTTATTTAATTAACCGAGGATTATCAACTGTAGGTGGGTTTATTTAATTAACCGAGGATTATCAACTGTAAGTGGGTTTAATTAATTAACCGAGGACTACCAACTGAAGGTGGGTATATTTAATTAACCGAGGACTATCAATTGTAGGTGGGCTCATTTAATTAACCGAGGACTACCAACTGTAGGTGGGTTTATTTGATTAACCGAGGATTATCAACTGTAGGTGGATTTATATAATTAACCGAGGGTTATCAACTGTAGGTGGGGTTATTTAATTAACCGAGGACTATCAACTGAAGGTGGGTTTATTTATTTAACCGAGGATTATAAACTGTAAGTGGGTTTAATTAATTAACCGAGGATTATCAACTGTAAGTGGGTTTAATTGATTAATCGAGAATTATCAACTGAAGGTAAGTTTATTTAATTAACCGAGGATTATCAACTGTAGGTGGGTTTATTTAATCAACCGAGGACTACCAACTGTAGGTGGGTTTATTTAATTAACCGAGGATTGTCAACTGTAGGTGGGTTCATTTAATTAACCGAGGACTATCAACTGTAGGTGGGTTTATTTAATTAACCGAGGACTACCAACTGTAGGTGGGTTTATTTAATTAACCGAGGATTATCAACTGATGGTGGGTTTATTTAATTAACCGAGGATTATCAACTGAAGGTAAGTTCATTTAATTAACCGAGGACTATCAACTGAAGGTGGGTTTATTTAATTAATCGAGGACTATCAACTGAAGGTGGGTTTATTTAATTAACCGAGGACTATCAACTGTAGGTGGGTTTATTCAATTAACCGAGGACCATCAACTGTAGGTGGGTTCATTTAATTAACCGAGGACTATCAACTGTCGGTGGGTTTATTTAATTAACCGAGGACTACCAACTGTGTGTAGGTTTATTTAATTAACCGAGAATTATCAACTGTGTGTGGGTTTATTTAATTAACCGAGGATTATCAACTGTAGGGTGGGTTTATTTAATTAACCGAGGAATATCAACTGAAGGTGGGTTTATTTAAATAACCGAGGATTATCAACTGTAGGTGGGTTTATTTAATTAACCGAGGATTATCAACAGTAGGTGGGTTTATTTAATTAACCGAGGACTAACAACTGCAGGTGGGGTCATTTAATTAACCGAGGACTACCAACTATAGGTGGGTTTATTTAATTAACCGAGGATTACCAACTGTAGGTGGGTTTATTTAAATAACCGAGGATTATCAACTGTAGGTGGGTTTATTTAATTAACCGAGGATTATCAACTGTAAGTGGGTTTAATTAATTAACCGAGGACTACCAACTGAAGGTGGGTGTATTTAATTAACCGAGGACTATCAATTGTAGGTGGGCTCATTTAACTAACCGAGGACTACCAACTGTAGGTGGGTTTATTTGATTAACCGAGGATTATCAACTGTAGGTGGATTTATATAATTAACCGAGGGTTATCAACTGTAGGTGGGTTTATTTAATTAACCGAGGACTATCAATTGTAGGTGGGCTCATTTAACTAACCGAGGACTACCAACTGTAGGTGGGTTTATTTGATTAACCGAGGATTATCAACTGTAGGTGGATTTATATAATTAACCGAGGGTTATCAACTGTAAGTGGGTTCAATTAATTAACCGAGGATTATCAACTGTAAATGGGTTTAATTGATTAACCGAGAATTATCAACTGAAGGTAAGTTTATTTAATTAACCGAGGATTATCAACTGTAGGTGTGTTTATTTAATCAACCGAGGACTACCAACTGTAGGTGGGTTTATTTAATTAACCGAGGATTGTCAACTGTAGGTGGGTTCATTTAATTAACCGAGGACTATCAACTGTAGGTGGGTTTATTTAATTAACCGAGGACTACCAACTGTAGGTGGGTTTATTTAATTAACCGAGGATTATCAACTGATGGTGGGTTTATTTAATTAACCGAGGATTATCAACTGAAGGTAAGTTCATTTAATTAACCGAGGACTATCAACTGAAGGCGGGTTTATTTAATTAATCGAGGACTATCAACTGAAGGTGGGTTTATTTAATTAACCGAGGACTATCAACTGTAGGTGGGTTTATTCAATTAACCGAGGACCATCAACTGTAGGTGGGTTCATTTAATTAACCGAGGACTATCAACTGTCGGTGGGTTTATTTAATTAACCGAGGACTACCAACTGTGTGTAGGTTTATTTAATTAACCGAGAATTATCAACTGTGTGTGGGTTTATTTAATTAACCGAGGATTATCAACTGTAGGGTGGGTTTATTTAATTAACCGAGGAATATCAACTGAAGGTGGGTTTTTTTAAATAACCGAGGATTATCAACTGTAGGTGGGTTTATTTAATTAACCGAGGATTATCAACAGTAGGTGGGTTTATTTAATTAACCGAGGACTAACAACTGCAGGTGGGTTCATTTAATTAACCGAGGACTACCAACTATAGGTGGGTTTATTTAATTAACCGAGGATTACCAACTGTAGGTGGGTTTATTTAATTAACCGAGGATTATCAACTGTAGGTGGGTTTATTTAATTAACCGAGGATTATCAACTGTAAGTGGGTTTAATTAATTAACCGAGGACTACCAACTGAAGGTGGGTGTATTTAATTAACCGAGGACTATCAATTGTAGGTGGGCTCATTTAACTAACCGAGGACTACCAACTGTAGGTGGGTTTATTTGATTAACCGAGGATTATCAACTGTAGGTGGATTTATATAATTAACCGAGGGTTATCAACTGTAGGTGGGTTTATTTAATTAACCGAGGACTATCAATTGTAGGTGGGCTCATTTAACTAACCGAGGACTACCAACTGTAGGTGGGTTTATTTGATTAACCGAGGATTATCAACTGTAGGTGGATTTATATAATTAACCGAGGGTTATCAACTGTAAGTGGGTTCAATTAATTAACCGAGGATTATCAACTGTAAATGGGTTTAATTGATTAACCGAGAATTATCAACTGAAGGTAAGTTTATTTAATTAACCGAGGATTATCAACTGTAGGTGTGTTTACTTAATCAACCGAGGACTACCAACTGTAGGTGGGTTTATTTAATTAACCGAGGATTGTCAACTGTAGGTGGGTTCATTTAATTAACCGAGGACTATCAACTGTCGGTGGGTTTATTTAATTAACCGAGGACTACCAACTGTGTGTAGGTTTATTTAATTAACCGAGAATTATCAACTGTGTGTGGGTTTATTTAATTAACCGAGGATTATCAACTGTAGGGTGGGTTTATTTAATTAACCGAGGAATATCAACTGAAGGTGGGTTTATTTAAATAACCGAGGATTATCAACTGTAGGTGGGTTTATTTAATTAACCGAGGATTATCAACAGTAGGTGGGTTTATTTAATTAACCGAGGACTAACAACTGCAGGTGGGTTCATTTAATTAACCGAGGACTACCAACTGTAGGTGGGTTTATTTAATTAACCGAGGATTATCAACTGTAGGTGGGTTTATTTAATCAACCGAGGACTACCAACTGTAGGTGGGTTTATTTAATTAACCGAGGATTGTCAACTGTAGGTGAGTTCATTTAATTAACCGAGGATTATCAACTGAAGGTGGGTTTATTTAAATAACCGAGGATTATCAACTGTAGGTGGGTTTATTTAATTAACCGAGGATTATCAACTGATGGTGGGTTTATTTAATTAACCGAGGATTATCAACAGTAGGTGGGTTTATTTAATTAACCGAGGACTAACAACTGCAGGTGGGTTCATTTAATTAACCGAGGACTACCAACTGTAGGTGGGTTTATTTAATTAACCGAGGATTATCAACTGTAGGTGGGTTTATTTAATTAACCGAGGATTATCAACTGTAGGTGGGTTTATTTAATTAACTGAGGACTACCAACTGTAGGTGGGTTTATTTAATTAACCGAGGACTATCAACTGTAGGGGGGTTTATTTAATTAACCGAGGACTACCAACTGTAGGTGTGTTTATTTAATTAACCGAGGATTACCAACTGTAGGTGGTTTTATTTAATCAACCGAGGACTACCAACTGTAGGTGGGTTCATTTAATTAACCGAGGACTATCAACTTAGGTGGGTTTATTTAATTAACCGAGAATTATCAACTGTAAGTGGGTTTAATTGATTAACCGAGAATTATCAACTGTAGGTAAGTTTATTTAATTAACCGAGGATTATCAACTGTAGGTGGGTTTATTTAATCAACCGAGGACTACCAACTGTAGGTGGGTTTATTTAATTAACCGAGGATTGTCAACTGTAGGTGGGTTCATTTAATTAACCGAGGACTATCAACTGTAGGTGGGTTTATTTAATTAACCGAGGACTACCAACTGTAGGTGGGTTTATTTAATTAACCGAGGATTATCAACTGATGGTGGGTTTATTTAATTAACCGAGGATTATCAACTGAAGGTAAGTTCATTTAATTAACCGAGGACTATCAACTGAAGGTGGGTTTATTTAATTAATCGAGGACTATCAACTGAAGGTGGGTTTATTTAATTAACCGAGGACTATCAACTGTAGGTGGGTTTATTCAATTAACCGAGGACCATCAACTGTAGGTGGGTTCATTTAATTAACCGAGGACTATCAACTGTAGGTGGGTTTATTTAATTAACCGAGGACTACCAACTGTGTGTAGGTTTATTTAATTAACCGAGAATTATCAACTGTGTGTGGGTTTATTTAATTAACCGAGGATTATCAACTGTAGGGGTGGGTTTATTTAATTAACCGAGGATTATCAACTGAAGGTGGGTTTATTTAAATAACCGAGGATTATCAAATGTAGGTGGGTTTATTTAATTAACCGAGGATTATCAACTGATGGTGGGTTTATTTAATTAACCGAGGATTATCAACAGTAGGTAGGTTTATTTAATTAACCGAGGACTAACAACTGCAGGTGGGTTCATTTAATTAACCGAGGACTACCAACTGTAGGTGGGTTTATTTAATTAACCGAGGACTATCAACTGTAGGGGGGTTTATTTAATTAACCGAGGACTACCAACTGTAGGTGTGTTTATTTAATTAACCGAGGATTACCAACTGTAGGTGGTTTTATTTAATCAACCGAGGACTACCAACTGTAGGTGGGTTCATTTAATTAACCGAGGACTATCAACTTAGGTGGGTTTATTTAATTAACCGAGAATTATCAACTGTAAGTGGGTTTAATTGATTAACCGAGAATTATCAACTGAAGGTAAGTTTATTTAATTAACCGAGGATTATCAACTGTAGGTGGGTTTATTTAATCAACCGAGGACTACCAACTGTAGGTGGGTTTATTTAATTAACCGAGGATTGTCAACTGTAGGTGGGTTCATTTAATTAACCGAGGACTATCAACTGTAGGTGGGTTTATTTAATTAACCGAGGACTACCAACTGTAGGTGGGTTTATTTAATTAACCGAGGATTATCAACTGATGGTGGGTTTATTTAATTAACCGAGGATTATCAACTGAAGGTAAGTTCATTTAATTAACCGAGGACTATCAACTGAAGGTGGGTTTATTTAATTAATCGAGGACTATCAACTGAAGGTGGGTTTATTTAATTAACCGAGGACTATCAACTGTAGGTGGGTTTATTCAATTAACCGAGGACCATCAACTGTAGGTGGGTTCATTTAATTAACCGAGGACTATCAACTGTAGGTGGGTTTATTTAATTAACCGAGGACTACCAACTGTGTGTAGGTTTATTTAATTAACCGAGAATTATCAACTGTGTGTGGGTTTATTTAATTAACCGAGGATTATCAACTGTAGGGGTGGGTTTATTTAATTAACCGAGGATTATCAACTGAAGGTGGGTTTATTTAAATAACCGAGGATTATCAAATGTAGGTGGGTTTATTTAATTAACCGAGGATTATCAACTGATGGTGGGTTTATTTAATTAACCGAGGATTATCAACAGTAGGTAGGTTTATTTAATTAACCGAGGACTAACAACTGCAGGTGGGTTCATTTAATTAACCGAGGACTACCAACTGTAGGTGGGTTTATTTAATTAACCGAGGATTATCAACTGAAGGTGGGTTTATTTAATTAACCGAGGAATATCAACTGTAGGTGGGTTTATTTAATTAACCGAGGATTATCAACTGTAGGTGGGTTTATTTAATTAACCGAGGACTACCAACTGTAGGTGGGTTTATTTAATTAACCGAGGACTATCAACTGTAGGGGGGTTTATTTAATTAACCGAGGACTACCAACTGTAGGTGTGTTCATTTAATTAACCGAGGATTACCAACTGTAGGTGGGTTTATTTAATTAACCGAGGACTACAAACTGTAGGTGGGTTTATTTAATTAACCGAGGATTACCAACTGTAGGTGGGTTTATTTAATTAACCGAGGACTACAAACTGTAGGTGGTTTTATTTAATCAACCGAGGACTACCAACTGTAGTTGGGTTTATTTAATTAACCGAGGACTATCAACTTAGGTGGGTTTCTTTAATTAACCGAGGATTATCAACTGTAGGTGGGTTTATTTAATTAAATGAGGACTATCAACTGTAGGTGGGTTCATTTATTTAACCGAGGACTATCAACTGTAGGTGGTTTATTTAATTAACAGAGGACTAACAACTGTAGGAGGGTTTTGTTGAAATTGACAATTATCTCGCATTTCTATGAATATAAATAATTATCATCGGACCAGTGACTTGCTACTCTGTGGTGTTGCTCTAGATATATATAGCTATTGGTTAAATAGAGTATGTGCATTTCTTCCAGTTGTTATTGTGTTGTTTGCCTGATTAGTGACTTCAAGTTTAAGTCCAATAAATATCCTCCAGATATATCCTATTGTCCTCTTCATTTTATCAGGGTTATGGGCCCAGGAATGCGCCAATAAAATTGCATCTGGTAAGAATATTTCAAAACTGTCAAGTCTTTACCAAATTGAAAAATTGAATTCCGAAAATTACGAGACATGGAAGATGCAAATGAAAATGATTCTAATTCATTCCGAACTTTGGGATTATGCAAATAGCATAAGGATCAAACCTGAAACCGAAGTAGAATCTGCTGAATGGGAGAAGAAAAACCAGAAGGCGCTAGCAACTATAGTCCTAAGTTTAAGTCCTTCAGAAATAATACATGTGAAGCGATGTAAAACTTCTGCAGAGGTATGGAAGCTTTTAAATGAAGTGCCTCAGCCAAAAGGACCTGCAACGAAAGTGTTTCTTACAAAACAGTTAATATTATTGAAGATGAAACCAAATCAAAGGATGCAGGATTATCTCAACAAGTTTAGTAGTTTGGCTGACAAGTTGAGTGAAATGGATGCACAAGTCCCAGAAGACTTCCTTTCCATCCTTCTGTTGTGTAGCCTTCCCGAGAGTTATGAGGGTTTTAGAACTGCCATTGAAATTAGGGACAAGTTGCCGAGCTTTGAAACTTTAAAAGTAAAAATGCTGGAGGAGGAAATCAGACAAACTGAATTAAACGGTACAACCGATTCTGAAGAAAAGGTATTCCTTGGTAATTCAGAAAGAAAGCCTTTCTCAAGCACATCGAAGCCAATGGCGAAAGGATTCCCATTTAACTGCCACTTCTGTGGGAAAAAGGGACATAAAGCTGCTGATTGCAGAAAAATAAAGTACAAGAGTCCTAGAACTGAAATGGTTGCATCATTGGGAATCGAATGTTTGAACAAACTTGATGCAAACGAGTGGTGCTTGGATAGTGGCGCAACTGCCCACATGTGTAGCACAAAGAAGTCATTCACTTATTTTGAAGACACTGCACCAGTAAAAATTACACTGGCAGATGGTCAATTCATTGAAGCTATAGGAAAGGGGAATGTAAAATTGGATTGTCAAAGCAATACTGGAACTGTAACCTTATCCTTAGAAGATGTGCTGTTTGTTCCTAGATTAAATGGAAATCTATTTTCTATCAGTAAGTGCACAAGTGAATTTAATGTCCCTAATTTCAAGCACAGAAAAGCTTAAATTGTGAACATGCGCACAAAAATTTGCATACAAGCCTATTATAAGAAAGGACTTTACATGTTGAGCCAAACCAATTGTCCTAAGGCATTATTAACAAAAGAGATTTGCATAGCGGGCGATAAAAACTATGAAAAATGGCACAGTCGATTTGGCCATTTAAATTTGCAAGATCTCAAAAAGCTAAAAATGCAAAATATTGTTTATGGCCTGCCAAATTTTAATTTTATAGATTTTAACTGTGAAAATTGTTTGAAGGGTAAACAAACAAGGCTACCTTTCCGAAAATAATCCTTTACGAAAACAAGAGAACCATTGGAACTGGTTCATACCAATATTTGTGGTCCAATGAGAACAAAATCATTGGGTGGTGCCCTTTATTTTGAAACCTTTATTGATGATTTTTCGAGATTAATATTCACATTTATAATGAAATCAAGAAGTGAAGTATTTAAAGGATTTAGAATATTCAAAAATTATGCTGAGAAGCAAACCGAAAAAAATGTTGAAATGTATTAGGAATGATAATGCGCCTGAATATATTAGCAAAGAATTCAAAGATTACCTAGAAGGAGAAGGTATAGGACGTCAGCTCTCTGTCGAATATACACCCCAACAGAACGGTGTAGCTGAGAGAGCGTATAGAACTCTAGTAAATATGACAAGGTGCTTTATGATTGAAGGTAATTTACCTGAAACTTTATGGGCTGAACTAATACACACGTCAACTTATATCAGAAATAGATGCCCGAGGCATAACGATTGTAAAACTCCACATGAGTTATTTACCAAAAGAAAACCAGTAGTTTCTCATTTAAAAATTATAGGAAGTAAATCGTTTGCCATGAATAATAGGCCAAATAGATCAAAGTTCGCACCTCGTGGTGAGGAATACAAATTGATAGGATATTTTTCAGAATCTAAGGCATATAGACTTTGGAAGCCTGGAACGCGTACAATTATAAAAAGCCGAGATGTACGTTTTATTGAACCAGAATTGTCCAAAATTAGGAATGAAGTCGTTGAAATTGATGTTGGTTCAGAAAGGGTTTCTTTCAAGGAAATCCCTCTAGTAGAAGAAAGAGGAAGTACATCAGAAATTGACCCAAAAGCTGAAATTGAAAGCCAATCGGATCTAGAAGTATCTGAAGTGTTAAACGAGCCATCAGAAAGTGGAGTGATAATTTCTAGAAGAGGAAGCCCAAGGTATATTAGAACGGGAAAACCTAGCCGACCAAGAAAGGAATATCCTACAGCAAATTTATCCACGCAAGAATTTTCAGAAGTGAAGTACTCCCCAGATCCAAAAGACGCAGAGGAAGCGCTGTCTGGAAAAGATTCTTATTTTTGGAGGAAGGCAATGAGGGAGGAGTTTGATTCATTGATTGAAAACAAAACTTGGGAACTGGTTGATCCCCCTAAGGGCCAAAACGTAATTGGAAGCAAATGGGTATTCAGGAGAAAGTACAGTAGTGATGGTTCTCTTGAGCGCCATAAGGCTCGTCTTGTAGCAAAGGGGTTTTCACAGCAGTACGGAATAGACTACGAAGAAACATTTGCTCCAGTAGTGCGCCAAAGTACAATTAGAGTATTTTTCGCTTTGGCTGTAGAATACAACTTGATAGTCCACCAAATGGACGTTCAATCTGCTTACTTGAACGGAGAAATTAAGGAAGAAGTTTATATGGCACAACCAGAGAACTTTGTATCAAGAAAATATCCAGAGAAGGTATGTCGACTCAAGAAGGCCATTTATGGGTTAAAACAAGCTGGAATAGTTTGGCATGGAAAGCTTGACACTGAATTAAAATATTTGGGACTGAAGCAAATTCAATCTGACAACTGTGTCTACATCAAACATCATGAAGGCATTCTTCTGGTGGCAATCTATGTTGATGATCTGATAATTGCGGCTGAAAGAGAAGACACGTTGATATCCTTTAAAGAAAGTATGAAGAAGATATTTAAAATAAAGGATCTTGGAAAGATAAATTACTGTTTGGGTATAAGAATACAAACGGAAAGGGATGGCTCAATATCCATAGATCAAGATAAATATAATGAAGAACTTCTGGCGAAATATAGGATGAAAGAGCCAAGCCGATTTCTACACCCATGGACTCGAACTCCAAGTTAACAAAGATTTCATCTATAGAGGGTGAGAATGAGCCAGTAAAAAGGGTAGAATACCAATCACTGATTGGATCATTAATATATCTTTCAGTGTCGACAAGGCCTGATATAGCCTATGCGGTTAGTGCTTTGGGACAGTTCAGCAATGATCCTAGGAGACAGCACTGGAATGCGGCCAAGCGTGTCCTCCGCTATCTAAAGGGCACTTTATGTTTGAAAATAACTTACGAGAAAACTAATGAGACCCTTTATGGTTATGTCGACGCTGATTGGGGTGGAAACCTTGCGGATAGAAAATCTCAAACGGGACTTGTTTTCTTCTTAGCAGGGGGTCCAATAGCTTGGGAAACGAAGAAGCAGCAGACTGTCGCTCTTTCGAGCACGGAATTTGAGTACATAGCACTTTGTGAAGCGGGAAAGGAGGCAGTCTATCTTAGAGCGCTGTTGGATAAGATGGGATTTGGTGAATTATTGAATGAACCTACGGTTTTAAAGACTGATAACCAGGGCGCCCAACAGCTGTCGAGAAATCCAGTCTATCATGCCCGAACTAAACACATTGACATCAAATGGCATTACATTAGAAGCATTTGCAGCGATGGTCTTATCGAGGTCGTTCACACACCAACCCAGGAAAATGTTGCCGATATCCTTACTAAAGGTCTGCCAAGAGTCTTGTATGATAAACATGTTGCGGGATTTGGAATGTAGAAATGGGATAAATTGAGAGGAAGTGTTGAAATTGACAATTATCTCGCATTTCTATGAATATAAATAATTATCATCGGACCAGTGACTTGCTACTCTGTGGTGTTGCTCTAGATATATATAGCTGTTGGTTAGATAGAGTAGAGACATTTTCTTCCAGTTGTTTGCCTGTATTAGTGACTTTAAGTTTAAGTCCAATAAATATCCTCCAGATATATCCTATTGTCCTCTTCATTTTATGTAGTTATACCCAGAAGGTGGGTTTATTTAATTAACCAAGGACCATCAACTGTAGGTGAGTTTATTTAATTAATCGAGGATTGTCAACTGAAGGTAGGTTTATTTAATTAACCAAGGACCATCAACTGTAGGTGAGTTTTTTTAATTAATCGAGGATTGTCAACTGAAGGTAGGTTTATTTAAATAACCGAGGATTATCAACTGTAGGTGAGTTTATTTAATTAACCGAGGATTATCAACCGTAGGTGGATTTATTTAATTAACCGAGGTCTATCAACTGAAGATGGGTTTATTTAATTAACCGAGGTCTATCAACTGTAGATGGGTTTATTTAATTAACCGAGGATTATCAACTGTAGGTGAGTTTATTTAATTAACCGAGGATTATCAACTGTAGGTAGGTTTATTTAATTAACCGAGGTCTATCAACTGTAGGTGGGTGTATTTAATTAACCGAGGACTATCAAATGTAGGTGGGTTTATTTAATTAACCGAGGAATATCAACCGTAGGTGGGTTTATTTAATTAACCGAGGTCTATCAACTGTAGATGGGTTTATTTAATTAACCGAGGATTATCAACTGTAGGTGAGTTTATTTAATTAACCGAGGATTATCAACTGTAGGTGAGTTTATTTAATTAACCGAGGATTATCAACTGTAGGTAGGTTTATTTAATTAACCGAGGTCTATCAACTGTAGGCGGGTGTATTTAATTAACCGAGGATTATCAACTGTAGGGGGGTTTATTTAATTAACCGAGGATTGTCAACTGAAGGTAGGCTTATTTAATTAACCGAGGATTATCAACTGTAGGTGGGTTTATTTAATTAACCGAGGATTATCAACCGTAGGTGGGTTTTTTTAATTAACCGAGGTCTATCAACTGTAGATGGGTTTATTTAATTAACAAGGATTATCAACTGTAGGTGAGTTTATTTAATTAACCGAGGATTATCAACTGTAGGTAAGTTTATTTAATTAACCGAGGATTATCAACTGTAGGTGGGTTCATTTAATTAACCGAGGTCTATCAACTGTAGGTGGGTTTATTTAATTAACCGAGGATTATCAACTGTAGGGGGGTTTATTTAATTAACCGAGGATTATCAACTGTAGGTGGGTTTATTTAATTAACCAAAGACCATCAACTGTAGGGGGGTTTATTTAATTAACCGAGGATTATCAACTGTAGGTGGGTTTATTTAATTAACCAAAGACCATCAACTGTAGGGGAGTTTATTTAATTAACCGAGGATTATCAACTGTAGGTGAGTTCATTTAATTAATCGAGGATTGTCAACTGAAGGTAGGCTTATTTAATTAACCGAGGATTATCAACTGTAGGTGAGTTTATTTAATTAACCGAGGATTATCAACCGTAGGTGGGTTTATTTAATTAACCGAGGTCTATCAACTGTAGATGGGTTTATTTAATAAACCAGGATTATCAACTGTAGGTGAGTTTATTTAATTAACCGAGGATTATCAACTGTAGGTAAGTTTATTTAATTAACCGAGGATTATCAACTGTAGGTGGGTTCATTTAATTAACCGAGGTCTATCAACTGTAGGTGGGTTTATTTAATTAACCGAGGATTATCAACTGTAGGGGGGTTTATTTAATTAATCAAGGATTATCAACTTTAGGTGGGTTTATTTAATTAACCAAGGACCATCAACTGTAGGTGAGTTTATTTAATTAATCGAGGATTGTCAACTGAAGGTAGGTTTATTTAATTAACCGAGGATTATCAACTGTAGGTTAGTTTATTTAATTAACCGAGGATTATCAACTGTAGGTGGGTTTATTTAATTAACCGAGGTCTATCAATTGTAGATGGGTTTATTTAAATAATCGAGGATTATCAACTGTAGGTGAGTTTATTTAATTAACCGAGGATTATCAACTGTAGGTGAGTTTATTTAATTAACCAAGGACCATCAACTGTAGGTGGGTTTATTTAATTAACCAAGGACCATCAACTGTAGGTGAGTTTATTTAATTAATCGAGGATTGTCAACTGTAGGTGAGTTTATTTAATTAACCGAGGATTATCAACTGTAGGTGGGTTTATTTAATTAACCGAGGTCTTTCAACTGTAGATAGGTTTATTTAATTAACCGAGGATTATCAACTGTAGGTGAGTTTATTGAATTAACCGAGGATTATCAACTGTAGGTGAGTTTATTTAATTAATCGAGGATTGTCAACTGAAGGTAGGTTTATTTAATTAACCGAGGAATATCAACTATAGGTTAGTTTATTTAATTAACCGAGGATTATCAACTGTAGGTGGGTTCATTTAATTAACCGAGGTCTATCAACTGTAGATGGGTTTATTTAATTAACCGAGGATTATCAACTGTAGGTTAGTTTATTTAATTAACCGAGGATTATCAACTGTAGATGGGTTTATTTAATTAACCGAGGATTATCAACTGTAGGTGAGTTTATTTAATTAACCGAGGATTATCAACTGTAGGTGAGTTTATTTAATTAACCAAGGACCATCAACTGTAGGGGGGTTTATATAATTAACCGAGGATTATCAACTGTAGGTGGGTTTATTTAATTAACCAAGGACCATCAACTGTAGGTGAGTTTATTTAATTAATCGAGGATTGTCAACTGAAGTTAGGTTTATTTAATTAACCGAGGATTATCAACTGTAGGTGAGTTTATTTAATTAACCGAGGATTATCAACTGTAGGTGGGTTTATTTATTTAACCGAGGTCTATCAACTGTAAATGGGTTTATTTAATTAACCGAGGATTATATAACTGTAGGTGGGTGTATTTAATTAACCGAGGTCTTTCAACTGTAGATGGGTTTATTTAATTAACCGAGGATTATCAACTGTAGGTGAGTTTATTTAATTAACCGAGGATTATCAACTGTAGGTGAGTTTATTTAATTAATCGAGGATTGTCAACTGAAGGTAGTTTATTTAATTAACCGAGGATTATCAACTGTAGGTGGGTTTATTTAATTAACCGAGGTCTATCAACTGTAGATGGGTTTATTTAATTAACCGAGGATTACCAACTGTAGGTGGGTGTATTTAATTAACCGAGGACTATCAACTGAAGGTGGGTTTATTCAATTAACCGAGGACCATCAGCTGTAGGTGGGTTTATATAATTAACCGAGGATTATCAATTGTAGGTGGGTGTATTTAATTAACCGAAGACTATCAACTGTAGGTGGGTTTATTTAATTAACCGAGGACTATCAACTGTAGGTGGGTACATTTAATTAACCGAGGACTATCAACTGTAGTGGTTTTATTTAATTAACCGAGGATTATCAACTGTAGGTGGGTTTATTTAATTAACCGAGGATTATCAACTGTAAGTGGGTTTAATTAATTAACCGAGGACTACCAACTGCAGGTGGGTGTATTTAATTAACCGAGGACTATCAATTGTAGGTGGGCTCATTTAATTAACCGAGGACTACCAACTGTAGGTGGGTTTATTTGATTAACCGAGGATTATCAACTGTAGGTGGATTTATATAATTAACCGAGGGTTATCAACTGTAGGTGGGTTTATTTAATTAACCGAGGACTATCAACTGAAGGTGGGTTTATTTAATTAACCGAGGATTATCAACTGTAAGTGGGTTTAATTAATTAACCGAGGATTATCAACTGAAGGTAAGTTTATTTAATTAACCGAGAATTATCAATTATAGGTGGGTTTATTTATTTAACCGAGGATTATCAACTGTAAGTGGGTTCATTTAATTAACCGAGGACTATCAACTGTAGGTGGGTTTATTTAATTAACCGAGGACTACCAACTGTAGGTGGGTTTATTTATTTAACCGAGGATTATCAACTGTAGGTGGGTTTATTTTATTAACCGAGGATTATCAACTGTAGGTGGGTTTATTTAATTAACCGAGGATTATCAACTGAAGGTAAGTTCATTTAATTAATTCTCTCGGATTTCATGATATAATTGTTTTGACCAGTGACCGGTTACTCTGTGGTGTGTTGCGGTGTATATATAGATGGATGTCTTGGTTAGTTAGTTAGTTGTGTTATCTTACCGTGATCGGTTTAATAAAAATCCTCCGGTGTTTAGTGCCCTCTCCTATCTTCCTCCTTTTTTCAACAGGTTATGGGCCCAGGATTACTTTAAAGAAATTGTAGCATCAAGGAAGTATTTCAAAAATGTCAAGCCTTTATCAAATAGAAAAATTGAATTCCGAAAATTATGAGACATGGAATATGCAAATGAAGATGATTCTAATTCATTCCGAACTTTGGGATTATGCAAATAGCATAAGAATCAAGCCTGAAACCGAAGTAGAATCCAACGAATGGGAGAAGAATGACCAGAAGGCGCTAGCAACTATAGTCCTAAGTTTAAGTCCTCCAGAAATAATACACGTGAAGAGATGTAAAACTTCTGCAGAGGCATGGAAGCTTTTAAATGAAGTGCATCAGCCATAAGGACCTGCAACGAAGGTGTTTCTTACGAAACAGTTAATATTATTGAAAATGAAACCAAATGAAAGGATGCAGGATTATCTCAACAAATTTAGCAGTTTGGCTGACAAGTTGAGTGAAATGGATGCACAAGTCCCAGAAGACTTCCTTTCCATCCTTCTGTTGTGTAGCCTTCCCGAGAGTTATGAGGGTTTTAGAACTGCCATTGAAACTAGGGACAAGTTGCCGAACTTTGAAACTTTAAAAGTAAAAATGCTGGAGGAGGCAATCCGACAAACTGAATTAAATGGTACAACCGATTCTGAAGAAAAGGTATTCTTTGGTAATACGGAAAGAAAGCCTTTCTCAAGTACATCGAAGCCAAAGGCGAAAGGATTCCCATTTGACTGCCACTTCTGTGGGAAAAAGGGACATAAAGCTGCCGACTGCAGAAAAAGAAAATCCAGGAACCCTAAAACTGAAATGGTTGCATCATTAGGAATCGAATGTTTAAACAAACTTGATGCAAACGAGTGGTGCTTGGATGGTGGTGCAACTGCCCACATGTGTAGCACAAAGAAATCATTCACTTATTTTGAAGACACTGCACCAGTAAAAATTACACTGGCAGATGGTAAATTCATTGAAGCTATAGGAAAGGGGAATGTAAAATTGGATTGTAAAACCAATACTGGAACTGTAACCCTATCCTTAGAAGATGTGCTGTTTGTACCTAGATTAAATGGAAATCTATTTTCTATCAGTAAGTGCACAAGTAAATTTAATATTGTAAATTTCAAGTACAGAAAGGCTGAAATAGTGAATTTGCATACAAAATTTTGCATACAGGCCTATGAAAGGAATGGACTTTACATCTTAAGTCAAATTAATTGTCCTAAGGCATTAGCGACAAGAGAAATTTGCATAGCTGGAGAGAAAAATTACGAAAAATGGCACAGTAGATTTGGCCATTTAAATTTGCAAGATCTCAAAAAGCTAAAAATGCAAAATATTGTATACGGCCTGCCAATTTTTGATGTTAAAAATTTTACCTGTGAAGTTTGTTTGAACGGTAAACAAACAAGGCTACCTTTTCAGAAAGAGTCTTTTACGAGAGCAAGGGAACCACTGGAGCTGATCCATACTGACATTTGTGGTCCCATGAGAACAAAATCATTGGGTGGCGCCCTTTATTTTTCAACATTTATTGATGACTTCTCGGGATTTATCTTCACATTTATAATGAAATCAAGAAGTGAAGTATTCAAAGGATTTAGAATATTCAAAAATTATGCTGAGAAGCAAACCGGAAAAAGGTTGAAATGTATTAGAAGTGATAATGCGCCTGAATACCTTAGCAAAGAGTTCAAAGATTACCTAGAAGGAGAAGGTATAGGACGTCAGCTCTCTGTAGAATATACACCTCAACAGAACGGTGTCGCTGAAAGAGCGAATAGAACTCTACTGGATATGACTAGGTGCTTCATGATCGAAGGTGATTTACCTGAAACTTTATGGGCTGAATTGATACATACATCAACTTTTATCAGAAATAGATGCCCGAGAAATAACGATTGTAAAACTCCACATGAGTTATTTACCAAAAGAAAACCTGTAGTTTCTCATTTAAAAATTATAGGAAGTAAATCGTTTGCCGTGAATAATAGGCCGAATAGATCTAAATTCGCACCTCGCAGTGAGGAATACAAGTTAATAGGGTATTTCACAGAATCTAAGGCATACAGACTTTGGAAGCCTGGTACACGTACAATTATAAAAAGTAGAGATGTACGTTTTATTGAACCAGAATTGTCCAAAATTAGGAATGAAGTCGTTGAAATTGATGTTGGTTCAGAAAGGGCTTCTTTCAAGGAAATCCCTCTAGTTGAAGAAAAGGGAAGCACGTCCGAAGCTAAATCACAAACTGAAATTGAAAGTGAATCGGATCTAGAGATGTCTGATTTAGTGGACGAGCCGTCAGAAAGTGAAGTGGTCATTTCAAGAAGAGGAAGAGGACGACCAAGATATATTAGAACAGGAAAACCTGGCCGACCAAGAAAGGAGTACCCTACAGCCAATTTGTCAACGCAAGAACTTCTAGCGGCGAAATACTTGCCAGATCCAAAAGACGCAGAGGAAGCGCTGTCAGGAAGGGATTCTTATTTTTGGAAGAAAGCAATGGAGGAAGAGTTTGATTCCTTGATTGAGAACAAAACTTGGGAATTGGTTGATCCCCCTAAGAATCGAAACATCATAGGAACCAAATGGGTATTCAAAACGAAATGCAATAGTGATGGTTCTGTTGAGCGCCATAAGGCTCGCCTGGTAGCAAAAGGCTATTCACAGCAGTACGGAATAGACTACGAGGAAACTTTTGCCCCAGTAGTACGCCAAAGTACTATTAGAATGTTTTTAGCCTTGGCTGTTGAATACAACTTGATACTCCATCAGATGGACGTTCAATCTGCTTATTTAAATGGAGAAATTAAAGAAGAAATTTTCATGACACAGCCGGAAAACTTCGTCTCAAGAAAATATCCAGAGAAGGTATGTCGACTCAAGAAGGCCATTTATGGGTTAAAACAAGCTGGAATAGTTTGGCATGAAAAGCTTGACAATGAATTAAAGAATTTGGGACTGAAGCAACTTCAATCTGACAATTGTGTCTATATCAAGCATGATGAAGGTATTCTCCTGGTGGCAATCTATGTTGATGATCTGATAATTGCGGCTGAAAGAGAAGACACGTTGAAATCCTTTAAAGAAAGTATGAAGAGAATATTCAAAATAAAGGATCTTGGAGGGATGAATTGTAGCCTGGGTATAAGGATACAAATGAAAGAGGATGGTTCAATATCCATAGATCAAGAGAGATATATTGAAGAACTTCTGGCGAAATATAGGATGAAAGAGGCAAAGCCTATTTCTACACCCATGGACTCGAACTCCAAGTTAACAAAAATTTCATCTATAGAAGGTGAGAATGAGCCAGTGAAAAAGGTAGAATACCAATCACTGATTGGATCATTGATATATCTCTCAGTGTCGACAAGGCCCGATATAGCCTATGCAGTTAGTGCTTTGGGACAGTTCAGTAATGATCCTAGGAGACAGCACTGGAATGCTGCCAAGCGTGTCCTCCGCTATTTGAAAGGCACCTCATGTTTGAGGATTACCTACAGGAAATCTAATGAGGCTCTTCATGGTTATGTCGACGCTGATTGGGGTGGAAACCTCGTGGATAGAAAATCTCATACGGGAATTGTTTACTTTTTGGCAAGAGGTCCAATAGCCTGGGAATCGAAGAAGCAGCAGACTGTCACTCTTTCGAGCACAGAATCTGAGTACATCGCACTTTGTGAAGCAGGAAAGGAGGCAGTCTACCTTAGAGCGCTGTTGGACGAGATGGGATTTGGTGAATTGCTGAATGGACCGACTGTTCTGAAGACGGATAACCAGGGTGCTCAACGGCTGGCGAGAAATCCGGTTTATCATGCCAGAACTAAGCATATTGACATCAAATGGCATTATATCAGAAGCATTTGCAGCGATGGACTTGTCGAGGTCGTCCACACACCAACCCAAGAAAATGTTGCCGACATCCTTACTAAAGGCCTACCAAGGTTTTTGTATGAAAAACACGTCACTGGATTTGGAATGTAGAAATCTGATGAATTGAGAGGAAGTGTTAAAATGGCAATTCTCTCGGATTTCATGATATAATTGTTTTGACCAGTGACCGGTTACTCTGTGGTGTGTTGCGGTGTATATATAGATGGATGTCTTGGTTAGTTAGTTAGTTGTGTTATCTTACCGTGATCGGTTCAATAAAATCCTCCGGTGTTCAGTGCCCTCTCATATATTCCTCCTTTTTCAACAACTATCAACTGAAGGTGGGTTTATTTAATTATCCGAGGACTATCAACTGTAGGTGGGTTTATTCAATTAACCGAGGACCATCAACTGTAGGTGGGTTCATTTAATTAACCGAGGACTATCAACTGTAGGTGGGTTTATTTAATTAACCGAGGACTACCAACTGTGTGTGGGTTTATTTAATTAACCGAGAATTATCAACTGTGTGTGGGTTTATTTAATTAACCGAGGATTATCAACTGTAGGGGTGGGTTTATTTAATTAACCGAGGATTATCAACTGAAGGTGGGTTTATTTAAATAACCAAGGATTATCAACTGTAGGTGGGTTTATTTAATTAACCGAGGATTATCAACTGATGGTGGGTTTATTTAATTAACCGAGGATTATCAACAGTAGGTGGGTTTATTTAATTAACCGAGGACTAACAACTGCAGGTGGGTTCATTTAATTAACCGAGGACTACCAACTGTAGGTGGGTTTATTTAATTAACCGAGGATTATCAACTGAAGGTGGGTTTATTTAATTAACCGAGGATTATCAACTGTTGGTGGGTTTATTTAATTAACCGAGGATTATCAACTGTAGGGGGGTTTATTTAATTACCCGAGGACTTCCAACTGTAGGTGTGTTTATTTAATTAACCGAGGATTACCAACTGTAGGTGGGTTTATTTAATTAACCGAGGATTACCAACTGTAGGTGGGTTTATTTAATTAACCGAGGACTACAAACTGTAGGTGGTTTCATTTAATCAACCGAGGACTACCAACTGTAGGTGGGTTTATTTAATTAACCGAGGATTACCAACTGTAGGTGGGTTTATTTAATTAACCGAGGACTACAAACTGTAGGTGGGTTTATTTAATTAACCGAGGATTATCAACTGTAAGTGGGTTCATTCAATTAACCGAGGATTATCAACTGTAGGTGGGTTTATTTAATTAACCGATGACTATCAACTGTAAGTGGGTTTATTTAATTAACCGAGGATTATCAACTGAAGGTAAGTTTATTTATTAACCGAGAATTATTAACTGTAGGTGGATTTATTTAATTAACCGAGGACTATCAACTGTAGGTGGGTTTATTATAACCTGGTACAACAAATGTGGATTTTGGTGTACTTACAGCACAATTATTCAAAAAAATCTTCCCACCGTGATTATCATGACCAGGTACTACATGGGTAGATATGTGGAGCCTTTACAGACCTATATTATCATTGACAAAGTTTAATATATTTGTAAACTTATCTGGCTGCAGTCAAAATATTTTTTTTTGTATATCTGATAAAAGATAAGCTTATTAACCATTTTATTGGGTGATGACAGTTGTGTTTGTACATATAGAGGGTTACAAATTGTATAAACGGGGTGGGGGTCATATCGAAGCTTTCTGAGTGAGTTGGAATGAATCCATATGTCCTTAACATAATGCTTTTCCATTTCCAACATCTGTGCATTGTTTTGCTGTCGTGATACTCATTCTTGACTTGGTCGTTCCATTCTGGCCCTTTTCAATTAGTGCATAGTTCAACTTGATCAATTATGGTCGGCATCGATGCCCTTTAATAGTTGATCAAGTTGGACTATGCACTCATTGAAAACGGCCAGGATGGAACGTACGAGCATCGATGCCCTTTAATAGTTTCAACCGGACAATGTATCTCAAAATACATAATTCCTTTCTGATTCCATTAAACACGCGGATTTTTGTTTTCTATATCCATTTCGTCGATGATGTTTCGTAAGGTTAAAATCAAGAATTTTTGGCCCTTTGGGATTCTCTATATATACACACTACTAACTTCATGAAAATATGCCTAGTAACATTTCGATGCAGGAAATTTATTCCGCAAATGGCAAATTTCAGAAATGCCTTTTCTATCTTTCTTGAATAGTCTCTTATTCAACTAACAAGACAACTTTTCTCCTTATTCTTGAAATTATTACAACGAAATTTTAACGTCTTTTAATAGTTTGACGACTCATGTTCAATACATCACATGATAATCTTGCACATCATATTCATTATAAACTCTTAGATGGGGTCTTCAATTGTTTCTGATCTACCGGAGCGTTCCTGGTTAACAGTTTTTAAAATCGTCACATCTGTAGCATTTTAAAACCAATCTCTGCAGGTAATCTTTGATGGTAAGTGTTCGCAATATTCTTTTTTAAGTAGATGACGTGTTTCGGATGCATTTTATAAAGTTAAAACAGAAATTAAAACTCCCTGTAGATGCTGTTTATTTGGTACACAATTCAACATTTAACTTGTTAGTGACATTTTTACTTCGTTGCGGTATGTATTGGAGTTATGACAGGTTATACTTGACAGATGTCTAACCTGTAACAACAACATAATGTTAGACAGGAATGTCAACTAGATGTGATGTTAGATTCATCTATGTATGGAACCAGAAACATAGTTGCACACCTAGTAGATAGAAAAACGCCATATTTAGTCAAAAATATCAACTAAACGTTAATATTTCACTTTATTCTTCTAATTGGATCAGCACATTTTATTGATAAATCAAGCAAAGTCAACCCTGTATTATCAACTGGATTACTGGAGGACTATCAACTGTAGGTGGGTTTATTTAATTAACCGAGGACTACCAACTGTAGGTGGGTTTATTTATTTAACCGAGGATTATCAACTGTAGGAGGGTTTATTTAACTAACCGAGGATTATCAACTGTAGGTGGGTTTATTTAATTATAAACGAGGACTATCAACTGTAGGTGGGTTATTTAATTAAGCGAGGATTATCAACTTTAGGTGGGTTTATTTAATTAACCGAGGACTATCAACTGTAGGTGGTTTATTTAATTAACCGAGGATTATCAACTGTAGGTGGGTTTATTTAATAAACCGAGGACTATCAACTTTAAGTCGGTTCATTTATTAGTCGAGGATTATAAACTGTAGGTGGGTTAATTTAATTAACCGAGGATTATCAACTGTAGGTGGGTTTATTTAATTACCCGAGGACTATCAACTGTAGGTGGGTTTATTTAATTAACCGAGGACTATCAACTGTAGGTGGTTTATTTAATTAACCGAGAACTATCAACTGTAGTTGGGTTTATTTAATTAACCGAGGACTATAAACTGTAGGTGGGTTTATTTAATTACCCGAGGATTAACCACTCTAGGTGGGTGTATTTAATTAATCGAGGATTATCAATTGTAGGTGGGTTTATTTAATTAACCGAGGACTATCAACTGAAGGTGGGTTTATTTAATTAACCGAGGACTATCTACTGTAGGTGGGTTTATTTAATTAACCGAGGACTATCAACTGTAGGTGGTTTATTTAATTAACCGAGGATTATCAACTGTAGGTGGATTTATTTAATAAACCGAGGACTATCAACTGTAAGTCGGTTCATTTAATTAGTCGAGGATTATAAACTGTAGGTGGGTTAATTTAATTAACCGAGGATTATCAACTGTAGGTGGGTTTATTTAATTAACCGAGGACTATCAACTGTAGGTGGGTTTATTTAATTAACCGAGGACTATCAACTGTAAGTCGGTTCATTTAATTAATCGAGGATTATAAACTGTAGGTGGGTTAATTTAATTAACCGAGGATTATCAACTGTAGGTGGGTTTATTTAATTAACCGAGGACTATCAACTGTAGGTGGGTTTATTTAATTAACCGAGGACTATCAACTGTAAGTCGGTTCATTTAATTAAGCGAGGATTATAAACTGTAGGTGGGTTAATTTAATTAACCGAGGAGTATCAACTGTAGGTGGGTTTATTAAATAAACCGAGGACTATCAACTGTGAGTGGGTTTATTTAATTAACCGAGGACTATCAACTGAAGGTGAGTTTATTTAATTACCCGAGGACTATCAACTGTAGGTGGGTTTATTTAATTAACCGAGGACTATCAACTGCAGGTGGGTTCATTTAATTAACCGAGGACTACCAACTGTAGGTGGGTTTATTTAATTAACCGAGGATTATCAACTGAAGGTGGGTTTTTCAATTAACCGAGGATTATCAACTGTTGGTGGGTTTATTTAATTAACCGAGGATTATCAACTGTAGGTGGGTTTATTTAATTAACCGAGGACTACCAACTGTAGGTGGGTTTATTTAATTAACCGAGGACTATCAACTGTAGGGGGGTTTATTTAATTAACCGAGGACTTCCAACTGTAGGTGTGTTTATTTAATTAACCGAGGATTACCAACTGTAGGTGGGTTTATTTAATTAACCGAGGACTACAAACTGTAGGTGGGTTTATTTAATTAACCGAGGATTACCAACTGTAGGTGGGTTTATTTAATTAACCGAGGACTACAAACTGTTGGTGGTTTTATTTAATCTACCGAGGACTACCAACTGTAGGTGGGTTTATTTAATTACCGAGGATTACCAACTGTAGGTGGGTTTATTTAATTAACCGATGACTACAAACTGTAGGTGGGTTTATTTAATTTACCGAGGATTATCAACTGTAAGTGGGTTCATTCAATTAACCGAGGATTATCAACTGTAGGTGGGTTTATTTAATTAACCGATGACTATCAACTGTAAGTGGGTTTATTTAATTAACCGAGGATTATCAACTGAAGGTAAGTTTATTTATTAACCGAGAATTATTAACTGTAGGTGGATTTATTTAATTAACCGAGGACTATCAACTGTAGGTGGGTTTATTATAACCTGGTACAACAAATGTGGATTTTGGTGTACTTACAGCACAATTATTCAAAAAAATCTTCCCACCGTGATTATCATGACCAGGTACTACATGGGTAGATATGTGGAGCCTTTACAGACCTATATTATCATTGACAAAGTTTAATATATTTGTAAACTTATCTGGCTGCAGTCAAAATATTTTTTTTTGTATATCTGATAAAAGATAAGCTTATTAACCATTTTATTGGGTGATGACAGTTGTGTTTGTACATATAGAGGGTTACAAATTGTATAAACGGGGTGGGGGTCATATCGAAGCTTTCTGAGTGAGTTGGAATGAATCCATATGTCCTTAACATAATGCTTTTCCATTTTCAACATCTGTGCATTGTTTTGCTGTCGTGATACTCATTCTTGACTTGGTCGTTCCATTCTGGCCCTTTTCATTTAGTGCATAGTTCAACTTGATCAATTATGGTCGGCATCGATGCCCTTTAATAGTTGATCAAGTTGGACTATGCACTCATTGAAAACGGCCAGGATGGAACGTACGAGCATCGATGCCCTTTAATAGTTTCAACCGGACAATGTATCTCAAAATACATAATTCCTTTCTGATTCCATTAAACACGCGGATTTTTGTTTTCTATATCCATTTCGTCGATGATGTTTCGTAAGGTTAAAATCAAGAATTTTTGGCCCTTTGGGATTCTCTATATATACACACTACTAACTTCATGAAAATATGCCTAGTAACATTTCGATGCAGGAAATTTATTCCGCAAATGGCAAATTTCAGAAATGCCTTTTCTATCTTTCTTGAATAGTCTCTTATTCAAATAACAAGGCAACTTTTTTCCTTATTCTTGAAATTATTACAACGAAATTTTAACGTCTTTTAATAGTTTGACGACTCATGTTCAATACATCACATGATAATCTTGCACATCATATTCATTATAAACTCTTAGATGGGGTCTTCAATTGTTTCTGATCTACCGGAGCGTTCCTGGTTAACAGTTTTAAAATCGTCACATCTGTAGCATTTTAAAACCAATCTCTGCAGGTAATCTTTGATGGTAAGTGTTCGCAATATTCTTTTTCAAGTAGATGACGTGTTTCGGATGCATTTTATAAAGTTAAAACAGAAATTAAAACTCCCTGTAGATGCTGTTTATTTGGTACACAATTCAACATTTAACTTGTTAGTGACATTTATACTTCGTTGCGGTATGTATTGGAGTTATGACAGGTTATACTTGACAGATGTCTAACCTGTAACAACAACATAATGTTAGACAGGAATGTCAACTAGATGTGATGTTAGATTCATCTATGTATGGAACCAGAAACATAGTTGCACACCTAGTAGATAGAAAAACGCCATATTTAGTCAAAAATATCAACTAAACGTTAATATTTCACTTTATTCTTCTAATTGGATCAGCACATTTTATTGATAAATCAAGCAAAGTCAACCCTGTATTATCAACTGGATTACTGGAGGACTATCAACTGTAGGTGGGTTTATTTAATTAACCGAGGACTACCAACTGTAGGTGGGTTTATTTATTTAACCGAGGATTATCAACTGTAGGAGGGTTTATTTTATTAACCGAGGATTATCAACTGATGGTGGGTTTTTTTAATTAACCGAGGATTATCAACTGAAGGTAGTTCATTTAATTAATCGAGGACTATCAACTGAAGGTGGGTTTATTCAATTAACCGAGGACCATCAACTGTAGGTGGGTTCATTTAATTAACCGAGGACTATCAACTGTAGGTGGGTTTATTTAATTAACCGAGGACTACCAACTGTGTGTGGGTTTATTTAATTAACCGAGAAATATCAACTGTGTGTGGGTTTATTTAATTAACCGAGGACCATCAACTGTAGGTGGGTTCATTTAATTAACCGAGGACTATCAACTGTAGGTGGGTTTATTTAAATAACCAAGGATTATCAACTGTAAGTCGGTTCATTTAATTAGTCGAGGATTATAAACTGTAGGTGGGTTAATTTAATTAACCAAGGATTATCAACTGTAGGTGGGTTTATTTAATTAACCGAGGACCATCAACTGTAGGTGGGTTCATTTAATTAACCGAGGACTATCAACTGTAGGTGGGTTTATTTAATTAACCGAGGACTACCAACTGTGTGTGGGTTTATTTAATTAACCGAGAATTATCAACTGTGTGTGGGTTTATTTAATTAACCGAGGATTATCAACTGAAGGTGGGTTTATTTAAATAACCAAGGATTATTAACTGTAGGTGGGTTTATTTAATTAACCGAGGATTATCAACTGATGGTGGGTTTATTTAATTAACCGAGGATTATCAACAGTAGGTGGGTTTATTTAATTAACCGAGGACTAACAACTGCAGGTGGGTTCATTTAATTAACCGAGGACTACCAACTGTAGGTGGGTTTATTTAATTAACCGAGGATTATCAACTGAAGGTGGGTTTATTTAATTAACCGAGGATTATCAACTGTAGGTGGGTTTATTTAATAAACCGAGGACTATCAACTGTAAGTCGGTTCATTTAATTAGTCGAGGATTATAAACTGTAGGTGGGTTAATTTAATTAACCGAGGACTATCAACTGTAGGAGGGTTTATTTAAATAACCGAGGATTATCAACTGTAGGTGGGTGTATTTAATTAACCGAGGACTATCAACTGAAGGTGGGTTTATTCAATTAACCGAGGACCATCAGCTGTAGGTGGGTTTATATAATTAACCGAGGATTATCAATTGTAGGTGGGTGTATTTAATTAACCGAGGACTATCAACTGTAGGTGGGTTTATTTAATTAACCGAGGACTATCAACTGTAGGTGGGTACATTTAATTAACCGAGGACTATCAACTGTAGTGGTTTTATTTAATTAACCGAGGATTATCAACTGTAGGTGGGTTTATTTAATTAACCGAGGATTATCAACTGTAAGTGGGTTTAATTAATTAACCGAGGTCTACCAACTGCAGGTGGGTGTATTTAATTAACCGAGGACTATCAATTGTAGGTGGGCTCATTTAATTAACCGAGGACTACCAACTGTAGGTGGGTTTATTTGATTAACCGAGGATTATCAACTGTAGGTGGATTTATATAATTAACCGAGGGTTATCAACTGTAGGTGGGTTTATTTAATTAACCGAGGACTATCAACTGAAGGTGGGTGTTGAGATTACGAGAGGTCAAGAATTGAAGAACCTTCTCCCAACAAGTAAGACCCTCACCTAGAGTCTAGATATCAGTTTGGACTGCCTTGGGTGATCAAGTCAGGAAGGAAAACAACGCAGGCAGAAACCAGCGGCTACTACACGCAGAAGATCTCGCTCTAGTAAGACACTCTCAGAAACTCTAAGAAAACTCTCAGAAACTCTTCTACTTAGAAAACTCTTTATTTCCACAACACGGCTCAGTTATATACAAAAGAAAATTTACATAATAACAATTCATTCAAAATATATTTGACATAATAATAATTAATTTAAAAGAAATTTACATTCCAGGTTATACACTCAAAAGAGATATTTACATAGTCTATGCCACGACTTCTAACATACCCCCACCTTTCTTTTTTGTAAAAAGAAAAAATCCGGCATACTGCGGCACCCTCTCCATACACACCACCGGAGGTTGCCCCTTAAGCGTCCATCTTTCTCCTCCAAAGAAATCGGAGGTAGTCCCAATCATTTTCCTTGATGGCCATTACCTGGAAATATCTCCTCATGTCGGCCAAAACTCCGTACTTATTTTTCCGAAGTTTTTACCCCTATTTCCGGGATTCTCCTCAGTAGAATGGGTCTCCTCCTCAAATACCGTCTTAAGGCGAGTGCGCCGTGTTCTCGACAGGAAGCGTCGCCAAATACTGGCCGCATAGGCGTAGCCCTGGACCCATTCCTAAACAAAAGGTGACGAGGCCAATAGTATCCTTCCACCTTTGATTCAGTACCTTGTTCTGCATCTAGGTTTTCTTCCACCTTTAAATCAGTACCCTGTTCTGCATCTAGCTTTTCCCCCACCGTCGAATCAGTACCTTGTTCTGCATCTATATTTTTCGCTTCATTTCCATCATGATCTGTTCCCTTGTTGTATTTATCGTCCTTACTCTTAGAAAAATCAGATTTATTTACGGTTTTCAAATCTTGGAATTCTGTTTCTTTATAATTATCCTTTATTTTAAATTCCGCATCTCTCGTTGGTCCTACTTTCACCAATTTCCTCGATGCTGGAACTCTGACAACTCCTTCCTCATTTTCCTCATTATCATCAATCGATTCAGTTTCATCTGAAATCTTTACTTGGTCAGCGCCTTCAGCTACCGCTCTAGAATTGTTTACCGGTTCATAACCTTTAATTGCCGTCTCAGAATCCTTCACTCCATCGCCCTTAGGCTTCGCTTCAGAATCTTCCCTATCCTTTAAATTTGCATCTTCATATTTTTCATTGGCATTATTTCTACCAAATTGCCCCCACCTTGAGAGCCAATCCCCTGGGTTGCCCTTAAGTTTTTGTAGATCTCCCCTATTCTTTATCTTAGATTCCGTATCTCCAGTTGGTCTTGCTTCAGAATCATTTACTCCGTCGCCCTTATCTCCTGCTTTTTGACCTTCAGATTCTTTTACTTGATCTCCTTTATCTCCGTCTTTAGAATTCACTTCAGATTCCTTTACGCCTTCGCCTTAGGCTTCGCTTCAGAATCATTTACTCCGTCGCCCTTAAGATTCGCTTTATCAGGTTTTGCTTTCGCTTCATTTGCTTTGTTTTTAGCCTCAGCTTCCCTCACACCTACATAGCTATCAACTGCAGTTTCAGAATCCTTCACTTTATTGCATTTAACTGCCACATTCAATTCCTTTTCTTTAATAGCACTCATAGCACCCTTTTTGCCCTCATATTCAATATCTATTATAGAGGGAGCTGAACAAGCTTCCTTTAGCATTCTAGCTTTAGCTTGAGCAGGCTTCACCTCCGTAGCTCTAGCAGTTTTTACAGAATCCTCTTTTTCCACGCCTTCAATTTCATTTTTCATGGACTCTTCCGGGCTTTTCGATAGAGACGTAGAAGTAGTCTGAAGTTTGATAACTTTCTGATTATTGGTTTCTGAATTCGGAGAGGCACTAGACGCCCCTGGTGGAATTTGAGAAGTCTTGGCCTGAGCATCCCTATCCTGCTCACGCATTTCGCGAATTCTGGCCTTTAAATAATATCTCTCCATGATGTAGACTTCACACTCCTCAAATTCTTTATCAATTTCATCGTCAGTCGCCTCAGCTTTGGCTAATAAAATTTCCTGGTATTGTTCGTTCAATACCACCAGCTCCAAATAGAGAGCTTCCAATCTATCAAATTTGGCATATATGCCACTTTTGTCAATAAGAGGATTCCTTAACTCTGTATTCATATCATTTACCACTTCGGTAAAAACGCCTCTTATCGCCTCTCTACGCCTTCTGCTAACATCCTCCATCTCTCCTTGTAGTTATCCTTTCGCCTTGTAGGTATCCTTTTTACCTTGTAGGTAGCCTTTCACCTTGTAGGTAGGAGCTCTTTTTAACCTTTAACAAAGGACCTTTTGAGCTCCTTTTAACCTTGAGCTTCACTGAGCTCTTTTTAACCTTTAACAAAGGGCCTCTTGAGCTCTTTTTAACCTTTAACAAAGGGCTTCCCGAGCTCCTTTAAACCTTTAACAAAGGGCTTCTCGAGCTCCTTTAAAACCTTTAACAAAGGGCCTCTTGAGCTCCTTTAGCTTTCTTGTACCTTGAGCTTCCTTAGCTTTCTTGTACCTTGAGCTTCCCTAGCTTTCTTGTACCTTGAGCTTCCTTAGCTTTCTTGTACCTTGAGCTTCTTTAGCTTCTTGTACCCTGAGCTTCCTTAGCTTCTTGTATCTTGAGCTTCTTTAGCTTCTTGTACCCTGAGCTTCCCTAGCTTCTTGTACCTTGAGCCTCTTTAGCTTCTTGTACCCTGAGCTTCCCTAGCTTCTTGTACCTTGAGCCTCTTTAGCTTCTTGTACCCTGAGCCTCCTTAGCTTCTTGTACCTTGAGCTTCTCTAGCTTCTTGTACCCTGAGCCTCCTTAGCTTCTTGTACCTTGAGCTTCTTTAGCTTCTTGTACCCTTGAGCTTCCCTAGCTTCTTGTACCTTGAGCTTCTTTAGCTTCTTGTACCCTGAGCTTCCCTAGCTTCCCTTGTACCTTGAGCCTCTTTAGCTTCTTGTACCCTGAGCTTCCCTAGCTTCTTGTACCTTGAGCCTCTTTAGCTTCTTGTACCCTGAGCCTCCTTAGCTTCTTGTACCTTGAGCTTCTCTAGCTTCTTGTACCCTGAGCCTCCTTAGCTTCTTGTACCTTGAGCTTCTTTAGCTTCTTGTACCCTGAGCTTCCTTAGCTTCTTGTACCTTGAGCTTCTCTAGCTTCTTGTACCCTGAGCCTCCTTAGCTTCTTGTACCTTGAGCTTCTTTAGCTTCTTGTACCTTGAGCTTCTCTAGCTTTCTTGTACCTTGAGCTTCCTTAGCTTTCTTGTACCTTGAGCTTCCTTAGCTTTCTTGTACCTTGAGCTTCCTTAGCTTTCTTGTACCTTGAGCTTCCTTAGCTTTCTTGTACCTTGAGCTTCCCTAGCTTTCTTGTACCTTGAGCTTCCTTAGCTTTCTTGTACCTTGAGCTTCCTTAGCTTTCTTGTACCTTGAGCTTCCCTAGCTTTCTTGTACCTTGAGCTTCCTTAGCTTTCTTGTACCTTGAGCTTCCTTAGCTTTCTTGTACCTTGAGCTTCCTTAGCTTTCTTGTACCTTGAGCTTCCTTAGCTTTCTTGTACCTTGAGCTTCCTTAGCTTTCTTGTACCTTGAGCTTCCCTAGCTTTCTTGTACCTTGAGCTTCCTTAGCTTTCTTGTACCTTGAGCTTCCTTAGCTTTCTTGTACCTTGAGCTTCCTTAGCTTTCTTGTACCTTGAGCCTCCTTAGCTTTCTTGTACCTTGAGCTTCCTTAGCTTTCTTGTACCTTGAGCTTCCCTTGAGCTGCTGTTACTCGGGAGACAGCGCCTACAGGTCTTCCCGCCTTCTGTTCCTCGGGAGACAGCGCCTACAAGTCTTCCCGCCTTGTGTTCCTCGGGAGACAGCGCCTACAAGTCTTCCCGCCTTGTGTTCCTCGGGAGACAGCGCCTTACAAGTCTTCCCGCCTTGTGTTCCTCGGGAGACAGCGCCTACAAGTCTTCCCGCCTTGTGTTCCTCGGGAGACAGCGCCTTACAAGTCTTCCCGCCTTGTGTTCCTCGGGAGACAGCGCCTACAGGTCTTCCCGCCTTGTGTTCCTCGGGAGACAGCGCCTACAGGTCTTCCCGTCTTCCCCACTTGACCAGGCCACGCAGCCCACCCGGGGACGCCACTAAATGTTGAGATTACGAGAGGTCAAGAATTGAAGAACCTTCTCCCAACAAGTAAGACCCTCACCTAGAGTCTAGATATCAGTTTGGACTGCCTTGGGTGATCAAGTCAGGAAGGAAAACAACGCAGGCAGAAACCAGCGGCTACTACACGCAGAAGATCTCGCTCTAGTAAGACACTCTCAGAAACTCTAAGAAAACTCTCAGAAACTCTTCTACTTAGAAAACTCTTTATTTCCACAACACGGCTCAGTTATATACAAAAGAAAATTTACATAATAACAATTCATTCAAAATATATTTGACATAATAATAATTAATTTAAAAGAAATTTACATTCCAGGTTATACACTCAAAAGAGATATTTACATAGTCTATGCCACGACTTCTAACAGTGGGTTTATTTAATTAACCGAGGATTTTCAACTGTAAGTGGGTTTATTTAATTAACCGAGAATTATCAATTATAGGTGGGTTTATTTATTTAACCGAGGATTATCAACTGTAAGTGGGTTCATTTAATTAACCGAGGACTATCAACTGTAGGTGGGTTTATTTAATTAACCGAGGACTACCAACTGTAGGTGGGTTTATTTATTTAACCGAGGATAATCAACTGTAGGAGGGTTTATTTTATTAACCGAGGATTATCAATTGATGGTGGGTTTATTTAATTAACCGAGGATTATCAACTGAAGGTAAGTTCATTTAATTAATCGAGGACTATCAACTGAAGGTGGGTTTATTTAATTATCCGAGGACTATCAACTGTAGGTGGGTTTATTCAATTAACCGAGGACCATCAACTGTAGGTGGGTTCATTTAATTAACCGAGGACTATCAACTGTAGGTGGGTTTATTTAATTAACCGAGGACTACCAACTGTGTGTGGGTTTATTTAATTAACCGAGAATTATCAACTGTGTGTGGGTTTATTTAATTAACCGAGGACCATCAACTGTAGGTGGATTCATTTAATTAACCGAGGACTATCAACTGTAGGTGGGTTTATTTAATTAACCGAGGACTACCAACTGTGTGTGGGTTTATTTAATTAACCGAAAATTATCAACTGTGTGTGGGTTTATTTAATTAACCGAGGATTATCAACTGAAGGTGGGTTTATTTAAATAACCAAGGATTATCAACTGTAGGTGGGTTTATTTAATTAACCGAGGATTATCAACTGATGGTGGGTTTATTTAATTAACCGAGGATTATCAACAGTAGGTGGGTTTATTTAATTAACCGAGGACTAACAACTGCAGGAGGGTTCATTTAATTAACCGAGGACTACCAACTGTAGGTGGGTTTATTTAATTAACCGAGGATTATCAACTGAAGGTGGGTTTATTTAATTAACCGAGGATTATCAACTGTAGGTGGGTTTATTTAATAAACCGAGGACTATCAACTGTAAATCGGTTCATTTAATTAGTCGAGGATTATAAACTGTAGGTGGGTTAATTTAATTAACCGAGGATTATCAACTGTAGGTGGGTTTATTTAATTAACCGAGGACTATCAACTGTAGGTGGGTTTATTTAATTAACCGAGGACTATCAACTGTAAGTCGGTTCATTTAATTAGTCGAGGATTATAAACTGTAGGTGGGTTAATTTAATTAACCGAGGATTATCAACTGTAGGTGGTTTTATTTAATTAACCGAGGACCATCAACTGTAGGTGGGTTCATTTAATTAACCGAGGACTATCAACTGTAGGTGGGTTTATTTAATTAACCGAAGACTACCAACTGTGTGTGGGTTTATTTAATTAACCGAGAATTATCAACTGTGTGTGGGTTTATTTAATTAACCGAGGATTATCAACTGAAGGTGGGTTTATTTAAATAACCAAGGATTATCAACTGTAGGTGGGTTTATTTAATTAACCGAGGATTATCAACTGATGGTGGGTTTATTTAATTAACCGAGGATTATCAACAGTAGGTGGGTTTATATAATTAACCGAGGACTAACAACTGCAGGTGGGTTCATTTAATTAACCGAGGACTACCAACTGTAGGTGGGTTTATTTAATTAACCGAGGATTATCAACTGAAGGTGGGTTTATTTAATTAACCGAGGATTTTTCAACTGTAGGTTGGTTTATTTAATAAACCGAGGACTATCAACTGTAAGTCGGTTCATTTAATTAGTCGAGGATTATAAACTGTAGGTGGGTTAATTTAATTAACCGAGCACTATCAACTGTAGGAGGTTTATTTAACTAACCGAGGATTATCAACTCTAGGTGGGTTTATTTAATTATAAACGAGGACTATCAACTGTAGGTGGGTTATTCAATTAAGCGAGGATTATCAACTTGAGGTGGGTTTATTAATTAACCGAGGACTATCAACTGTAGGTGGTTTATTTAATTAACCGAGGATTATCAACTGTAGGTGGGTTTATTTAATAAACCGAGGACTATCAACTGTAAGTCGGTTCATTTAATTAATCGAGGATTATAAACTGTAGGTGGGTTAATTTAATTGACCGAGGATTATCAACTGTAGGTGGGTTTATTTAATTAACCGAGGACTATCAACTGTAGGTGGGTTTATTTAATTAACCGAGGACTATCAACTGTAAGTCGGTTCATTTAATTAGTCGAGGATTATAAACTGTAGGTGGGTTAATTTAATTAACCGAGGATTATCAACTGTAGGTGGGTTTATTAAATTAACCGAGGACTATCAACTGTAAGTGGGTTTATTTAATTAACCGAGGACTATCAACTGAAGGTGGGTTTATTTAATTACCCGAGGACTATCAACTGTAGGTGGGTTTATTTAATTAACCGAGGACTATCAACTGCAGGTGGGTTCATTTAATTAACCGAGGACTACCAACTGTAGGTAGGTTTATTTAATTAACCGAGGATTATCAACTGAAGGTGGGTTTATTTAATTAACCGAGAATTATCAACTGTTGGTGGGTTTATTTAATTAACCGAGGATTATCAACTGTAGGTGGGTTTATTTAATTAACCGAGGACTACCAACTGTAGGTGGGTTTATTTAATTAACCGAGGACTATCAACTGTAGGGGGGTTTATTTAATTAACCGAGGACTTCCAACTGTAGGTGTGTTTATTTAATTAACCGAGGATTACCAACTGTAGGTGGGTTTATTTAATTAACCGAGGACTACAAACTGTAGGTGGGTTTATTTAATTAACCGAGGATTACCAACTGTAGGTGGGTTTATTTAATTAACCGAGGACTACAAACTGTAGGTGGTTTTATTTAATCTACCGAGGACTACCAACTGTAGGTGGGTTTATTTAATTAACCGAGGATTACCAACTGTAGGTGGGTTTATTTAATTAACCGAGGACTACAAACTGTAGGTGGGTTTATTTAATTTACCGATGATTATCAACTGTAAGTGGGTTCATTCAATTAACCGAGGATTATCAACTGTAGGTGGGTTTATTTAATTAACCGATGACTATCAACTGTAAGTGGGTTTATTTAATTAACCGAGGATTATCAACTGAAGGTAAGTTTATTTATTAACCGAGAATTATTAACTGTAGGTGGATTTATTTAATTAACCGAGGACTATCAACGGTAGGTGGGTTTATTATAACCTGGTACAACAAATGTGGATTTTGGTGTACTTACAGCACAATTATTCAAAAAAAATCTTCTTACCGTGATTATCATGACCAGGTACTACATGGGTAGATATGTGGAGCCTTTACAGACCTATATTATCATTGACAAAGTTTAATATTGTTGCACCAGGCTGCGGCTTGGCAGACTCTTCAGCCTTGATTCTCTCCTGTGCTGGGTCTTGCATCTTGCCAGAGCGTGTTTCAACCATCCTACAAATTTATATAAGGGAATAATGAGATAAGTCTACTTTAAGTAGCCTCCAGAATCCTTTATTTATTTTCTCACATCAAAGAGAGCAGTGAAGTCACAGTGTACCTAAATACAAATGATGATAATCTGTTTTAAATAAATATCATAGAATATAAAAATAAATAAATATATAATTTAAATTTCAAATATATTAAAAATAATATAATAAATACGCCATTAATCATGATGTAACACTTCCCCCTCTCCAGAGGTCGTCACGTCCTCGTGAGTTACCTCATCAATTCTCTCAAAATAGGGTTTGAGTCTTGAGACATGGACAATCAATGGGTCTTGGCCAGGATTATCTTTTGGCTCAATTAAGTAATTTACGTTAGACAGCTTCTTTAATATTCTATATGGGCCAAAATATTTTCTCAGTAGTTTCTCACACTTTCCTATTTTCCTAATTGGTGTCCAAACTGCTACTAATTCTCCTGGTTCGTAGCTTCTTTCCATGTGTTTCTTGTCATAGTTCTTTTTCATTCTTTCTTGAGTCTTTATTGTGTTGTCAATAACTAATTTTCTTGTTCTGTTTATTTTGTCTAAGTGATGTTTTATGTATTCATCATAATCATCTTTGTCAATGTCCATCGAGATATTCCTGTCGTCCAAAAGAGACGTGGGTTCTCTTCCAAACATCAGGAAAAAGGGAGAATATCCTGTGGTTTCCTGAATTGTAGTATTGTAAGCGTGAGTGATGAATGGGAGTATCTCGTCCCAATTTTTCTGATCAGTGTTCACATACATACTGAGCATATTGATCAATGTTCTATTTAACCGCTCTGTCAATCCATTAGTCTAGGGATGATAGCTCGTTGTGAAGCAATGTTTAATCTTGCACGTTTTCATCACCTCTTTCATTAAATTACTGGTAAATTGAGAGCCTCTGTCACTAATAAGATATTGTGGGGCTCCGTGCCGAAGAAAAATATCCTCTACTAGAAATTTAGAAACTTCTTTCACTGTTGCTTCCGAGACTGCTCTTGTTTCTGCATATCTAGTGTAGTAGTCCGTCAGCACGATTATCCATTTTTTCCTGTTTTTCGTAGATGGTAGTGGACCAACAAAGTCAATTCCAATTCTTTCGAAAGGAAAGTTGGCTGGGGGGATGGGCTGTAGTAGTCCAGAAGGTAATTGGTTTGAGCCTTTCCTACTTTGGCAAAGGTGACACGTCTTAACGAATTCTGAGACATCCTTTAGCATGGATGGCCAAAAGTATTTACTCTTTATTCGGTACATGGTTCTGGCGACGCCCAGATGGCCATTCGACATATGATTGTGATATTCTTTCATAATTTCTCTCTTTTTATTCTCTGGAACCACAAGCAACCACGCCCTGCCTTCAGGGTTCGGGTTTTTCTTAAAGAGGCATCCATCTTCTTCTTTAAAGTTTTGCGCAATTGATCGCCTGCTTCCATAAGGTTTTTCTTAACACTTTCGATAAATTTATCCTCTTCGTCTGTTATTTGATTTAAAAATAGCCTTTCAAAATCCTCATCCCAATCAGTTTCTGGTAAGGGCCCCCTAGATAAGCCATCGGCGTCCAGATGCTTCTTTCCCGATTTATGTATTATATCGAAGTCATATTCTTGAATTTTCAATGCCCATCTTGCTAATCGACCTGTTGGATCCTTCAAGTTTTTGAGCCAGCATAAGGCGTGATGGTCTGTTACTATTTTAAAGTGTCTTCCATAAAGGTAGGGTCGTAATTTTGACATTGACCAGACAACGGCAAGACATTCTTTTTCAGTGGTTGAATAATTTTGCTCCGCTTTACTTAGGGTACGACTCAAATATGAGATCACCTTCTCTTCACCACCGATGTCTTGGACAAGTGTTGCACCTATGCCGATGTTGGACGCATCAGTATGAACATAAGTAGGTGCATTTGGATTGAAGTGACCTAAAATTGGTGGACTTAATAGTGCTGTTTTTAGGGTTTGAAACGCTTCCTCTTGTCTTTCTGTCCAGGTAAATGATACACTTTTTTTTATAAGGTTGGTCAAAGGGTCGGCAATTTTTGAAAAGTCTTTGATAAATTTTCTATAATATGAACACATTCCAAAAAGGATTGTACTTCTTTGACCTTTTTGGGCCGAGGAAAATTTCTGACAGCTTTGATGTTATGTTCCGCGGGTTTTATACCATGTTTGCTCGTTATATAGCGAGAATCTCCAATTCTTCAAAAGCAAATCGGCATTTTTTGTCGTTTAACCTTAAATTAGATTCACGAAAACATCTAAAAACAGCTTCAAGTCTTTTGAGGTGCGTTGGAAAATCCGGGCTATATATGATAACATCATCCAGATAACACAAACAAATTTGCCATCTCAGATTTCCAAGCATATTCTCCATATTTCTCTCAAAGGTAGCAGGCGCGTTACAAAGTCCAAAAGGCATCACGTTGAATTCATATAATCCATGCGCTGTAGTGAAAGCTGTTTTCTCTTTGTCTCTTTCTTCGACTTCAACTTGCCAATATCCAGATCTGAGGTCTATTGCTGAGAAGTGTGTAGATCCTTGGAGAGTATCCATAACTTCGTCTATTCTAGGGATCGGATAGACATCTTTTACTGTGACATTATTCAGTTTTCTGTAGTCCACACAAAATCTGTATTTACCATCTCGCTTCTTGACCAATATTACTGGAAAAGACCAGGGGCTAGAAGATGGCCTAATTATGCCTTCTGTAAGCATCTCGTCAATTTGCTCTTTTATAATATCTCGTTCTTTAGCACTTACCCGGTAAGGCTTGTGTTTAATTGGCTTCGCGTCTTCTGTGTCTATCCGATGTTTTGCCAAATTGGTTCTCCCTAATCTCGATGAAAAAGATCTCCATACCTTTCTAAAACTTGTTTTAAACTCCTTCTGTTCCTTTGGTGAAAGATTTTCGTTTATTTGGAATCTAGGTTCTTCGTTCTTTTCTACCTCTCTTTCTCGACTCACATTTATTTTCGCTGGACTACTTCCAAAAGCCAATGTTTGGTTTTTCATTATTTTTAACGGTCGGGGATACGGATTAGTTATCCAGATGTGTGTTTCCCTATTTATAACATTGATCAAGCTTCTTGCTAGACGAAGTCCATTTGTTTGAAACATTTTGCTGCTCTCTTCGATAATATATTCTCCATCCTCTGTTTCTACCAATGCCTTGATCAATTTCATGGAACATTCCGGTACAATGGAATCCTTGGCACTCTTTATTTTCAACCTTTCAAAGTTGATTTCGTCATGATTATTCGTCAAATCATATTTTATAGTTTCTTGCTTACAATCTATTTTTGCATTCATTTTCTTAGGAAATCTCTCCCAAGAATTAATGTCCGTAAATGCGTTTTCAATATCACAAAGTTGTGTGATAATGTTTCGTCATCAATTTTTATATTTAAAAATATACTTCCTACCATGTCCAATTTTTTTTCCATCGGGTCCTGCACAAATCTTTGCGAGTTTACTTATACCATGGCCTGTATCGAGGGCCGTTCTGAGGTCGGACCACTGAGAGGTCAGCACCCTGTATCAACCAAAGCTTCAAAGTCCCCTATCTTGTCCACATTAATTTTTATTTTGTATTTAGGGTCCAACTTCTGATTCCGTTTATGGTCGACTTGCTTTGATTGACAGATTCAGGCGCGACGCTTAGTTTAAATCTTCCAACACGGAATATCTATTCCGGGTAGGAATATTTGTCTGTGTGCTATGACATACATCAGCATAAAGCCGAGGTCCTGATTTCTCTGATATTTCATTCATTTGGCATTTTTCTTCGACCTTCTCTTGGGTATCTGCTGGATCCTCTTCTAGGATTCTTATAAACTTGACCCTACAATAACGGGCCACGTGCCCTGGCTTGTTACATTTAAAGCAGATTGGTCTTCCATCTTCCGTCCTATTTTTGCTCACTTCTTGGCTTTTATTGTAAGTGTTTCTCTGAAGGTTTGGTTTCGGCACAAAGTTAGGATTATAAGGACGTCTAGGGGTAGAGGGCTGGGGAAAGTTGGTTTCGATACTGTATGGGGTAGGAGGGGAGTCGTTCTTGTAATTATTGGAAACAGGGGCTTGGGGCCTGGAAGTGGTCTGGTAGTTTCGTGCGGCAGTCGGCGGCACGTACCTCGATTGTTGTTGGGGTCTAGAATAGCGTGGACCGTTATATAGGTTTCTGGATTTCTCCACACGTTCCGATACTTCTTTTCAAAAGAATCCATTTTCTTGCACACGACAAGAAGGTCATCGGCCGTTTTAGGAGGGTTCAGGTAGAGCGCGAATGAGTACTCTTTTTTCAGTCCTCCAATAACATGTTCAATTTTGTTTCTTCTTCCATTGCGGGGTCAACCTTGTTGCACAACACTAGAATGTCTTCCGCGAACCTGATTGCTGGTTCATTCCAGTGTTGCATTCTGTTGAGCTTCATTCTAAGTTCTTCTTTATTCGCGTCCAAAGAAAAATCCTGAATGAGGCGGATTTTAATATTTTCCCAGCTCGTGAAACTAGCTTTGTGTAAATTCAACCAGGTTTTAGCGCTTCCCGTCATGTTCATGGCGGCATAACGAGAGATAATGTAGTCTGCCCAATGGTACAAGAAGCCAATTTCTTCAAGAGATTCAATCCATGGGCGAGGGTCTTCCGTTCCATCATACTTGGGGATGTCGATGTTGGGATTCAGGACAACTGGGTCGAAACTAGCATCTCTACCAATTGTTGCACCAGGCTGCGGCTTGGCAGGACTCTTCAGCCTTGATTCTCTCCTGTGCTGGGTCTTGCATCTTGCCAGAGCGTGTTTCAACCATCCTACAAATTTATATAAGGGAATAATGAGATAAGTCTACTTTAAGTAGCCTCCAGAATCCTTTATTTATTTTCTCACATCAAAGAGAGCAGTGAAGTCACAGTGTACCTAAATACAAATGATGATAATCTGTTTTAAATAAATATCATAGAATATAAAAATAAATAAATATATAATTTAAATTTCAAATATATTAAAAATAATATAATAAATACGCCATTAATCATGATGTAACAATATATTTGTAAACTTATCTGGCTGCAGTCAAAATATTTTTTTTTGTATATCTGATAAAAGATAAGCTTATTAACCAATTGGGTGATGACAGTTGTGTTTGTACATATAGAGGGTTACAAATTGTATAAACGGGGTGGGGGTCATATCGAAGCTTTCTGAGTGAGTTGGAATGAATCCATATGTCCTTAACATAATGCTTTTCCATTTTCAACATCTGTGCATTGTTTTGCTGTCGTGATACTCATTCTTGACTTGGTCGTTCCATTCTGGCCCTTTTCATTTAGTGCATAGTTCAACTTGATCAATTATGGTCGCATCGATGCCCTTTAATAGTTGATCAAGTTGGATACTATGCACTCATTGAAAACGGCCAGGATGGAACGTACGAGCATCGATGCCCTTTAATAGTTTCAACCACAATGTATCTCAAAATACATAATTCCTTTCTGATTCCATTTAACACGCGGATTTTTGTTTTCTATATCCATTTCGTCGATGATGTTTCGTAAGGTTAAAATCAAGAATTTTTGGCCTTTTGGGATTCTCTATATATACACACTACTAACTTCATGAAAATATGCCTAGTAACATTTCGATGCAGGAAATTTATTCCGCAAATGGCAAATTTCAGAAATGCCTTTTCTATCTTTCTCGAATAGTCTCTTATTCAAATAACAAGGCAACTTTTTTTCCTTATTCTTGAAATTATTACAACGAATTTTAACGTCTTTTAATATTTTGACGACTCATGTTCAATACATCACATGATAATCTTGCACATCATATTCATTATAAACTCTTAGATGGGGTCTTCAATTGTTTCTGATCTACCGGAGCGTTCCTGGTTAACAGTTTTTAAAATCGTCACATCTGTAGCATTTTAAAACCAATCTCTGCAGGTAATCTTTGATTGTAAGTGTTCGCAATATTCTTTTTCAAGTAGATGACGTGTTTCGGATGCATTTTATAAAGTTAAAACAGAAATTAAAACTCCCTGTAGATGCTGTTTATTTGGTACACAATTCAACATTTAACTTGTTAGTGACATTTATACTTCGTTGCGGTATGTATTGGAGTTATGACAGGTTATACTTGACAGATGTCTAACCTGTAACAACAACATAATGTTAGACAGGAATGTCAACTAGATGTGATGTTAGATTCATCTATGTATGGAACCAGAAACATAGTTGCACACCTAGTAGATAGAAAAACGCCATATTTAGTCAAAATATCAACTAAACGTTAATATTCACTTTATTCTTCTAATTGGATCAGCACATTTTATTGATAAATCAAGCAAAGTCAACCCTGTATTATCAACTGGATTACTGGAGGATTATCAACTGTAGGTTAGTTTATTTAATTAACCGAGGATTATCAACTGTAGGTGGGTTCATTTAATTAACCGAGGTCTATCAACTGTAGATGGGTTTATTTAATTAACCGAGGATTATCAACTGTAGGTTAGTTATTTAATTAACCGAGGATTATCAACTGTAGGTGGGTTCATTTAATTAACCGAGGATTATCAACTGTAGGTGAGTTTATTTAATTAACCGAGGACCATCAACTGTAGGGGGTTTATATAATTAACCGAGGATTATCAACTGTAGGTGGGTTTATTTAATTAACCAAGGACCATCAACTGTAGGTGAGTTTTACTTAATTAATCGAGGATTGTCAACTGAAGGTAGGTTTATTTAATTAACCGAGGCTTATCAACTGTAGGTGAGTTTATTTAATTAACCGAGGATTATCAACTGTAGGTGGGTTTATTTATTTAACCGAGATCTATCAACTGTAGATGGGTTTATTTAATTAACCGAGGATTATATAACTGTAGGTGGGTGTATTTAATTAACCGAGGACTATCAACTGAAGGTGGGTTTATTCAATTAACCGAGGACCATCAGCTGTAGGTGGGTTTATATAATAATTAACCGAGGAGTATCAATTGTAGGTGGGTTTATTTAATTAACCGAGTACTATCAACTGTAGGTGGGTTTATTTAATTAACCGAGGACTATCAACTGTAGGTGGGTTCATTTAAATAACCGAGGACTATCAACTGTAGGTGGTTTTATTTAATTAACCAGGGTTATCAACTGTAGATGGGTTTAATTAATTAACCGAGGACTACCAACTGTAGGTGGGTGTATTTAATTAACCGAGGACTATCAATTGTAGGTGGGCTCATTTAATTAACCGAGGACTACCAACTGTAGGTGGGTTTATTTGAAACCGAGGATTATCAACTGTAGGTGGATTTATATAATTAACCGAGGGTTTTCAACTGTAGGTGAGTTTATTTAATTAACCAAGGACCATCAACTGTAGGGGTTTATTTAATTAACCGAGGATTATCAACTTGTCGGTGAGTTTATTTAATTAACCGAGGATTATCAACTGTAGGTGGGTTTATTTAATTAACCGAGGTCTATCAACTGTAGGTGGGTTTATTTAATTAACCAGGATTATCAACTGTAGGGGGTTTATTTAATTAACCGAGGATTATCAACTGTAGGTGGGTTTATTTAATTAACCAAGGACCATCAACTGTAGGTGAGTTTATTTAATTAATCGAGGATTGTCAACTGAAGGTAGGTTTATTTAATTAACCGAGGATTATCAACTGTAGGTTAGTTTATTTAATTAACCGAGGATTATCAACTGTAGGTGGGTTTATTTAATTAACCGAGGTCTATCAACTGTAGATGGGTTTATTTAATTAACCGAGGATTATCAACTGTAGGTGAGTTTATTTAATTAACCGATGATTATCAACTGTAGGTGAGTTTATTTAATTAACCAAGGACCATCAACTGTAGGGGGTTTATATAATTAACCGAGGATTATCAACTGTAGGTGGGTTTATTTAATTAACCAAGGACCATCAACTGTAGGTGAGTTTATTTAATTAATCGAGGATTGTCAACTGAAGGTAGGTTTATTTAATTAACCGAGGCTTATCAACTGTAGGTGAGTTTATTTAATTAACCGAGGATTATCAACTGTAGGTGGGTTTATTTATTTAACCGAGGTCTATCAACTGTAGATGAATTTATTTAATTAACCGAGGATTATATAACTGTAGGTGGGTGTATTTAATTAACCGAGGACTATCAACTGAAGGTGGGTTTATTCAATTAACCGAGGACCATCAGCTGTAGGTGGGTTTATATAATTAACCGAGGATTATCAATTGTAGGTGGGTTTATTTAATTAACCGAGTACTATCAACTGTAGGTGGGTGTATTTAATTAACCGAGGACTATCACTGTAGGTGGGTTCATTTAAATAACCGAGGACTATCAACTGTAGGTGGTTTTATTTAATTAACCGAGGATTATCAACTGTAGGTGGGTTTAATTAATTAACCGAGGACTACCAACTGTAGGTGGGTGTATTTAATTAACCGAGGACTATCAATTGTAGGTGGGCTCATTTAATTAACCGAGGACTACCAACTGTAGGTGGGTTTATTTGATTAACCGAGGATTATCAACTGTAGGTGGATTTATATAAAACCGAGGGTTTTCAACTGTAGGTGAGTTTATTTAATTAACCAAGGACCATCAACTGTAGGGGCCTTTATTTAAATAACCGAGGATTATCAACTGTAGGTAGGTTTATTTAATTAACCGAGGATTATCAATTGTAGGTGGGTTTATTTAATCAACCGAATTCTATCAACTGTAGATGGGTTTATTTAATTAACCGAGGATTATCAACTGTAGGTGGGTTTATTTAATTAACCGAGGTCTATCAACTGTAGGTGGGTTTATTTAATTAACCAGGATTATCAACTGTAGGGGGGTTTATTTAATTAACCGAGGATTATCAACTGTAGGTGGGTTTATTTAATTAACCAAGGACCATCAACTGTAGGTGAGTTTATTTAATTAATCGAGGATTGTCAACTGAAGGTAGGTTTATTTAATTAACCGAGGATTATCAACTGTAGGTTAGTTTATTTAATTAACCGAGGATTATCAACTGTAGGTGGGTTTATTTAATTAACCGAGGTCTATCAACTGTAGATGGGTTTATTTAATTAACCGAGATTATCAACTGTAGGTGAGTTTATTTAATTAACCGATGATTATCAACTGTAGGTGAGTTTATTTAATTAACCAAGGACCATCAACTGTAGGGGGTTATTTAATTAACCGAGGATTATCAACTGTAGGTGGGTTTATTTAATTAACCAAGGACCATCAACTGTAGGTGAGTTTATTTATTTAATCGAGGATTGTCAACTCTAGGTGAGTTTTTTTAATTAACCGAGGATTATCAACTGTAGGTGGGTGTATTTAATTAACCGAGGTCTATCAACTGTAGATGGGTTTATTTAATTAACCGAGGATTATCAACTGTAGGTGAGTTTTATTTAATTAACCGAGGATTATCAACTGTAGGTGAGTTTATTTAATTAACCGAGGATTATCAACTGTAGGTGGGTTTATTTAATTAACTGAGGTCTATCAACTGTAGGTGGGTTTATTTAATTAACCGAGGATTATCAACTGTAGGGGGTTTATTTAATTAACCGAGGATTATCAACTGTAGGTGGGTTTATTTAATTAACCAAGGACCATCAACTGTAGGTGAGTTTATTTAATTAATCGAGGATTGTCAACTGAAGCTAGGTTTATTTATTAACCGAGGATTATCAACTGTAGGTTAGTTTATTTAATTAACCGAGGATTATCAACTGTAGGTGGGTTCATTTAATTAACCGAGGTCTATCAACTGTAGATGGGTTTATTTAATTAACCGATGATTATCAACTGTAGGTGAGTTTATTTAATTAACCGAGGAATCAACTGTAGGAGTTTATTTAATTAACCACGGACCATCAACTGTAGGGGGGTTTATATAATTAACCGAGGATTATCAACTGTAGGTGGGTTTATTTAATTAACCAAGGACCATCAACTGTAGGTGAGTTTATTTAATTAATCGAGGATTGTCAACTGAAGGTATTTATTTAATTAACCGAGGATTATCAACTGTAGGTGGGTTTATTTAATTAACCGAGGTCTATCAACTGCAGATGGGTTTATTTAATTAACCGAGGATTATCAACTGTAGGTGGGTGTATTTAATTAACCGAGGACTATCAACTGAAGGTGGGTTATTTCAATTAACCGAGGACCATCAGCTGTAGGTGGGTTTATATAATTAACCGAGGGAATATCAACTGAGGTAAGTTCATTTAATTATTCGAGGACTATCAACTGAAGGTGGGTTTATTTAAATAACCGAGGACTACCAACTGTAGGTGGGTTTATTTAATTAACCGAGGATTATCAACTGTAGGTGAGTTTAATTTTATTAACGAGGATTATCAACTGATGGTGGGTTTATTTAATTAACCGAGGATATCAACTGAAGGTAAGTTCAATTAATTAATCGAGGACTATCAACTGAGGTGGGGTTTTTTAATTAACCGAGGATTATCAACTGTTGGTGGGTTTATTTAATTAACCGAGGATTATCAACTTGTAGGAGGGTTTATTTTAATAACCGAGAATTATCAACTGTGAGTGGGGTTTATTAATTAACCGAGGATTATCAACTGAAGGTGGGTTTATTTAAATAACAAGGATTATCAACTGTAGGTGGGTTTATTTAATTAACCGAGGATTATCAACTGATGGTGGGTTTATTTAATTAACGAGGATTATCAACTGTAGGTGGGTTTATTTAATTAACCGAGGACTACCAACTGTAGGTGGGTTTATTTAATTAATCGAGAATATCAACTGTAGGGGGGTTTATTTAATTAACCGAGGACCTTCCAACTGTTAGGTGTGGTTATTTATATTAATAACCGAGGATTACAACTGTAGGTGGGTTTATTTAATTAACCGAGGACTACAAACTGTAGGTGGTTTTTTTAATTAACCGGAGGATTATCAACTGTAGGTGGGTTTATTTAATTAACCGAGGACTATCAACTGTAGGTGGGTTTATTTAATCAACCGAGACTTCCAACTGTAGGTGGGTTTATTTAATTAACCGAGGACTACAAACTGTAGTTGGGTTTATTTAATTTACCGAGGATTATGAACTGTAAGTGGGTTCATTCAATTAACCTAGGATTATCAACTGTAGGTGGGTTTATTTAATTAACCGATGACTATCAACTGTAGGTGGGTTTATTTAATTAACCGAGGACTACCAACTGTAGGTGGGTTTATTTAATTAACCGAGGATTATCAACTGTAGGTGGGTTTATTTTATTAACCGAGGACTATCAACTGATGGTGGGTTTATTTAATTAACCGAGGATTATCAACTGAAGGTAAGTTCATTTAATTAATCGAGGACTATCAACTGAAGTGGGTTTATTTAATTATCCGAGGACTATCAACTGTAGGTGGGTTTATTCAATTAACCGAGGACCATCAACTGTAGGTGGGTTCATTTAATTAACCGAGGACTATCAACTGTAGGTGGGTTTATTTAATTAACCGAGGACTACCAACTGTGTGTGGGTTTATTTAATTAACCGAGAATATCAACTGTGTGTGGGTTTATTTAAATAACCGAGGACCATCAACTGTAGGTGGGTTCATTTAATTAACCGAGGACTATCAACTGTAGGTGGGTTTATTTAATTAACCGAGGACTACAACTGTGTGTGGGTTTATTTAATTAACCGAGAATATCAACTGTGTGTGGGTTTATTTAATTAACCGAGGATTATCAACTGAAGGTGGGTTTATTTAAATAACCAAGGATTATCAACTGTAGGTGGGTTTATTTAATTAACCGAGGATTATCAACTGTAGGTGGGTTTATTTAATTAACCGAGGATTATCAACTGTAGGTGGGTTTATTTAATTAACCGAGGACTACCAACTGTAGGTGGGTTTATTTAATTAACCGAGGACTATCAACTGTAGGGGGTTTATTTAATTAACCGAGGACTTCCAACTGTAGGTGTGTTTATTTAATTAACCGAGGATTACCAACTGTAGGTGGGTTTATTTAATTAACCGAGGACTACAAACTGTAGGTGGGTTTATTTAATTAACCGAGGATTACCAACTGTAGGTGGGTTTATTTAATTAACCGAGGACTACAAACTGTAGGTGGTTTTATTTAATCAAACCGAGGACTACCAACTGTAGGTGGGTTTATTTAATTAACCGAGGACTACAAACTGTAGGTGGGTTTATTTAATTTACCGAGGATTATCAACTGTAAGTGGGTTCATTCAATTAATCGAGGATTATCAACTGTAGGTGGGTTTATTTAATTAACCGATGACTATCAACTGTAAGTGGGTTTATTTAATTAACCGGGGATTATCAACTGAAGGTAAGTTTATTTATTAACCGAGAATTATTAACTGTAGGTGGATTTATTTAATTAACCGAAGTCTATCAACTGTAGGTGGGTTTATTATAACCTGGTACAACAAATGTGGATTTTGGTGTACTTACAGCACAATTATTCAAAAAAATCTTCCCACCGTGATTATCATGACCAGGTACTACATGGGTAGATATGTGGAGCCTTTACAGACCTATATTATCATTGACAAAGTTTAATATATTTGTAAACTTATCTGGCTGCAGTCAAAATATTTTTTTTTTTGTATATCTGATAAAAGATAAGCTTATTAACCATTTTATTGGGTGATGACAGTTGTGTTTGTACATATAGAGGGTTACAAATTGTATAACGGGGGGGGGGGGTCATATCGAAGCTTTGCTGAGTGAGTTGGAATGATCCATATGTCCTTAACATAATGCTTTTCCATTTCCAACATCTGTGCATTGTTTTTGCTGTCGTGATACTCATTCTTGACTTGGTCGTTCCATTCTGGCCCTTTTCAATTAGTGCATAGTTCAACTTGATCAATTATGGTCGGCATCGATGCCCTTTAATAGTTGATCAAGTTGGACTATGCACTCATTGAAAACGGCCAGGATGGAAACGTACGAGCATCGATGCCCTTTAATAGTTTCAACCGGACAATGTATCTCAAAATACATAATTCCTTTCTGATTCCATTAAACACGCGGATTTTTGTTTTCTATATCCATTTCGTCGATGATGTTTCGTATGGTTAAAATCAAGAATTTTTGGCCCTTTGGGATTCTCTATATATACACACTACTAACTTCATGAAAATATGCCTAGTAACATTTCGATGCAGGAAATTTATTCCGCAAATGGCAAATTTCAGAAATGCCTTTTCTATCTTCTCGAATAGTCTCTTATTCAAATAACAAGGCAACTTTTTTCCTTATTCTTGAAATTATTACAACGAAATTTTAACGTCTTTTAATAGTTTGACGACTCATGTTCAATACATCACATGATAATCTTGCACATCATATTCATTATAAACTCTTAGATGGGTCTTCAATTGTTTCTGATCTACCGGAGCGTTCCTGGTTAACAGTTTTAAAATCGTCACATCTGTAGCATTTTAAAACCAATCTCTGCAGGTAATCTTTGATTGTAAGTGTTCGCAATATTCTTTTCAAGTAGATGACGTGTTTCGGATGCATTTTATAAAGTTAAAACAGAAATTAAAACTCCCTGTAGATGCTGTTTATTTGGTACACAATTCAACATTTAACTTGTTAGTGACATTTATACTTCGTTGCGGTATGTATTGGAGTTTATGACAGGTTATACTTGACAGATGTCCTAACCTGTAACAACACATAATTTTAGAACAGGAATGTCAACTAGATGTGATGTTAGATTCATCTAGTATGGAACCAGAAACATAGTTGCACACCTAGTAGATAGAAAAAACGGCCATATTTAGTCAAAAATATCAACTAAACGTTAATATTTCACTTTATTCTTCTACTTGGATCAGCACATTTTATTGATAAATCAAGCAAAGTCAACCCTGTATGCATTTTTGGGACTTTAGCCATTGTTAGCGTGGTACAAGTTGTTACCAGTAAGAAACGACCAAGGTGATATATAATGATACCATAAATATCAAGAAAAGGGTATTCAAGGCCGAATTGGCCTCTAAATATGTTAAAATCTTTAATTAAAAAGGTATAATTTGATTAAAATATCATTTATTTCACCAAATATATTTTACCAAATGATATTTTGATCCAATATAGAGAGAGAGATCCCTTTTTAATTAAAGATTTATTCATGAATTGCTCTATTTCCAATATACTAAAATGTATAAAAAAGAGTTAGTAAGTAAAACGCAAGAAGTAGAGAAAAGATCATGTAGTTAAAATGAATGAAATTGCATGCCTTATATATACTGGAATGTCACATACAATTTTCTTCTTAAATTTCTGAATCTTTTACTTTCATCTATGAAAAATAAATATAATGTAATGTTCTTTGATGATAAGAAAAAAAGGTTGGTTAATATACCAAATATAAAATATAGAGAATTGAAGTAAGAAACCAGAAAAATCAGTAAAATAATTCTTTCTTAAATAAAATATAAATTACTGAAGATATTTTAGAAATAAATCTGCTCGCACTGGTCAAGTCTATATAAAGTAATTTCTATCAGAAATTTGATTGTAAAGGAAGAAGAAATGTGGGTTAGGATAAAAAGACGGCACTCGACAGAAGGAACGAAGAGTTGAGAGCTTTATTTGTGAAATTTTATTTTAAAATGAATGGAAAGGGGATTATACGAAGCTTTTACATTTGGGATAAAAAATTTAAAGAGAATGAATTATTTACGGAGTGGAATTTACCGTTTTTATGCTCCAGATTTGCTTTTTAGATGTGAAAATAAATTCTCCTTCCTTTTGATATGACTATTATTATAGTAAACATTTGTTTTATGTTATTGGAATGAATATAATGTGATATGTTATTATTTCAATTGCCATATATCTATAAAATGCATCTTCTTGTCATTATACCTATGATCCTCTACAGACCTATAAGCTTATGTCCAAAGGTTCCTAATAACACCCCTAAACTGCGTTCCCTAGTAAATACTGGGTATATCCCAAAACCAATCCAATACGATAGTAGAGCGGTCTGGAGATTAATTTAGTGAAACCGCTGAGTGGTTCACCACTGATGAGCCAAACACTCTCATCTTATAATTTAAATCATAGCATTAAGGTCTGTAGAGATAATATTTGATAATAAATATCATAATAAACATATTGGCAAAAAAAAGGTAATTATAAGATAATATGTATTGTATGGTTATTTGTGGTTCTATGAAGTATCAGAATATTTTTGAGATGTCATATATAGATTTTAAAGCTTTAGCAGACAATCGTATTTATAATGTTTGATCCACGAAACTAATTTGATAAAAATTCCACAACATAAAACGAAGGAAAATTTACCATACATTCTAATAAGGAAATTCTAATCAAGATGATGAAGGTCTAGTTCTGTCATAACATTTTATATCAACAAGTCCGAGTACCAATTATTCAAGCATATAAAAAGGAGCCATAAAAATCCATTCTAACACGGAACCTCCAACCAAGCGGATAAAAGTATGTACTGTTCTGTCATTAACATTGTCTATCAACAAGTCCCAGCACTGTCTATTCAAGTACGAAAGAAACTCACCATACAGTCTACAAGGATACTTCAATCAAGCTGATGAAGGTCTATTCTGACATTAACATTGTCTAATAACAAGTCCCAACACTGTCTATTCTAAAAAAGGAAATTCTACCATCCATTCTAACAAGGGGAATTCAACCAAGCTGATGAAGGTCTGTTCCGACATTAACATTGTCTGTCAACATGTGTCCCAGCACTGTCTCTTCTAAAAAAAAGAAATTCTACCATCCTTTCTAACAAGGGAATTCCAACCAAGCTTATGAAGGTATGTACTGTTCTGACATCAACATTGTCTATCAACAAGTCCCATCACTGTCTATTCAAGTACGAGAGAAACTCACCATTCAGTCTACAAGGATACTTCAATCAAGCTGATGTGTGTGAAGGTCTATCCTGACATTAACATTGTCTATTAACAAGTCCCAACACTGTCTATTCTAAAAAAAGGAAATTCTACCATCCATTCTAACAAGGGAATTCCAACCAAGCTGATGAAGGTCTGTTCTGACATTAACATTGTCTATTAACAAGTCCCAATACTGTATACTCGAAAACAAGGAAACTCTACCATCCATTCTAACAAGCAAACTTCAACCAAGCTGATGAAGGTCTGTACTGTTCTGTCATCAACATTGTCTATCAACAAGTGTCCCAACACTGTCTATTCTAAAACAAAGGAAATTCTACCATCCATTCTAACAAGGAAATTCTAACCAAGCCGATGAAGGTATGTACTGTTCTATTATCAACTTTGTCTATCAAAAAGTCCCAGCACTGTCTATTCAAGAATGAAGGAAACTTCACCATCCATTCCAACAAGTAAACTTCAACCTAGCTTATGAAGGTCTGTTCTGACATCAATATTGTTTATCAAAAGGTCCCAGCATCGTCTATTGAAGAACGAAGGAAAACTTCACCATCCATTCTAACATCTAAACTCAAAATAAATTGATGAAGTGTGTATTGATCTGTCGCCAGTTACAAGTCCAAGTTACCATTAAACAGCAGTTTTCAGATGGATCAACTACATCCTTCTGAAGCCCAAGAGGTTGCCTTAGAGAAAAGAGCATTTATGCAATATGGAGTTCCTATGAGGGTCTCTAGTAGAAAAAAAGAAGTTATTCCCATTATTATAATAAATATTAAAATACGAAAACATAGCTACCGACTAACCTTTTTCTATAGATTTAGCAAAATAACGGAAGCTAAAATATATTTACAAAAATATAAAAACGTAAATTCCATCATGAATAAAAAAAAAAAGGATGTTCAGGCATTTCCTCAAATTTCTTTTCTCTCAATTATACCGGCTTTGGAAAAGAATGCTCAAGTTTTTATATCGCCGGAATTTTTATCTTTCTTCTAAGGCGTGGTTAGTTGATTTCCTCTGGTTCTCTATCAGATCCTTAGTTTCTTATTCCATGCAATAGATATTTGTATAATACATCATACTGTAATATATCTTGTTTTAGCATCCTCTTAAAAAGACAATGTTCTGAATCTTATCCCTGTTCACCTTCACTTATCAGGGATAGAAAGTGGTTAAATTGGTCCCGAGCCGTTCTGTGTGAAAGGTCGGACTAACCTTTACTCACACAAAGAATAGAAGACTGGATATAAAACCTAAATATTCAAATTGGTTGTGAAGTAGATACCTGATATGTATACAGAATTCTCTTATCGAGTGAAATCAGCATTCTTATATGCCAATCAAGAAAACTAGTCTCAAAGATTTAAGAGATTTCCTCTGATTATAAAAACTAAATATCCCAAGAAAAGGTGATGTAGATACCTGATATGTCTATAGAATATGTTGCTATCGAGTTAATTAGCATTCTCACATGCCCACCAAGATATCAATCAAAAATATTCACAAGATTTCCTCTGATTATGGAACCTAAATATTCAAAGTGGTTGTGAAGTAGATACCTGGCACATGTCTACAAAACATGTTCTTAGCGAGTGAAATTAGCATTATTACATACCTATCAAGATAACTAGGTAAAGATTTACAAACTTTTTTTCTGATTATAAAACCTAAATATTAAAAAAAAATGTGAATTAGAAACCTGGTATGTCTATAGAATATGTTTATGGAGTTATTTACAAATTTGCCAATTTTACTCGCAACCAGCGCCCTAATGCGGTTATGAGATAGGTTTCGGTTTTGGCAGGAAGCTTTCTGCACCTTAAAGACAAGAGGATTTAGTAATACAGTTTTCAAATATCGTTGTAAAACGCTACAATTTCATTTTTATATTTTAAGGCAACACATCTTAAAGTTTACTTTACGGTACATGGTTTAAAAAGTTTACTATCGATTTATATATATTTTATATTTTATAATTTTGTTTGTCAAATTCTGAATTGTTTCACTATATTTTAGAATGCTTGACATTAATTTTTTGTTTATTTTATATACCATAAGGTATTTTATTTCAAGCATTATTTGTAGGTCAAAAACATTCACGCGGGGAGTTCCCGGGTGAAGCCGGTCATAATTTATAATTGTAATGAATAGTAATCGAATAAAAATATTTTTAAAACACAAACCCACTCGAGGGAAAAACTCTGGCTTTGCCTGGGTCATTCGGCTGGTGTTTAAATAAAGCTAACCCCCGATAGTACTTATCTTTTCTATGAGTCATATATGTTACCACGAATTCTTACGCAGACGAGCGTATCTCACCAAGTGCTTCAGACGAAATGAGTCAGAAGATTACACACATCCGGTATCGTTTGGTCCACAAGATAAATTGCTTAGTGCTTTTAATATCTGCTCTATTATCATCACATTTTGTGATAAATTATTTATAAATGACACGAAAATTATTTTTTATAATGAAAACGCAAAAAAATGTATTATTATAAATATATTTCTTTATTATCAACTTTAGTGCCATTTATCTGTGAAAGTTTAATTGTTAACGCTACCTTTTTAATACATATAATTGAAAGCTACACTCATGGAGACAAAACTTAAGTACCTTTTACTGTACCTTTTAGAATGTATATCGGGATTCAGGCAATAACTCTGAAAGATATTACAGTGATCTTTATTGAAGACACACGAGATAACCAATATACCCTCATGGACAAAACTTAAGGAAGTTGTACCTTTTAGCATGTATATCGGGATTCAGACAATAAATCTGAAAGATATTACAGTGATATTTATTGGAGACACGAGATAAAAAAGAGTGAACAAAATCGCCTTTTTTTTTTAAACAGACGACCGGCGACCTCAAGGACCATACATGATAATCACGTTGGGTAGAAGTTGGCGACTATGTTTATGCTTGTAAGTGCAACAAATGTCTACACATATGAAAAGTAGTTCGACTTTTACACTTAGAATTGTGACCCCCATTTGGTTACCTTAACTCGCTGGTAGGGTTGGACTTTTCCAATAATCGA
>CP092864.1:197313839-197423644 GCA_030710605.1 Cordylochernes scorpioides | reverse complement strand
GCACCACATGTCTACACATGTGAAAAGCAGTTTGACTTTGCACTTACAAATGTGCCAGAGCCTCGTTTGGTTACTTGCACTCGCTTTTGGGGTTGGACTTTTGCAAGAAACGGGGGCCATTGGAGCATTTCTTTTTTTTTTAATCAGAAAAAAGTGTCCAATGCGGGAATCGAACCCGGGTCGTAGTGGTCGAAAACCAAATGGTTTAACCAGCCTTCCACCGACCCCCGTGGTAATGGCCTTGAATATATCAGTCTTGAGCAAAGTGTAGTTGCACCAGTTTGTAGTGTGATGTAGTCGAGATTTTCCCCCAATATTTGTTCAGAGTGGCCTACGTACAGTACGTGATGGAGCCATGTCATTGTCTGCAGGTGTCCCAATTCCTGGCAGCCCTGGAGGAAGATCTGGTCCGGCCGGATGTGGCGGAGAGACTAGGGACTCTGCTGGGCAGTGCCATGTTCTTCGGACTCTCCTGTAGCCGTGTCGGGGCCGACATCCGTGGACTCATGGTGCCCATTTTCCACAGGGCGGCTCTCAGACACTTCTCTGGACTGCTTACCCAGGCTACTGACAAGTGAGTCCGTGTGGGTCCAATTCTCTCTTGGCATGTTTGTGGAACTTACCCCGAGTTCAAAGAACATTGCACATAAAGCTCTCAAGTTATAAGAATACAGTAGAACTTCTCTGAGAAGATGCTCTTGGTAGAGTACATCTCTCTACAAATGATAAGGTACAATTTGGATTATAGATTATAAACACAAGGTAATAAGACCAAATCCAAATAAATAAATAGTGTGTGACATTTCGGTAACAGCGTTTTCAGTACTTTTCAGTACTTTTGTCTGAAGATGGTAACAACACTGTTACCGAAATGTCACACACTATTTATTTATTTAGATTTGGTCTTATTACCTTGTGTTTATCTCTCTACAAAGAACAGTTTTCATCACCAAAATTCCATTTCTTTACTATTTAGCAGCTCTCAAGTAAAAGGATACTTCTCCCTAAAGGACACTTTGGCTCTGGAAATAGGTGTTGTCCTTTACAGAGAGGTTCGAATGTTTATTTACACCATTCCAATAACTTATGTCCAAGGTTATATCCCCCATAAACACTTTATATGATTATAATAAAAGAAAATAAGACCTAATCCAAATAATTTATTAGTGTGTGACGTTTCGGCAACAGCATTGTCACCATAATTGTGTGACGAAACGTCACACACTAATAAATTATTTGGATTAGGTCTTATTTTCTTTTATTATAATCTATAATCCAAATTGTGCTTTATCACTTTATATGATTAAGAAAAAAGGCAGTTCCTGATTGAGAAACTAAAAGCTGCTGATTGCTCATGCCTTGAACAATCAGGAGAAGCCTTTTTATTAATTTATCCACCTGTGATCCCAGTACAATTTCACTTTTGTACTATTTTTCCATTTTATATGATGTTTCTATGAAAAATAGACACTTCAGCCAGTTAGAGTTTTTTATTTTCTCAACGTTTCAACAAAAATATTTTGTCTTAAAAATAAAATAAAAAAACTCTAACTGGCTGAAGTGTCTATTTTCCATAGAACTATGAATGCCGGCCAGGCAACCTCTATCTTTACGATTTTATGATGTTGATTTTATTCCCTTAAGTTCCCACTACTAGCTGCATCTCAGATTATACTTCTGAGAGTCCAGCTCTCACACCATGATTATCATGTATGTGTACTTAAGATGAGTAAAAAATTATCAATTTTCATGGTGTAGTAGAATTCCCCCTGTAAAAGACACCTAATTGCAGAGCCAAAGTGTCCTTTAGAGAGGTGTCCTCTTACCAGAGAGTTTTTAAATAGTAAAAATGGTCATTTTGGAGGTGAAATCTGTCCTTTGTAGAGAGATGTCCTTTAGCGCAAGTGTCCTCTCATGGAGGTTCTACTGTATGTTAATAATTATAATAGATAACTCTTCCCATAGGCTCATACATTATAGCCACACTTGTACTGATGAGAGCTATTGCATACAGTGTACAGATGCTGGCATTGTGGTATATTCACCTACTTGGATCTTTGTAACATAGATATATATAGATGGAAAATTTGCCGGGAGGAAATTAATCCACAAAAGCAATGGCCGCCTATGTTTTGCCAATAGATTTGGCCCAGCCACATTGCCAGCAAAACACCTCTTTGGTAGATTGTGAGGATTCCATTAGATCCCGTGTGGATCTCATGGAATAAAGTCCGCCCTAGACTGACGAGGGCCATTAGCCCGAAACCATGGTCTCTGGGTGGACGCTTCTCAGTTTGCCAAAGTTGGTGTTGTGGCTTTGTCACCGACCCAATGCCGCTAGTTGCGGCAACAGTCAATGGATGGCGTCGGATTCTGATGTTTGTTTTGACAGGAGAGGCGGCCATTGCTTCCATAGATATATATATACACTCATGAACAAAACTTAAGGAAGTTGTACCTTTCAGCATGTTTATCAGGATTCAGACAATAACTCTGAAAGATATTTGATGCACAGTGATCTATATTGAAGACACGTGATAACCAAGTGTAAACAAAATTGCCTCTGTCTCCTTCAAAAAAAAAAAAAGAAAGGCGAGTGGTGACATTAAAATAGGAAACTTCCTTAAGTTGTATCCATAAGTGTATTTTTTTTGTAATGTTCAAAAATGAGTGGTGTCTCCTTTAATAACTATCATGGACTATTAGAGAGGGTTTCTGTGCAGGTTCCTCAAGTCCATGGAGTCTTTCACTCTAAATCTCCAGCCTTACTTCCATGGCGGGACTTCTTTACTGACCAGGTCCATGGACTCATCACTTCAGGTGGGTACTAGGGTTGGTCTGTGTAGTTGTTGGATATATCTGGTGATGTCAGAATGAAGTGTTGTACAGTACCTGTATACCTGGGGGCCTCACACCTTAGTTCAGCCTAGTACTAGTCATTATATGATATCCATTAATTTATAATAAGTCTTTCAGCACTCTGGTACCTCAGGAGTTCATTGTTGTTACAACTATGATCTTTTCTTCACAAACCCATTGTTGTACAAGGTCTTTCATTACTGTTGGTACCTCAGGAGTTCATTGTTGTTAAAACTATTATTGTACAAGGTCTTTCATGGCAGTTGGTAGATCAGGGCATCCATTGTTGTTAAAACTATTATCTTTTATCCACAAACCCATTGTTGTACAAAGTCTTTCACGACTGTTGGTAGTTCAGAGCATCCACATTGTTGTTAAAACTATTATCTTTTATCCACATACCCATTGTTGTTAGATAAATTATCTTTTCTTCACAAACCCATTGTTGTACAAGGTTTTTTCATGACAGTTGTTAGATCATGAGTCCATTGTTGTTACAACTATTATTTGACAGAATTCCATTGTTGTATTAAGCCACATCTGGTCTGTTGTACATCTGGAAACCTTTATTATCACAGTGACATCTCAAGATGAAAATTTTGCAGGGGGAAGAGGTGACCTTTATGTTTTGTAGTACTGCCATTCTTGATATACTAATGTTGAACCAGATGTTGAACTACTTCTGTAATAATGAAACAAGGTAATAAGACCAAATCCAAATAAATAAATAGTGTTTGACGTTTCTTTAACAGTGTTGTTACCATCTTCAGACAAAAGTACTGAATGGGAAATTTTACCAAATTCTATCAATTCTATAATAATGTTGAACCCACAGATATGTTGTACTGTTGCTATAGAACCCATCCAGAACTACACTGCTGTGTTTATGACTATTACTGTAGCCCCCTCAATCCATACTACATTTGTAATTTGTTATCAGGGAGGGGAGCTGTCACCCCCGGAGTCATTGCTCCAGTTCCCACCCATGGTCCACTACCTCAACTCCACTCTGGGAGCCTTCAACATCCTGCGGCAGTGCTGCCCCCTGGCTCTGGGGGCCAGTGTGACCTCGCAGCTAAGGGATTCTCTACAGGCTGTGGCCCGGGCCATCCTGGACTTTAGCCAGTGAGTTGGTTTATTCCACACACTCTAGCTTCTTCCCACCCTCCACGTTGAAAACACCGGTTCTTGTCCGAATCACCAAAGTTGGGCAATGACGGTCAGTACTTGGGAGGGTGATCACCTGTGAACACCGGGTGCTGTAGACTTCGTTGTTGTCTCGATCTGTCATTCTAGAACCCAGTCCCTCCATGTATAGGAACATAACTGCTGGTCATTCTTGGAAGTACATAGTGCAACTAGGTAGTTTCAAGCGACTCCAGTGACCACTATACTGGGAGATTGCTGAGCTAAATGCAGCGCAATAGGATTTGTTCATATATTCGGGTAAAGCTCAATTGATAACTATGTATATATTGTATTTGTTTCATTAGTACCGCAAAACTACTGAGTCCCACATATCTCACCATGCATATATATATTAAGAAAAAGGCATCTCCTTATCGTGCAACTGAAAGTTGCTGATGGCTTGCGCCATCTATCGGAATAAATATCAACTATTCTCGTTGATTTTTAATTATTCCAGAATCAGAATCAAAATCAACGAGAATAGTTGATATTTATTCCGATAGATGGCGCAAGCCATCAGCAACTTTCAGTTGCTCGATAAGGAGATGCCTTTTTCTTAATTTATGCACCTTATCCCAGTACAATGTCATATATATATATGTTATATAATATATGTTATATATCTGCTTGTGTATTTAATTATCTTGAGGATTATACTATGATAATGCAGTCGTGGTTAAAATCTTGAAAGAATAATAATAAGAATGGTTTTAATCAGAGGTTGCTTTAATTGAGCTAAGGAATATATAAAATACATAATTTGGTAAAAGTACTGCGTGGCTTAAGGCGTAAGAATAAAAAAAATGAAAAGCTTATTTACATAATGTACAAAAGTTTTGAGCCGGCCAGCGGGAAACAACAACAATGAGTTTTTATAGGGTAAGCGTGACCTCTGGCTGTCAATTCAACAGAATATTTGAATCTATGAAATATAATTTTTTGAATAAAATAATATTTTAATATAACATTAATATATTATTATAAACAAAAAACGTATATTTTGACCGCTTGCACTAGATGGCTCTGGAATCAACTTAAATGTTGGTTTAGGCTTGTTCCATGATATTGGCCAACCCATTTTGTTGTTAAATCAAGAAAAGCTAACCATGAATATTTATAATATATTTATAATAACCATAAATATGTTTCGGTGTATTATTATACAGTAGAACTACCTCCCTGTAAAAGACACCTAATTGCAGAGCTAAAGTGTCCTTTAGGGAGAGGTTTGTCCTCTTACCGGAGAGTTCCTAAATAGTAAAAATGGTAATTTTGCAAATGAAAATTGTTTTTTTTTGTAGAGAGGTGTCCTCTAGCGTGAGTGTACTCTCATGGAGGTTCTATTGTACCAAATCTATTCAACACACACACTGAGGGAGAAACTCCGCCTTTGCCAGTCTCAAGCCTGGATGAAAAATGAGGGGGAGCAGTAACAAGCTCAGTAAAAAACCTGGGGCAGCTGGCCCAGCTGATAGTACTCTGTAAGGGCTCCTAATCCAGGGATACAGGATAAGCAGTGTTTGTACCCCATGTTAGGAGCAGCTGCACATGGCGTCTGTTCCTCATGTCAGAGGTGGCCAATTTTTTTTGGAGCTAAGTTGGCCTGCCATTGAGTAGTGCTCCCAGCCTTTGATGACAAAGGCAGACACATTTTACTTGACCCAGTGTGGAGATAAGAAAGAAGACTGAGGGAGATATGCTGGATGTCTAGATCTGAGGAGCAGTCCCTGACAGCCAAGGAGAGAGAGACTCTGTCCTCCCTGTGTGTCTGCTACAGCCAGGACTTGGTGCCCCATCTCGACCGCTGTCTTCAAGCCCTCTTTCCCACGGCAGAGGTGGCTCCATTGCTGGGCGGACTCTCCCATGCCGACTTCTCCCGTCTGGTGAGGACTTCCCTCTTTACCTTTATATTATGATGCATCAGCGTGCCATCTGTTATGAATATTCGAAACTATTATAGATGCGTATGATTCTTTTGAAAATTAAACAATTTCAACTGTCCTTACTGCGATGGAAAAATTAAAGGGAGGGCCTGGCTCATCAGTGGTGAACCCTCCCATGAGCCAGGCTCTCCCTTTAATTTTTCCATTGCAGTAAGGGCAGTAGAAATTGTTTGATTTTCAAAAGCATCATACACGTCTATAATAGTTTCAAATATTCTTTACCTTAATCACCCTCTGGGATAGTTTCACTTATACTCCTAATTTATCAGTGCCACTAAATGTACTTCATGTTTTTATAATGAAAATTCATATTATTGACTGTATTGACTCATCCATTGATGAGCTCTACTCTTCCCTGTCAGACACCATCAAAAGTCTCAAGCTTTACAAGCTTGATACCTTAGTGTGATTGAGTGGAGATAAGAAAGAAGAAGAAGATAATGAAAATTTGTGAGAATTATTTTAAAACTGTTAATTGGGACTGATTGTTTTTGGTCATTTGGGAAAATAAATGTGATCCGGGGATAAGTTTCTTGCATAGAGATAACTCAGGTTCTTGGAGAGCAGAATGTCAACTACCCGGAATATGCAAATATATTAATAATTAATCAAGAATGGATATTTGGCCAATTCTGGAATAATTAAAAATCAACGAGAATAATTGATATTTATTCCAATAGATGGTGCAAGCCATCAGCAACTTTCAGTTGCACGATAAGGAGATGCACAAGATAATAAGACCAAATCCAAATAAATAAATAGTGTTTGATGTTTCGGTAACAGCGTTGTTACCATCTTCAGACAAAAGTACTGAATGAGAAATTTTACCAATATTCTCATTCAGTACTTTTGTCTGAAGATGGTAATAACACTGTTACCGAAACATCACACACTATTTATTCATTTGGATTTGGTCTTATTATCTTGTGTTTATAATCTATAATCCAAATTGTACCTTATCAATAAGGAGATGCCTTTTTTATCATTTATGCACCTTATCCCAGTACAATGTCACATTTGTAGTATTTTTTCAAATATTTTAATGTGAAAAAAAAAAAGACAAAAAATATATATAAAAAAGGTCAGGTATTGATATTAAAAACAAAAAAAGGCATATCCTACTAGCTCACATAGTATTTCTAGATGATAGAGCAAAAAAAAATCCAATGGCCCCCGATTCTTGCAAAAGTCCAACCCCACCAGCGAGTGCAAGTACACATTTGTAAGTGCAAAGTCGAACTGCTTTTCACATGTGTAGACATGGGGTGCGCTTACAGTAAAAGCAGTCGCCTACTTCTACCCACCATGATTATCATGGCCTGTACCACGTGTACTAGGGATAAGAAAAAAAAAAAAAGATGATAGAGCGCCATCTAGTGGAACAAAAATAAACTAAACGTTTATTTAACTTGTTCCCTGATATTTGGCCAATCCAATTTCTTGATAAATCAAGAAAAGTCAACCACGAATGCATTTCTGGCTGTTGGCCCTCATCAGTGTGGTGCAGAATGTACCTCTACGACCAAAATTTGGTCCCAGAGTCTTCCTGAGAAATCAAGAAACAACAGACCTTTTTTATATTTTTTATTGTTTTTTCACATATATATATATATATTGTTCTGAAAATAGAGCAATCAATACTTAAATCATTATTGACCGTCGCCTAATTCTATGGATTAATTTCCTCCCGGCAAATTTTCCAGCTATGTTTTGCCAATAGATTTGCCCCAGCCACATTGCCAGCAAAACACCTCTTTGGTAGATTGTGAGGATTCCATTAGATCCCGTGTGGATCTCATGGAATAAAGTCCGCCCTAGACTGACGAGGGCCATTAGCCCGAAACCATGGTCTCTAGGTGGACGCTTTTCAGTTTGCCATAGCTGGTGTTGTGGCTTTGTCACCGACCCGATGCCGCTAGTTGCGGCGACGGTCAATAGATGGCGTCAGATTCTGACGTTTATTTTGACGGGAGAAGCGCCCATTGCTTCTATGGATTAATTTCCTCCCGGCAAATTTTCCATATATATATACATATATGAAAAAACAATAGAAAAAAAAAAAGATAAGTGGGTCAGGTGTTGATATTGAAAATAAAGAAGGCATCTCCTGATCACGAGCACATGTGCCTTTTTAGATAGCAGAGCGCATATATATATACTCAAAAATTTTATCGATAGATTGCAATTGAATTTATAAATGTAAACCTGTGTTTCTATTTTATAATCCAAATTGTAGGTTATCAAGGCTCTCTCTGTCTAGGGCCTCACACAACTGGATGCAGCGGTTCTCTGCGAGCCACTCCAACATCTCATCCTGGAGGAGAGTGTAGAGGCTGAGGATCCAGGGATAGTGTTCGGGGAACACACACAAACAGACAAAGAGAGGACCGACCTTGTCGAAGCAGAACAACAACCACCTATTGAAGATCAACAGCTCCCCACCGAACAGGATCCCATCACAGACTTACCGCAGAACAACCTTCTACAACTGGAAGAACCAAAGAACTCTCAATCTGTTACAGAAACAATAGAAGAACAACATCCAAGCATTCCAGAAGAAGACATTATTCTAGAGACAGAAAATTCAGAACCAAACAATCCTGAAGAAACCAAACAACCACAATCTACAGATGTGAATCCTTCAATAACTCAACAGGAATCTACAATAACAAATAGTTTACATGACCCTACCATAAATGATGAAAATTCCATAAGGACATCCTCGTAAATAATTCTCAACTTTTTTTTAAATCCTTATTTTGGTTAAAATATATTAGTTTTTTTTTTTAACTTATGTAATTAAAAAAATATATATATACATATTGGCCTATCTCTTAGTAAGTTTAAAGATAAATTGGTATAAAAATGTATATAGACAAATTTCATGGCAAATAGGATACTATTTTGTTTATATGGAAGCAAATGTCTTTGACATCAGTTTCTCTCTTTTTTAAAAATTCTTTGACTTTTTATTTATGTGATTTAATAGATGGATCATGTTTTAGTTAGTTTTTTACACCTAGGGTTTAATGACCATCTTAAGGCAGCATAAGATATATATATTAAGTTCCCAGCACACTAATTTGAAGGTCTTACAAGATTCTATCGTAAAATACATTTCCTTTATAAAATAAAAGAAAAAAAAATGTTGTAATTTCAGAGAATAATATAATTTCTTTGCACAAAAATACAATTTTCTATACTTATAATTTATTCCTTAACATTTAGTCAAAATATATTTTCTAACCAATTTTTAGAATATTAATCTGTGAAATATATTTTTAAAAATCAATAAAAATCATGAGAAAGTTTTATAAAATTGAAAAAAGTAGGAAATATCCTTTTTTATCTTCTTCAAATTTGATAATTTTTTTTTAGAGTTTGTCATGAAATAAACTATATTTGTTAAATTGGGGTGTTCTTTTTTTTTTCTTTACAGTAAAACCCCACTTAAACTAACTTGAGATATAGTGAACCTTCCTTTATAACAAACCTAAAATAATCCCCATTTTTATTTTATAATACAGTGAAATATATGGATATTTAACAAACCATGGCTATAGTGAACCAAAGGTTCAGTTCCATTGTGGTTTCACTATAGAAGGGTTTTACTGTATATACATAATTTTTGGCTTGCATTAGATACACTAAACAGGACCTTTGGGAGAGGCCACTGCTTATCATATAACAGCTTGAGGAGCATTGGAATTCATGTGTTCTTTACACAAGGGGATAAAAAACAACAATGCTGTATATGCAAATAAGATAATACACCCAACCCTATTTATGAAGGGAAATAACCAAAGAATTCAATCAGTTACATGTTAAGCTGCTTTATAGATTTAACAAATGGAGGTTATTGTTGTTTCTTATCCCCATGTGCAAATATTTCACAGATTACATCTATTCATGCTCCTAGAGTATAACAAATGGTTAAATGTATCTGGTAGAAAATGTTTACTAAGATGAGAAGTGGCATTAATACAGAAAACAAATACAGTAGAACCTCCCTGTATAGGACACCTAATTGCAGAGCCAAAGTGTCCTTTAGGGAGAGTTGTCCTCTTACCGGAGAGTTGCTAAATAGTAAAAATGGTAAATTTGCAAATGAAAACTGTCCTTTGTGGAGAGGTGTCCTCTAGCGGGGAGTCCGCTAATGGGAGGTTCTACTTTAATACTTCAGGGATCATTGATATTGTTATTTTCTTATCTTCACTCAATCATATTACGGTCAAAAACCACCTAAAATTATTATTTTCTTCCTTTTTCTTATCTTCACTCAATCATATTACGGTCAGAAACCACCTAAAATTGTTATCAATTCAGCAAGAGCAGTAGAAGAAATTTTTATTTAAAAAGTAACCATCATGTACTATAGTATAGAAAAACTCTCAAAACCTCAAAAATTCACCTTCAATGGATATCCTCACACGTTGGCATTGAAGGCAATGAAGCTGCTGATGTGCTAGCGAAAAAAGGCACAAAAGAACCCTTGCCACAGTAAAATGAACTTACTTTTAAAGAAATAGAAACAATAGCCAAAACAAAAATAAACAAAAACTGGAAGATCCCACCTAAGCACAGTTAATTACAAAAACACTGCCCAGGTTTCAACTTGTTGTTTCTTATCCCCTTGTACAGAGATTGCATAGATTCCATGAGTCCATTCTCCTCAAGCTGTTTGATCTTCTTTCTTTTCTCCACTCAATCATATTAGGATATAATGGCTGTAAAGATTTGGTGAAGTAGAATGCATCTTCTTATGTCATTAAGACTGGGAGCACTACTCAGTAGCGGGCAGACTTAGCCCAATATGAAATGACCGCCTCTGACATGAAGAACAGACGTCATATGCTATCTATATATATTGTAGAATCTATTTTTAATATCGACACCACTAAATCTTTTTCTTTCTTATCTTATCTCAAAGCCATGATAATCATGGTGGGTAGTTAGCAACTGCCCTTTACTGTAAGCGCACCACATGTCTACACATGTGAAAAGCAGTTCGACTTTGCACTTACAAATGTGCCAGAGCCCCGTTTGGTTACTTGCACTCGCTGGTGGGGTTGGACTTTTGCAAGAATCGGGGGCCATTGGAGCATTTTTTTTTTTAAACAGAAAAAGTGTCCAATGCGGGAATTGAACCCGGGTCGTAGTGGTCGAAAACCAAACGGTTTAACCAGTCTTCCACCAACCCCCTACACCACTAAATGATGACAGAGAACATAGCAAATTGCACCCAATCATTATATCTAAACAAAAAAAAAACAAACAGGTATAACCATACTCTCTTCTAATGATAGTTGCAATACTTCCCCCAAATATTCCATACATACATTCAAATGATAATTTTACCAGGAAGAGATATTGTGATCTAAAACTATATAAAAGTCTACCTTTGTGTTTGCAATTTAGCATACTTGGGTTAGTGACAAAGCTAGGTTTAACAAATTCATGAATTTATTTTTCCGTTTATCATTACTGTTAAGGTTCCTTTGTCCTTAACGAAAAAGGCCGTACTTCAGAGGACTGTATAGGTTTTAACTACCCAGGCGGTGATTCCAATGTCCAGGCGACACCCCAATGGTGATTCCAATGCCTCAGCCAAAGAGAGAATTAAGCACGACCAAAAACTATTCACACTCTCACTTTATTTTACAAAAAACTCAATTATATACAAAGATAGTAATTAATAGATAAATTAGATAGATATTAATAAACAAAATATTATCCTAGAAAACTCAACAATTACTCTTCACAATTCACCCTTTCATACCTCATCCCAAAGGTTAGAAATAACCGTTATTTCTCCTTGAAATAAATTTTCATTTTTCGTTGAAAAGAAACACATGCGGGATAGTTTTCAAATGTCATATTACAAATTCATAAATGCTCACTTGGAGACAAGATTTTTGGGCTATGACTCTCTTTTCTACCATGGAAGGCTATAAGTTCATGAGATTCACATGGGATCCATGATATCTTCAGAATTTGCCAAAGAGGTGTTGATCTATTAGGTTAGCTAGGTTCAATTCTATAGACAAAATATAGATGGAAGTTTTTCCAGGAAGATATTGATTTAAAAAAATATACCTTTCTCCTGTCACTGACCCGAGTGTGCTAGATTTTAAAAGTAGTTTTTGCGTCTATTTTGATGAAAGAAATGACCTTTTGTTTTAGACAGTAGAACCTCCATAAGAGGACACTCACACTAGAGGACATCTCTCTCAACAAAGAATAATTTTCATTTGTAAAATTATCATTTTTACAACTTAGCAACTTTCGGGTAAGAGGGCACCTCGTCCTAAAGGACACTTTGGCTCTGCAATTAGGTGTTGTCCTCTACAGAGAGGTTCTAATATTTTTTTTCTATTGTTTTTTCATGTGTTAAGCATCTTTACGCAAATTTGGCCTTAAATACCCATTTCTTGATTTCTCAAGAAGCCATTGGGACTAAAAATCTTTTACAGCCTACTCCACGCTGACGAGCGCCAACAGCACGAAACGCGTTTCGTAGATGGCTTTTCTTGATTTATCAAGAAATTGGGTTGGCCAAATATCACGAAGCAAGCTAAATAAACGTTTAGTTTATTTTTTCTCCACTAGATGGCGCTCTGCCATCTAAAAAGCACATGTGCTCATGGTCAGGAGATGCCTTCTTCATTTTTAATATATCTATATGTATATTTATCAAATTTACTTATTTGACCTTGTAGTCTCTTGACAAGATGACACCAAAAAAATGTGGGATAACAGATGGCACACTTACAGCCAGCTAGGAAAAGGAGACTGAGTTTAAAGTCTTGAGACAATATCTACTGAACAACAAACTGGACTGATAGCAGAGAATTGACAACACACAACCTCAAATAGACTTGTTGGTGTCATAAGTTTGATATTTAGCTTATCTATATATACGCTGTAGCATATCATCATCAATTTGTAGGACTTTATTTAAGGCATAGTTCAAATGTGGAACTAGGAAAATAAATTAATTAGAGAGAGTTTATTAAAGAATAATGATTATCGTTATTTATAATATGGTGGGCATTGAAGATCTTTTGGTGAAAATTCTCAAGGTAAATTAATTTTCTGTACTATACATCAAGTCATCCTTCTGGCAGATTTCAGTAGAACCAGAATGACAAAAATTCCTAATAATGAATATGCCTTTTGGTAAATATAAATTTAATAGACTTCCATTCGGACTTACAACTGCTCCAGAAATTTTCCAAAAACATATGTATGACAGTTGGCAACGACTGACATTTGAATTGACAGCTGGACACAAAACGATCTGTCCAACCCCCACATTTTATTGTCTCACTTGTAGGTAGGTTTCTTCCAAGTCCACTTCTCGTAGCTGCGGGCCAGGGTGTAGGAGTGCCGCGGGCTGGTGTAGCGGGAGCGGAGAAAGAAGCTCAGGATGGCACAGTCCGCGCGGTCGACGGGGAACTGCTGGGCGAGTTTCTTGAACTGAAGCAGGATGAAGGAAGCGATGGCCAGGCAAGGCCGAGGCAGTAGCTGCAGCGGAGGTCTGTGCAGCCCGACCAGCTGTCTCTGCTCCGGCACCAGCGGCGTCGTGCTCTGGTGGGGGACGAAGCAGAACGGATGGCACTCGGCCGTCTCAGTCCTTCCTGGAATAAAACAGACAGGTGGGATCACAGTCAGAGAGGATGCACGAATAATAATATAAAGATCTCTTAGATGTTAAAGTGAGGGGGCATTCAACAGACTGGTGGGTTACAGTCAGGAAGAATGCGTGAATTATAATCTATTTTAGATGATAAAGTCTGGACAAAGTATGTCCTGAGCATGTTAGCTTAACGTTTATAGATTCCATATCTATTGGAAACCTATCAAGTAAACAAATAATTTTAAAGACATTTTTGCAATGTTCCTTTAATGCACAAAAAAAAAAAGAGGAAGACAAACATTTGAGCTGCTTCTCTTCTCCAAGGCCTTGCAAAAATAATGAGGATGTAAGTCAATTTGATGATCGATTAATTTTTATATCAATTTCTATACATTGGGGAAGACTTACTGTCTGACTGGACAACCAGGGACCTTACAGTTACTGTGGGAATACTTACGATCGGACGGGACATCCATGGATTCCAGCTGCGACAGCTTGAGGTAGCAAAAGTCCAAGAGATCATCCAGATAAGGGATGATGGGCCAGTCGTTCAGCAGACATTTGTAGAGTCGCTGTTTGCGCTGCTCGGCGTTACTCCCCTCTTCACACAGATTGATGAAAGTTCTGCACAATTCACATTAAAATACAATTATTCTCCTTCTATTTTTACACTTCACCGATATTAGTAAAATTTCTGAGTTCCAATGTCTTGAAATCCATCAATAAGTCACCCTAGACCCGCCAATTCATCATCCAAATCGACTCACTCTATGAATGTAAAATGCCAGAGTTAAAGTGACGACTTCGGCCAGAATATGCTTCCTTGTAGTCGCTATGTTTGGAAGGCCGACTTGAAAGTAATGGTATTTCGTGAATTGGTTTTCATTCTTCTAGGACGACTCCAAATTAACACACAAAGAGGATTCTATGAATTCTCTCAAATTCATACAACCATGGTAGAATAGCTGGGCCAAAGCTGGCAAGTACACACAACCTATGCTGTCACATTGACGCTAGAGAACATGATGTGTCTCAGCTTACTCTGAGCACACAAATGTAGGTAGTTGGCTTCACTAGATTTACAACAACAAAAGCCATTATTAGGGCCAACGCCCGACATTGCATACTCCCGATTGAATAAACATAAATTTACAATTATATGTAGAACGAAATTTGAAAATTATTCCTGATGTGTTTATTTTGAACAAAAAATCGAAATTTATTTTAAGGAGAAATAACGATTATTTCTAGCCTTAGGGATGGAATATGAAAGGATGAATTGTGAAGAGTAATGATAAACGGAAAAATAAAAGTGTCCAGGGATGGGAATGTAATTACAATTATATATTACATTTACACTAAAATCTTGTGGTGCTCAGAAATATCTTCTTTCCGTTAACTGATTTGAAGAAGTTATTTAAAAGTATTTAAACTGTTTATGAAAGGTATGATAGAAGTATTTAATAAAATCAACTAGCAACCCAGGGTTTAGTTTCTTTTACTATTTTTATTTCTATAGCTTTCGAACCAACATACTTTTCAGCAGAAGAACTATGAGAATGACTTCCATAGTTTCCAGGAGTATAGTAATCTGGAAGTTATACTTTTACTTTACCTGTTGAAGGGTGGATATGACTTGAAAGTAAGAGAAATGAAAATAGTAAAAGAAACTTAGCCCTAGATTGCTTGTTGATTTTATTGAATTGTAAATTCAGGAATGAATATGTAATATAGAAGTATGATGTGGGATCTGTCCTTAGTCTTCTTCTTCTTTCTTATCTCCACACTGAGTGAAGTAGAATGCATCTGCCTTTGTCATTAAGACTGGGAGCACTACTCAGTGGCAGGCCGACTTAGCTCTAAAAGAAATGGCCACCTCTGACATGAGGAACAGACGTCATATGCAGCTGCTCCTAACATGGAGTACAAACGCTGCTCATCCTGTATCCCTGGATCAGGAGCCCTTACAGGGTACTATCAGCCGGTCCAGCTGAGCCCAGGTGTTTTAGTGAGTTTGTTAATGCTCCCCCTCCTCCTTTTTCATCCGGGCTTGGGACCGGCAAAGGTCTGTCCTTAGTTAATTTATCTATCGCAGAATATATTGACGGTGAATACTTGTTCATTCTTGAGTAAAAATCTTCTCTTTTTTCCGGTATTGTTCTACATTTGATCATATACTGTTCTAGTTCATTCGTGATCTTCACTTTGTATAAAGAACATGCCAAGTCGTATTTTCCTAAGATTTTGGCATGATTGTCTTCAAAGAAGTGAAGAATATTCTGCAATGAGCAATGTATGACTGAAGTCAGCCCACCGACCAAATGTACCTGTAGCGGTCGTGTCGCTTCAGCCTCAGGTAGTCCCACGTGTCCTCCAGCAGCATGACTGGGACTGACCGGAGTCCGGACAGGAGAGCCATGCCGGACTGCCAGTTGTAGAGCATCAGGCAGTTCCGCGCCAGCTGCCCGCAGTCACTCATCTAACTACTGGATAATTTACTCTGAAGAATGGTCAGAGGGAATCTTCCCTCATCAGGCTGATTATAGGAGTGGCCTCTCATCATAAAATATCATAGAGGTACTATCTCTCCCATCAAGAAGATACATCTAAACTATTAAATAAAACTATAACTTTTATAATTTTAGAAAATTGTATCTCTATACGGTGCTGCATTGTTTAGCTGAGGAATACACAAGTAGTTATATACACTCATGGACAAAACGTAAAAGGAAGTTGTACCTTTTAGTATGTACGAGGGGTGTCCCATAAGTCCGTGGCCCGACATATAAAGAAAATGACTAATAAAATGATTATGATTTATTTATCAACATAATCCCCTTTAAGGTCTATACACTTTTTCCAGCGATGTTCTAATGCTTTTATGCCCTCCAAAAAGAACGATTTTTCAAGTGACTCAAAAAATGAGGTTACAGCATCAATAACCTGTACATCTGACCTAAAATGTATGCCAGAAAGTGATTTTTTTCAAATGAGGAAATAGGTGGAGGTCAGACGGAGCTAGATCTGGTAAATAGGGTGCATGTGGTAAAAGTTCAAAGCCATAATCATAAATAGCAGCCATGGCTTGCAGCGACTGATGACTCAGAGCATTGTCTTGATGGTAAACAATCTTCCTGGACAACTTTCCTCTTCTCTTTTCTTTAATTGCTTCTCGTAGTTGCTTCACAAGATTTGCATAATAATTGCCAGTGATGGTTTGACCCTTATTCAGAAAGTCTAGAAGAAGTACACCCTCGGAATCCCAAAAGACAGACACCATAACCTTCCCTACTGATGGAACTGTCTTGGCTTTCTTAGGGGGAGGGAAACCGGAGTGTCTCCATTGCATGGATTGTTGCTTGGACTCTGGTGTAAAGTGATGGGCCCAAGTCTCATCCATGGTAACAAATCTACCGACAAATCCTCTGGATTAGCTTCAAATAACGCAAGATTGTCCGAAGATAACTTTCTCCTTACAGACTTTTGATCGGGTGTCAAAAGTTTGGGAACCCAACAGGCAGAAAGCTTCCTGAGGCCCAAGTGTTCTCTCATTATCCGATCCACTGTTGTTTTTAGAATACCCAAGGTCTCTTCTATCCGACGAACTGTCATTCTTCTGTCCAACATAACCAAAACATGTATCTTGTCGATGTTTTCTTGAGTAACTGACTCAACAGGTCTTCCTGGTCGATGTTCGTCTTCGGTGCTGATCCTCCCTAATTTAAACGCAGCTACCCATTTTTTTACTGTGCTATAGGAAGGAGCATCTTCCCTTAATGTATCCACCATATCCTCATAGATTTCCTTCGGCGACATTCCTTTCTTACAAAGATATTTTATTACAGCACGAATCTCGTTTGTCTCCATTTTAGATGATTCCTGTTTCTTGTCCTCTTTCAGAACCCATAACAAAAAAAAAAAAAAAACATTAGTTGTAGAAATTAAAAATTTACATATCTTCATACAAGGCTTTAAGGTATATATGGTAAAATTTATTAGTTTCTAATATTTCGTTCTCATGGTCGGGCCACGGACTTATGGGACACCCCTCGTATATAGGGATTCAGAGAATAACTCTGAAAGATATTTGATACCCAGTGAAGACACACGAGAGTTCACAAAGTGTGAACAAAATTGACTCTGTCTCCTTAAAAAAAAGTTATCTTATTGAATAGTTGGCGATCATTTCAAAATTTGTCTTTTCTGGTCATTGTGTTGCCTGGTTGTACTAGATCAAACTTTAGGTAGAATAAAACTACCGTCTGAACACTACGTCTAGACAGTTCTATAAAGGTGACTGCCAACTTTTCTCGCGATCAGCAATGTCTTCATCCAGAACTATCTACGAACAACACTTGTATCATGATGTATGTTATTAACCTATTTTTATTTCCGAACTTTTCTAGCCAGTAACGATATATTTCCACGTCAAAACGTGTTCCATCTTTCTAAATAATGGCGCAAATATTTCCCTGATTAAGAAATAGAGAATAAAGTGTTAGGGGGATGTATAGTAAAAAAAATACAAATTACTATTACAATTCATACAATTAAGAAAAAGGCATCTCCTTATCGTGCAACTGAAAGTTGCTGATGGCTTGCGCCATCTAATAGAATAAATATCAACTATTCTCGTTGATTTCTAATTATTCCAGAATTGGCCAAATACCCATTCTTGATTAATCAAGAGAAATCAACGAGAATAGATGATATTTATTGCGATAGATGGCGCAAGCCATCAGCAACTTTCAGTTGCACGATAAGGAGATGCCTTTTTCTTAATTTATGCACCTTATCCCAGTATAATATCACATTTGTACTATTTTTTCACAATTCATACAATATCACTATATTTTAAGACTGATTTAGAATTCATCCAGAATTCTATTCATCCTCTGTTCGTATGTGGACTAGTTTGGTTTATTTGTGGCGAAGACTGCTTTGTTTAGCCAACTTTCCTGGATCCTTTTATTATGAGAATAACCTCTTTACTTTTTAAGAATCGTTCGCTTTTTCCCTTCTCAACTGTATTATATTAACTTTCCTCTTCATAATAAATTTGATTACTGTAACATGTTCCATCTGAACACATTCATTAATATAATTATAATTGTATGTAATTCTACTGTCCTCAAAGCTTATGTCCATAGTTCATCTAAAATACCCATTCAAAGAGTCTAGCATCAGTATCACTATAAAAGGAAGATCTAAAAATGCAATATAACAGCGGTACGATAGATTAAACTGGCGAAATTGCTGGGAAGGTTCACCACTGATGAGCCAGGGGCTCTCCCATTAATTTTTCCATCGCAGTAAGGACAGTAGAAATTGTTTATTTATAAAAAAGAATCATACGCGCCTATAATAGTTTCGAATTTTGATAATATTTATTTTCATTATCAATATGGACAATCTTGTTCCAAATCCACTACTCAGCCTTCTACTGATGGTTAACCTGTTGGTTGAATATCGGTCTATTATCACCGCTAGGTTTCTCTCAATGTCAACAGACGCTATAGCAAGAATTTACTCTCTCTCCATCTTGATGTCACCAGGATTCCTGGAGCATACTACGAAGGTACTAGCCGCCTGTACACTCTACTGAAGATATTGCGAGTGCCTGGCTCATCAATGTAAAAACCTTCCCTCGAATCCAGAATACATCTTTGTAGGTGTATTCATGGCAATGGTGTCGAGAGACACATTCAAGTTTGGAATTGCTTTGTAATTGATAACACACTGAATTTATCTAGGGTTATTCAACGATCTAATGAATAGATACTGTATCATATGGTGTATATCAAGATTTAAGATCTTAGGAAGGGGGGTCGGTGGAAGGCTGGTTAAACCGTTTGGTTTTCAACCACTACGACCCGGGTTCGATTCCCGCATTGGACATTTTTTTCTGTTTAAAAAAAAAAAAATGCTCCAATGGCCCCCCGATTCTTGCAAAAGTCCAACCCCACCAGCGAGTGCAAGTAACCAAACGGGGCTCTGGCACATTTGTAAGTGCAAAGTCGAACTGCTTTTCACATGTGTAGACATGTGGTGCGCTTACAGTAAAAAGCAGTCGCTAACTACCCACCATGATTATCATGGCCTGTACCACGTGTACTAGGGATAAGCAAAAAAAAAAAAAAAAAAGATCTTAGGTAAAAAGTTTCATTTAATTTTAAATTTGCAAGCTTTCAAGCAAATATACTGCTCTTCAACGGGCAGCCCGTTAAAGAACAGTATATTTGCTTGAAAGCTTGCAAATTTAAAATTAAATGAAACTTTTTACCTAAGATCTTTTTTTTTAAACAGTATATTTGCTTGAAAGCTTGCAAATTTAAAATTAAATGAAACTTTTTACCTAAGATCTTTTTTTTTAAACAGTATATTTGCTTGAAAGCTTGTAAATTTAAAATTAAAAGAAACTTTTTACCTGATATTTATTTTTACTTTTTCAAATAATTTCTGGGTAACTATTTCTCACATTTAAGCTCTCGATCATACAGAAAGGTATAGAGAAAACTCGCCATGATGCAGTACCGTGATAAACTTGGCTAGAACCAGCGCCCGTTCCTCTCTGGTGGCCGGCTTGAGGATCTCTGAGATGGCGAGGTTCGCCAGTCGATCGGAGAAATGTAGACAGGCCTCTATGTTGGGTAGGGATGGACTCTACTGGACACACCGCGGGACCATATACCACAGTGTATCTACACAGCACAACTGTCTACCTGCTCTATAGACCGAACTGCCAGCTCATACCTCACGTTATGTAACCTGACATTTCTACAACTTAGTAGTTGAAACAGCATTGCATCACAGCCGCCATTTCCTTCCAGAAAAGTTTAAAACTATAGGTAAACCCAGGAAAAAAGAACCACTTCTCAAGTTCGGTTTCAGCTAAATCATTAACATCTGTATTCTTCCTTCCTCACTATGTTACTTGAACATCCTGGGAGGTCTGGATTGTACAATCAAGGTAGAATAAAGATGTGCATATGCTTCTATTACTTGTCAGTTATGAAAGGTTGTATTTCGTGTCGCCCAGATGGTACATCGAGCTCAAGACAGAGATGGCTGACATCGTGTTTGGGATGTAATATGTACAGTGGGCTACAACGTTCAATCGCGAATAAAATGATTTATCTATTGGTTTCTCTTACTTGTCAATTATGAAAGATTGTATATTCATAGCTTTTTATTCCTCACAACCTTTGGCCCACACACTGTCATCTCTTTAGCAAAACTACCTAATAAATATTATTAGGTACACTAGAGGAATCAGATCTCATCTAGAATTTCATTTAAACAATCATCTTTACTAAACTATGTCTTTAATGTGGAACAAAGGTTCCCTTGAATGCTAAGAAGAGCTTGTTTTGATTAAAATGAAAAAGGAACCCCACGTTGGGCGCCACTATTGAGAACTTAAAAGTATAATGAATAAAAGACAATTCGCTGAGGGAAGAGTTTCTTTTTCTATCACGATAATACAAGTTTACGGGTGTAACAGCTCTTCGACGGGTGAAATTACGGTGTTAAAAAACATAGTAATTATACGTGTCAAGGGCTGTTATACCCGAACACTTGTATTGTCGTTATAGAAAAAAGAAACTCTTCCCTCAGCGTATTGTCTTTTATTTATAATTTTACCCCGAAGGGGGATTTTATAATAATAACAAATTGACTCAAGTATCGATGAAGGATTCCCAGAGGTGGACCACGGGGAGTGGCCAACCTACTTGTGTCCCCTTACACAGCAGATGAACTATCTCCTCTGGTGTGATCCGCAGGAAAACCTCCTTCTGGAAATACATCAGCGCTGCCACCAGTGGCTCCTCGCGGAACTCCATAAAGTTGACGTCCAGGTTGTTCTTGATCCGGGCGAAGATTCGCGGCACGGGAGCCAGGTACGTCTCCAGTTCGGCGTCTGCCAATCCCCTGGTGAAGTAGTAGTGCCTGGGCCTGGTGCATTCTGTACAGTACCAACTCATTTACTTGCAATTACCGCGGGGAATGACAAACTGGGCTTTGTTTATTATACACAGTCTGACCTACCTAAGGTGTCGATTAAGCAGCTTTTGGTTTCCTACCTAATCTGCCTGCCGCTTGTTTTTGTTTAAAAAATTGGCGCAATTATAGAATGGACCTTTAGCATTAAATGGGAACTTTAATTTTTAATTATTATAATAAAGAATCATACGCGTCTATAATAGTTTAGAATTCTCATGGCGCGATAATGTATCTTATGTAATTCTACTGTCTTGAAATCTTGTGTCCCCCGATAGTTTGCACGAATACTTTTTGACAATTCTGTTACCTAGTCTACTACAATATGAATTATTGTAAATAGTTTCATGCGTCCCATCGCGTTACCATCGTCCGAGTTGTGAACTCCGGCGATTTCAGAGAGATTACACTCATGGACAAACCTTGAGGAAAGTCGCCGGTCTTTTTTTTTTTTTTTTTTTTGAAGGAGTTTTAGATATGTTGTGACAATTGACAATTAAAAATAGTTTAATGACATCTAGTAAACGGTCAAGAGAGAGTTTACAGAGTTTAAAATAGTAGAGAAAAATATATACACCAGACGAGGTCTTCTCCGAAGGTACGTCTGGATTCTATCAGGAGCTTAGAATCGTCTTGAGTTCAGACTTGCGAGTTATGGAATCCGTGTCCCCAGCGATGACTGTGTTGAGGAACTTGACAAGAATAATCTTGTGTTTAGGTAAGGTATCCGCGACTCTCCCTAAGATGGGGGTACAGGACCGCATACATCATTAATAGTCGTCCCTCGATTATATAGGGGAATAATTTAGTTATCTCGTGTGTTCTTCAATAAAGGTCACTGTAATATCTTTCAGAGTTATAATCTCGATATACATGCTAAAAGGTACAACTGGTAATAAATAAATGAATATCATATGTACATGTTACTCACCTTCATTGATACAGTAGATGTTGACGTACTGGCTGAACTCTCGTGCCAGCGTACTCTTGAATCTCCACAGCGATCCTATTCTACACACAGATTTACTCAACTACTGCATTACTGATAACATGAAACAAGTGATGAGAGAAGCGTGGACGCGGCCGCTTGGCGGCGCTGCATGAAGATAACTGACCAATGGGAACGGCCCCCCCCCCCCTTCTGCCGCCGTCATCTTGTATATAGTCTTAAGCCTGCCTTTGTTATACTGCTGTGTGCGGTTGCTATTCTTGTGTCATCATATATATCCTTATATTTAATAATAATACTATATTTATAAAATCACTTATTTGGCTGTTCTTTTGCATCACCGACCCACAACATGGTAGCAGAGCGTGGTTAGCTGCATTAAAAAGAACGAAAAGTAAGTGAAACCAAGATGGCGTCGTCTTCCCAAGCGCTTGCCCTGAACGTCGAGAAGCTCACCGGCAGCAATTATCGATCATGGAAATTTAACATGAAGATGCTTCTGATCGAAAGAGGATTATGGGAATGTGTGATTAACGGAGAAACGATCGACGCTGATGAGGATCAAAGAAAATATGAGAAGACAAAAATTAAACAAGAAAAGGCACTGGCAACGATTGCTCTATCGATTTCTACAGAGCAACAAATACACGTTATCGACTGTAAGACTGCAAGTGAAGCCTGGACGACCCTGGAACAAATATTTGAACCGAAATCAAGGGCGCGAATTCTTCAACTCAAGAAACAATTCGTGAACATCAAGTTCATCGAAGAAGAAAATATGATAAATTACCTATCAAGATTAAAGACCTGCAGTGATCATCTCAGAGAAGCGGGATGTGAAGTAAAGGATGAAGATCTGGCATACTCTATGCTAGCTGGACTACCAGACTCCTATGATGGGATTATAATGAACTTTGGCAACATGACGGATGATGAGTACACGTCATCCAAGGTAAGGCAGGTCCTGCTAACGGAACACGAGAGAAGAACAACCAGAAAAGAGGATTCATCCAAGGAGGTGCTACAGGTGAACAAGCTTCAAAATAACAGCAGCAACGACAGTCGAAGAAAATGCTACCGATGCGGGAAGATCGGCCACATCGCCACCAACTGCCGAGGAATGAAGCAAACAACTACTAGGAACCGCAATAATCAGCATTATCAGAGTAAGGTAAACAAATCAGATAACTTCCTGGCTGCACTCAACCTAACGAGCGACGAGGATTCGTGGCTGTTGGACAGCGGAGCAACCAACCATGTATGCAGAAACAAAGACTGGTTCGTTGACCTTCGGGAGGTGTCATCTGATCCTATTATGACTGCGAGTGGGGCAACTGAGGCCAAAGGATATGGACACATATTTCTCCAAACGTCTATCCATAATGAAAGCATCGAAATCAAGCTAAACAATGTGTTATACGTCCCAAATGTGCGAAGGAATCTGCTGTCAGTCTCCAAGATAGAAGAAAACGGCAACCGTGTGACCTTCCGTAATATGGTAGCTCGCGTTTTCAACCCAGAAAACAGGATTATAGCGGAAGGGACAAATGTAAATGGCCTTTACATTGTGAAAGGTAAGACCTTAAACTCCAGTAAAACAGCATTTAATAGTGAAAGGGACCATTTTCAGAACAATTCCTTGAGAACGTGGCATCAAAGGTTATGCCATATTGACAGTAACGCCATTGAAAAGATGGCGCGGGAGGAGCTGGTAATAGGCTTAGAAATTTCCTCTAGAGACAAAGGCCTATTATGCGATGATTGTTGTATCGCCAAATTCACTAAAGCGTCACATAAAAACCTAGGCAATATTAGATCAAAACAGACCTTGGAGCTTATCCATACAGATATTTGCGGTCCAATGCCGGTAAAATCAACCGGAGGCAATAGATACTTTCTATCTTTTGTTGATGATTTCTCAAGAAGGATTACTGTGTATCTTCTGAAAAACAAAGATGAGGTATTAAAACATTTCGATATCTATAGAGCCACTGTAGAGAGACAAACTGGTAATAAAATTAAAGTGTTACGATCGGATAATGGACTTGAGTTTTGCCATAGAGATTTTCAAGACAAATTACAAAAACTAGGGATAAAGCATGAACGCACAAACGTGTATTCTCCGCAAATGAACGGTGTGGCAGAACGTGTAAATCGAACACTTTTAGATATGGCCCGCGCTTGTTTACATAGCGCTAATCTCCCCCAAAGATTTTGGGCAGAGGCGGTAAACACAGCTGCTTACATTAAAAACAAATGTTATAATAGTGCTCTAAAAGACAAAGTACCTGATGGACTTTGGTTAGAAAGAAATCCTAGTGTAAGACACCTAAAAGCATTTGGATGTTTGGCATATAGCCATATACCAAGAGAAAGAAGGCGAAAATTAGACCATCGGGCATGTAGATGTATTCTGGTAGGATATTCCACTCAAACACGTGGATACCGTCTCTGGTACCCAGAATCACAAAAGGTGATTGAAACAAAACATGTTAGATTCGATGAGTCTAAAATTGGACTAGAGTGGACCAAAATAGTCGAAGAGACAGAACCGGAAAGGTACAACCACGTTTGGCTAGAACCTGAGACTAATCATGATAACGACCTAGAGAATGAATTACCGAGTAATTTGGATTCAGTGGGGGTAGAGGACACTCTACCACAACCCTCCACCTCCAAAAACATTGTTCGAAATCCATATGGGAGAAAAGGTAAACCAAGAGTAGAGTTAAATTTTTTAGATGTTACCGAGACGCAAAGTTTTGAAGAGGCAGTCCCATCTCCCGAAGCCATGTATTGGAGAAAAGCAATGGAAGATGAGCTTAGAGTGCTTCAGGAACGAGGCACTTGGGAGTTATCAACATTACCGCCGGGAAAGAAACCGATTAGCAGCAGATGGGTGTATAAGGTGAAGACAAATGAGAGCGGAAATGTAGAGCGTTTCAAAGCACGTTTAGTAGCTAGAGGTTTCTCACAGAAACAAGGAATCGATTTTCAGGAAACTTATGCACCTGTTATTAACTTAGCTGTAATAAGAGTTTTGATAACGTTAAGTTTGAACATGATTGAATGTCGACCGGTATCCACACCGTTAGACATTAGTTTTCCAATCTTAAAAGGAGATTGCCTCACAGATGAAGAAGAGAAAGAGAGGATGAAAGCTATTTCATATAGGGAACTAATCGGGTCGCTCCTTTATCTTGCGAATTGTACTAGGCCAGACTTAATGTTTTCTGTTACGAGATTAGCTCAATTCGCCAGCAACCCTGGGCGTCGACATTGGCAAGCTTCCAAACACATCTTAAGATATTTACACGGCAGCATAAATCTATCTCTCGTTTATCGCCGGACTGATTCCAATGATGTTTGTGCATACAGTGATGCAGATTGGGCTAGCGACATCGATGACAGACGGTCCAATAGTGGGACCGCTATCACTATAGGACATTCCTTAGTCATATGGAAGACTAGCAAACAGAAGTGTGTCTCACTTTCCACAATGGAGGCAGAATATTTAGCGCTATCCCAGACCACTAAGGAAGCAGTTTGGATCGCTACCAACTTGAAAGAATTAAAGTTCTTATCGAATTTTGCCTTTCCCTTGATAATTCATTGCGATAATAGATCCGCTATAGACTTTTCCAAAAATAATGTGGAGAACAACAGATCCAAACATATTGACATAAGATACCATCACGTCAGAGAAAGAATAATTAGCGGAGAGATCAAGATTGTCTACATCCCTACAAAGGAGAACCTGGCCGACGTCTTCACCAAGACCCTGAGCAAAGTGGCTCACAAGAACGCCTGTGACTTCATGAACTGTTCTCCTGTCCAGCGCTTCAGTGGGGGAATGATGAGAGAAGCGTGGACGCGGCCGCTTGGCGGCGCTGCATGAAGATAACTGACCAATGGGAACGCCCCCCCCCCCCTTCTGCCGCCGTCATATTGTATATAGTCTTAAGCCTGCCTTTGTTATACTGCTGTGTGCGGTTGCTATTCTTGTGTCATCATATATATCCTTATATTTAATAATAATACTATATTTATAAAATCACTTATTTGGCTGCTCTTTTGCATCACCGACCCACAACAACAAGTAACAAGGATTATAGCACAGTTATTTAAAAGAGAGAGATTGAAACCACTTTATTTCAATGTTCATATAAGATTATATATTTATAAATATACAAAATGAAAATATATATCGTAATTTTAACAAAGCTATATAAGTTAATAGTCCTTATTTAAGGTGGTACCATATTAATAACCACTAACTCTGTCCTTATCTGCCTTCAATACCTATTTCATGCAATTAATTATAACTTTTTTTTTATTAATATAACTTAAATCTTTATTATTTTTGTACCATAGGACAGGCCATAGTTAAATTAGTATAAATCCATATAAATTGTAACACTGCTGATTATTTTTAACCACTCTATTGCTCTAAAATATCACAATCTGCCTTATGTAAGTAATAAAGTATGACGTCTTTCCAGTCGTCTCAAGATGGCACCAGTTTGCCACCGGGCCCCAGGGAAGGGGAGGATGACCCATATAAGTCACTGACCAATGAGAATCAATCCCCGGGAATCCGGGCAGAGGGAGAAAAAGGGAAGACTGGCCGGCTGTGGACAGTTAGGTTCGGCTGGGATTTCTGACAGGCACGCTCAGTACTAGGTCCGTTGTCATCTCACGGCGGCCCTTGTGGCCGCCGTTTTGGCTTCTCCCTGCCCCCCGGCTTCAGGCTGGACGCCTAGCTTTCCCCTGGTAGTCCTCAACTTTCCCCTGGTCCTGGTGCTACTTGAGACGTCCTGGGAGAGCGCCTTTTGATCCCAAACTTTGTCCTTACTATCCCGTGCGGACTTCCCACTCTGCATGCCTTGCCACACAACCCCGACTGCTTCCAACTCACTTGTTGTCTTACCCGGGTTTACGTAATATATATATAATAAAAAGATTAAATAAGGATAAATATATGAATGAATGTAAATATGTAAAACAATTGATAAATATACATATATAAGAGAGTCGTATTTTATATTTTCAATAAAAAGGAGGCCTATCCTAACCACCTACATGAGCATTTTATATTGAAGAGCGTACGTACCACATAATGGATCAAATATCTGTTAAACAGCGATTTAGGTTTGTTCAATATTGTAGCGTAGAAATCAAGCCTTGAAATATCCTAAGATGTAAAAGTATTTATTGATGACGTCACAGCGACGAGTCGACAATTATTAACAGGTCAGCCAAAACTATCTACAGCTAGGGAATCTTAAGCAAGCAAGCAAAGAAATATTTTAAAGATGATTTCACAAATACAGAGTGATATATTTTTATAATCTGTTGAATATATTCATTGAATAATATTAAATTAAATAATAAAATATTTCTTCGTCACATAGCCTCCTCCTATAGAGAGCATCGACCCGATGCACAGCAGGATACTTACGTCGTCAGTCTTAAGAACTAGTACTATGGCCAGGGATATTTTCAGGTGACTGCGGTGGATGTCTTCTTTCAGTTGAGATATCTTCTTCATGAGGACTTGGTAGGGCTATTTTTACGTCAAGGTAGCTTTTTCTCATTTCTACTGTGGTCGGCAAGGGGGGATTTTATAACTTTGCGGCCTTACCTACAATGTGGTCTATCATCTAATTTTAATGGCGGGGCGTCCAGCTAGATCTTCTAGCAGGTGAGAAATGTTGTCTGTTTCGACCGCGATATGAAGTAGGGCTTCGGTAGCGAGTGAAAGTTTTCCTCGATGATTCGTCATTGGGGTCCTGTGATTTAGCTCGAGAGTTGTAGGATACCATTGCGTCTTGCTTTCTTTGGAAATAGTCATTTCTCCTTTCCTCATTGTGTCTATTCCTGTCACGGCAATAGCGGACGACGTGACCTGGGCGTCCGCAGTGGAAACAGATTGGCCTTCCCTCAGTTGCACGCCAATCATTGGTGTCGCGTCTTCCTCCTTGTTTTGGGTATCTAGGTTCAGGGTGCGGTCTTATCGTTTCGGCCTCATAACTAGTATTTAAAAACTGTCGGGGTCTTTCTTTTTGAGGGGGACTTCTCCTAGACTTTGAGATTGGCGCCCGGGTTCTTCCAATCTCCTCCTTTACAATTTCTTCGATTGTAGCATTTTTTGGTTCTTCCCGAGGAGAGCCTAATGCCCGCTGTACCTCCTCACGAACAATTTGCCTAATCAAAGATGACAGATCTTCTCCGTCATCCTGGTCACAGAGAGAGGCTACATTTGGTAGGCGCTCGTACCTGGTTGGGGTAACTCGCCTACAACGGAGCGCTTCGACACGGCGACATTCTGTAATGAATTGCTCGGTGCTCTGTACATCCCTCGGTAGGAGTGCTTGATAAAGCTCCTCAGCTATCCCCTTCATGAGGTGGGAGATTTTATCTTCCTCGCTCATTTGAGGATCAACCTCTTTGCACAAGCACAGGACATCCTGGATGTAACATTCGGTACTTTCACCTTTTAATTGTGCCCGTGTTTTAAGTTTCTTCTCCGCTTGCAATTTTGAAATTTCTTTTTTTCCGAACACATTCTCTAATTGAGATGTGAATTCCTTCCAAGTCTGTATGCTTTCTTCGTTGTTCTCAAACCATTTGAGAGCAGTTCCAGACAGATAAAAATAAACTTTAGTAAGACAAAGGGTTTCGTCCCAATGGTTGTACCTTGCCACACGTGCAAACCCTTTTAACCATTTTTGGAGATCTTCACCATCCTCCCCGGAGAAAATGGAAGGGTTCCTTGGCAGATGTTGAACAACGTAATTGCTTACCTGAGTACCTTCCTTCTTTACATTCATAGAAGTTTCTTCTGGTTCAACAGAATCAATTTTTCTATTATTTCTTAATGGGTATCGGTCCAGTCTCTCCACCAGTTGTAGCGTAGAAATCAAGCCTTGAAATATCCTAAGATGTAAAAGTATTTATTGATGACGTCACAGCGACGAGTCGACAATTATTAACAGGTCAGCCAAAACTATCTACAGCTAGGGAATCTTAAGCAAGCAAGCAAAGAAATATTTTAAAGATGATTTCACAAATACAGAGTGATATATTTTTATAAAATGTTGAATATATTCATTGAATAATATTAAATTAAATAATAAAATATTTCTTCGTCACAATATTATTTGTCCAACCCATTTTCTTAAAAAATAAATAAAAACCACCATTTACTCATTTCTGGCTATTGTCCCTCGTAAATGTGGTGTAGACTGTACCTCAACGATCAAATATTTTACCAAGAGGCTTCTTGAGAAATAGGCAGTTAGGGCCCAATTCGCGTAATTACGTTAAACATATGGGAAAAAGACTAACGTGAGCACTCAATATAGGCCTTTTTATTTTTAATACCCCAACACCTGACTTTTTAAAATATATATATTTTTCATTTATAACAATCTGTTTGCACACACATATAATTCTTGTAGCTTGAATCTATGCACACCAGTGTGTTGTGTGTGTGTGTGTGAAGGACATGACATGTTCGATATGCTATCAAGTTGAAAAAAATCGAAATCAAAGATCCCATTTTTTCCTCCTCTAATTCTAACTCTACCTGAAACCATCGTCCAAGTTGTGCACTCCGGTGGTTGAGAGGGATTACACTCGTGAACAAAACTTGAGGAAATGGAATCGTTTGTTTTTTGAAGGAGACGGAGGAAATTTTGTTCACACTTGGTTATCTCGTGTGTCTTTAATAAAGGTCACTGCAATATCTTTCAGAGTTATTGTGTCTGAAACACGATATATATACTTAAAAGGTACAACTCCCTTAAGTTTTGTCCATGAGTGCATCTTTCAAGAGTTATTGTCTGAATCTCGATAGACATGCTGAAAGGTACAACTTCCTTAAGTTTTGTCCATGAGTTCGTTGACCACAAACCTCTTGAGGAGCTGGAATCCGGTGTAGCACGGGAGGGTGAAGAACATCCCGCCGTCGGGGGTGTAGATCCAGAATTCCTGGTAGTTGTAGGCGCAAGAGCGCTGCGCGTGTGTCTCCGCCGTGTGGTGGGGAGCCTGGCGCGGCCGGTAGTTCAGAAAGTCAGTGAGGTAGGGCACCGAGGCCGACCGCTTCAACAGGGCGCTCTCCTCCGACCGCAGGAACTCCTCGCTGTGAAGAGGGTGAAGCAACTCGGACGAACATCTCTTCAGCCGGGAGATACGGAGCATGGGATCCCGGAGTGAGATGTGCGGGTTGCTGGCCGGGAGCAGGTAGACCACTGCCATCCGGTGATGGTGACTGCGTGGGGCCGTGACGGACATCTCGTAGGCCTTGAGCACGTCGTCCGCAGCCTGGCGTAGTTGGTCCCACGTCAGCGGCACTACGAAGTTGGACGGAAGCTGAGGCAGCGTGAAGGAAAGCAGAGCATGGGACTTGAGACAGCTTGCTGAAGTCCCGCTGTCATCCGTGCCAAGTACTGTCTTGAAGTTTGTTTTCGGCTTCATGAGAGGTCTAGCTTCCTTGAAGAGATATTGGGAGAAGGAAATGCTGAGAGATTTATCCAGGTTGCTGTTACTGGGTGCTTGGAGATCCTTGCTGTAGCCCAGAGTGGAGGACCTGGTATAGTAGACGCTGGAAGACTTGGAGAACTGGTCGACCGTCAGGTCTGTGGTGGACGGGGTCTCGTAGTGTGCCATTTCACCCAGGCTGGGGCACAGCGTCCAGCTCTTGTCTTTGAGGAAGTGGAGCTGGTAGGGTGACGGCGGAGCGATGGGCTCAGGCAGCAGCGCAGACTTGTTGAGCAGCTCGGAGATGAAGCTGTCGTCGGTGCAGGTCGACTCGTCCCTGAGGTCCAGATCGAGGGAGGGCAGTTTGAGGGAGTCTGCCCACATCTGCCACAGGTGCCAGCTCTCATCTGACCGATCGAGCATGAAGTACCGGAGATCCCCAGAGATGAAGACCACTCGCAGGGAGTGGTGGAAGTAGGAAAGAACCGAGAGGTCCACGTTGGACAAAGCCGCGGATTTCTCCAGCACCAACTTGAGTCCGTTGGACTGAGCGCACCTGGCAATGAGGAATTTCGACTGAGAGATACCTGGACACCCACACACTGCTTCTAAGATACGTGGTTCAATTACAGATCTCACTATCAAGAAGATAACAAACCAATTTAAAAACTATTTTAAACTTTCCACGTTATCTTCTACTGCAACATTTCTTTACTGCCCCATATTACGATGGAGTGGGAGGGCCTGGTTCATCAGTGGAGACCCCTACCAGCTGTTTCGTCAGTTTGACCTATCAGATTGTTATATTCCTGCCTATAGAGAGGTATATATCTTCTGCCACTGGTATAATTCTACTCTTCCAAGCTTGCCATATATAACATCTGCCCGTATTATTTATCGATTAATCTATTTTAAATAGCATCATGCAAATACTTTCTATATCTTTCTTTTTAAATGAATTTGCAAGGAAATTTGACATACAGCACAGAGCAATGTGAACATTTTTATAAAGATTTATTTCGAGGATAAGTTTCTTTTATTTCAAAAATAATAGTACTTCGAGCTTTCGGGCGTAAATAGCCCTTCTTCAAGAATATAGGAAGTAATTTCAAATTAAATTTTGCTGCTTATTATACACCAGAGGATTCCACCTTATGAAAGATTTATTTATCAATAAAAGTACTTAAGTACTCATTTCTCAATTTATCAGGAAGCCTCTAGGAACAAATTTTTGGTCGTTGAGGTACAGCCTGCACCACGGTGACAAAAAACGTTCGTGGTTGGTTTTTCTTGATTTATCAAGAAAATGGGTTGGCCAATTATTATGGAACAAGCCTAAAACAACGTTTGATTGATTTTCTGTTCCATTAGCGCTTTCAAAATCACTTTATTAGGTACCGCTCAAAAAGAGCAACCCAGTTTATGATAATTGAAACAGTGAATAATATGTGAAGTTCATATATTAAACAAAATGTTAACGCGGGATTCAATCCCGGTTCATGACTGTCGGGAATCGAGGGTGTTACCCACTCGTCCACCGACTTTTTCCATTAGCGCTTCCAGGTTCCAAATAACTTTATTAGGTGCCACCGCTCAAAAAGAGCAACCTAGATCATCATATTTACTGTGGGGGATGTACAGGGTTTGTTCATTTACAATTTATATTGATGTCGTTGGGTCCTCAGGGATATTGTTCTTGAGAAGGTTTTTTTTCTGGCTTGTTTGATATTCAAGGTGGGTTTGTTTTTCCTTTTTTTCCACTTTTCGTCATTCTGGCTTAATTGATGGAGAATTTGTCTAAGTTTTAAATTTCTTATTTTCCTTTTTCTGCATTTGTAGTTTGTGGCTTCCTTAAAGGTGGGGTTTTCTAATTTTTCGTAGAATTTAAATGATTGTCTAATAATGTAGTCATTGATGTTTTCGATATTTAGATCGTTCCTGAATATTGTGTTCCGAACGAACCAGGGTGGAGACATGATTTTTCTGATCATTTTATTTTCAAAGACTTCTAGCCTTATTAAACAACAATAATAAACATTAAGAGGAACCTCTTGTGTAAATTTCTTTAATACCGCAAGCTTTCGAACAAAACGTTCTTCAACGGGCGTGGATAGTAAACCGTACTAACATATTATTATTAGAGGAGAAAAACTAATATGTACACCAATAAATTTACATACTAAAGAGATAATAGCGTAAAAGAGAATACAGCATAAATATTTAAATTGAAATTTGCATGTTACAAACGTGACAACGAAAATATACAATAAACTTTGCATGAGAATAAAAACTAAGGTAAAAATTATTAAAACGGCGACATCCCTACATTAAAAGAACATAGAATATAACAGCATATGGAAGCTAAAACCTTAGCTTTAGCCTTAGTCCTTTTACAATGAGTCACCCGAATCCTGATCTTCGTTTTTATGTACACCAATTGGAAAAGAAATCCCTACAGCTGTCTAAATGGAGACATCATCTTACCTTTAACCTACATTGCAAGAAAGTCGGTTTCATCCCTCCGTCCCTTAGAATAAATGATCCTGTCAAGAATCCATTCTCCTCAAAGCTCACCAGGAAGTTTCATTTGGACTTACTCGATGCCAGAATACAAGGTTCTCATTCCAATATTAGATTCCTCTCCAGATCTATCAAAGGCCTCATCTTTCTTCTCCACCAGTTAATGTCTGCGGACGACATCGCTAACCTAGTAAGATCCATCACCCTTAAGGTTCATCAACAAGAAATTTCGCTTAAGAATAGGCATCTATCAAAATTGGCATATTGGAAAAGAAAGTTTCATTTTCCTGATGTCGCCGAGTCTACAGGATCTGTTCCTCCCAACGTCCTAAATATGTCTTCAATCAAGCTGTCTGAAAGAGAGGAAAGGATCTTAGCGTTAGGTCTTCAATTCTTCCCCCCTGCTAAACCGGACATCCCTAGAATAATTGCCGGAATCGAAGGCGTCACAAGCTCACTTAATCATCTTGAAACTCTTAAAGTACGAAACGCCGTAGTTCAAATTCTCCGCAGACCTTCACAGATACCATCTTCCAGCAATAGACATCGCCCGATCATCAAGAGGTTGAAAAGTTACAAGTCTCTTATTTTCATTAAAGCAGACAAAGGAAGCCATACTGTCGTACTTGATCGCTCAGATTATCTATCTAAGATGACAGACATTCTCCAGGCAACACTACTTTTTCTTCCATTTCACCCCAGGAAAATCGTGCTTTAACCAAATCGTTCAGAAAGGCGCTCTGCGAAATGAAGAAATCCAGCATCATCACACCTGATCAATTTGCTCAATTTACATCTTGCCTTGATAAAGATGCTTATATTTATGGCTTGCCCAAGGTACACAAGCCGGGGGTCCCACTCAGACCCATAATAGCTTATCACCTTTCTCCAGCCTATTCTGTAGCCAAGTTTTTGGTAAGTTTTTTGTCCCCTCTCATGAAAGACAATCCTAACACATATAGCATCACGCATCCCCCCAGTTTCATAGAAGACCTCCTTGATTTACAACCGCCACCCCTACACAGTATGGTGTCTTTTGATGTCACGTCGTTATACCTCTCACTTCCACACTCCCTCATTGCTGACAAGTTGCAATCTTTCCTTATTACCAATAACATTGACACACAAACGGCCTCCCATATTCTACAACTTGCTTCTCTCTGCCTCTCGATTTGCACTTTCACCTTCAACAAGCAGTTTTACAAACAGACCAGAGGAACCCCTATGGGTAGTCCCCTCTTGTCAATTATCTCTGAAATAGTCATGGGTTCTTTGGACGCATGGATCAATCAAGCCCTCCCTTCCGATATATACTATTGGAGGAGATATGTAGACGATATCTTTTGCATTATTAAAACGGACAGTCTTCAACTAACATACAGTACCTTGCATAATTTCAACCCCCACATTAAGTTTACATATGAAACAGAAATAGACTTTGTTTTGCCTTTCCTAGACATCCTTATTATTCGCACCCCTCAGTCTTTTCACACCTCTGTTTTCCATAAGAAGCACATCCCTCCCCAATATACGCATTTCTCCTCCAATAGTCCCATCGCCTTTAAAATTAATACAGTCAGGACCTTAACTAAAAGAATTTTTACCCATTGTTCCTTACCCATTTTTAAAACAATAGAAAGATCCGGAATCCATTCTTTATTAACAACCGCTGGTTATCCCATAGATTTTATAGAAAAACATACTTTTGATCCATGTGTCCATAGAACCACTACAATTCATAGGGCCACATGTTGGCTTCCGTTCTCCCCTGCCGCAGTATCTATATCCAGAGTCCTACGTCCATACAGCATAAAAGTTCTCTACAATAGTCCCCCCAACTTAGCCACCATCCTTAGACATCACATCACCAAATCTGATAAACCCACCCTACCCATAAACTCAACCGGTGCAGTATATTCCGTACAGTGCCTGAATTGCCCAACTTCTTATGTTGGGGAAACAGGCAGAACTACTGGCATCCGAATTTCAGAACACAGACGCAACATCCGCAATAAAGATCCTAAATCCTTAATTTTCACACATATATCTCAAACAGGCCATAGTTTTGATCTCGACCATCCTCAAGTTAAATACCGACACATATATAACAAACATCACAGACTCTGCCTAGAATCTATTATCTCTGTTCGTGGCATGAATGTTCAGTAAAAGATACTAAGAAGCACTTTGCCACTTGTCTTGAATTGTTTTATTGTCTTTTGTTTTAGAGTTATATGTAGCTACCACATGAATTTAGAATACATGAAATTGACTTAGATTTTGATACTAGTGGTAGAGAGAGAGAGAAAACAAAAACTATTAATTAACCAAACTAGAAATTTACATACATGTTGCTTGCTTTAAAATTTACATATTAAAGATTTATATTGTACAATTGAATTTAGAAGATTTTGACTTAATTTTCATATATAAAATTGAATTTAAAGAAATTATTAACTATAGGATCCAACATACTCCCCCGGCTGGGAAGAGATGACCAGAAAATAAAAATAAAAAAAAATAAATAAAAAATAAAAATAAAAAAGAGTTCCAATAGTATAGATGCTGGACTAATTGATTCCGACTATGTAGCTAAGATTACAATTCTCATTGTTTGAAAGGTAATGGAATCAGCTTTGTAATGGGTCTCTTGAAGACTCCTTTTGAAGTCTTTATCTGGACTACCCTGACATTCTTGTCCTCTCCTGGAAATATCTCCTGAATCCTAGCCAAAGGCCAGCGAAGTGGAGATATTTGAGCCTCTTTGAGGTAGACCAGTTGACCTATTTGGATATTGTCTTGTTTGATTCGCCATTTACCACGGCCTTGGAGGTTGCTCAGATATTCCTTGGACCATCTTGACCAGAATGAGTTTTTTAGGTCTTGAATCAGCTTCCATCTTGTCTGTAAGTTTAAGACTTCAGAGTTTGAGGTTGGAATTTCTGAAAACGAAGATCCGATTAAGAAATGAGCTGGTGTCAAGGCCTCATAATCATTGGGATCACTACTTAGAGGGGCCAGTGGTCTTGAATTTAGGCAAGATTCAATCTGAATAATCAAGGTGTTCATTTCTTCATAATTCAGGGTTGTTGATTTAAAGGTTCGGACCAAGTGTGATTTCACACTTTTGATTCCGGCTTCCCAAAGGCCACCAAAGTGAGGTCCACCTGGGGGGATGAAATGCCAAGTGATTAATTCCTCTGTAACCAATCTTTGCACTGACTGAGAGTTCAATAATTGAAACTGAGTGCGGAAAAAATTGGATGCTCCTTTAAAATTGGTAGCATTATCTGAGTAAATGTCAGAGGGCTTCCCTCTTCTGGCCATGAATCTTCTCAACGAGGCCATGAATGAATCAGTTGATAAACTTGTTGTCAACTCTAAATGAATGGCCTTAGTAGTAAAGCAAATGAATAGTACAATGTAAGATTTGCTTATTGTTTTAGATCTGCCCAGGCTTCTCTTTATTGAGAATGGTCCTGTAAGATCAATGCCAGTCTTTGAGAATGGCCTTGATGGGATGATTCTCTCTGGAGGTAGATTTCCCATGATTTGATGAATGGTAGTAGATTTAAATTTTAAACAAATCAGACATTTTTTAATGAATTTTTTGACTGCATCTCTTGCTCCCAAAATCCAATAATTTTTTCTGAGTATTGACAATACAAGTTGAGGTCCTGCATGTAGGTATTTCCTGTGAATATCATCGATTATAAGATTGGTGATGTGGTGATTCTTCGGTAGTAAGAGAGGGAATTTTTGATTTTCATTTAAATAGGAATACTTGAGTCTACCTCCAACTCTTAGAAGTCCTTGAGTGTCTAAGAAGGGATTTAGAGAAGTTAGCTTGTTGGACAGAGGTAGTTGCTTGTTTGACTTCAGTAATTTTATTTCCATGCAGAATTCAACTTGCTGAATTGATTTGACTAAGACTTGAATTGCCTTTGTTAATTCTCTTGTTGTCAAAGGTCCTTTCTGACGAATTGGATCAAAGAGGAGGCAATTGTAGTAGAATCTCCAACACCAAGCTGTTATTCGGATCAATTTGGTCATTGTGGAATACCTTTCAATGAATTCTAGATTTAACATAGTTTCTGAATTTTGAATTAAGGTTGTTTGATCCAACACTTGACCCTCACCGACTTCTTCTTGAATAATATTGAGATTTACTTGGGTTGGTGAAGAAGGAATATATCGAACATTATTTTCTTGAAGCCAAATAGGACCCCGCCACCAAATTCTATGATTGACCAAGTCTTGAGGCATGATTCCTCTGGATGCGCAATCAGCTGGATTATCTTGACTGGATACATGGAACCAATCAGTGATTTGAGTCAAATTTTGAATTGACGACACTCTGTTCGAAACAAAGGCTTTCCATCTGCTGGCATCTGATCTTATCCAATCTATGCAGATTTGTGAATCAGTCCATAAAAAGGTTTTGTCAGGTTGAAAAGGAAATGATTCAAGAATGACTTGATTCAGTTGAGCCAAAAGCAATGCTGCACTTAGTTCAAGTCTTGGAATTGTAATGGTCTTTAATGGTGCAACCTTAGTTTTTGAGGTTATCAGATTGATTTTGATCTTTTGATTTTTGAATCTAGTTTTCAAGTAAAAAACTGCTGAATAAGCATTAAGGGATGCATCACAAAATCCATGTAGTTGTAATTCTTCTATTTCAGAAGATGAACTGTTCAGGTATCTTGGTATTTTGATTTCCTTTAGGCACGATAGTTGAGTTTGGAATTTATTCCAATTTGACTTTATATCTGATTCAATTGGTTCATCCCATGAAGTTTTCCTCTTCCAAAGCTGTTGTATCATAATTTTCAGCAGAACAGTCGTGGGGGAAAGGAGACCAAGTGGATCATAAATTTTAGCTATAGCAGACAGAAGCTGTCTTTTAGTTGTTACTTCAAAATTCAGTGGATTGACTTGAACATTGAAGGTATCTTGAATTTTGTTCCAGACTAGTCCTAGAAGTTTGATTGAAGAATCCTCTTCAAGCAATTTTGAGTTAGTGTCATTGATTATTTCCTGTGAAAGAGAGGAAAGAACCTCTTTGTTATTAGAGGACCATTTTCTTAGTTTGAATCCACCCTTGTTCAATAAGGATGATAATTCCGCAACCAAAGACTTAGCTTCTTGAATTGAATATGCACCTGAAATAAGATCATCAACATAGAAATCCCTAAAGACTATTGATGAAGCAGAAGGGAATTTAGAACTCTCATCCTCAGCCAATTTTTGAATAGTTCTGATTGCCAGAAAAGGGGCGCTTGCAGTGCCATAAGTAACTGTTAACAGTCTATATTCCAGTAGTGGATCTTCTGGATTTTCTCTCCACAAAATTCTATGATAATCTCTATCATCTGAATTCAGCCTAATCTGTCTGAACATTTTCTCTATGTCTGCTGTGATTGCAATAGGAAATGTTCTGAATCTGAGTAAAATGTTGAATAGATTCTGCTGAAGCTTTGGACCCACATGTAGAAAATCATTTAAAGAAAGATTATTTGTACTTCTGGATGAAGCATCAAACACAACTCTGATTTTAGTTGTTGTGCTCTGTTCTCTTAGGACTCCATGATGTGGTAAATAAAAACATTGGTTGGAAGGTTTTTTCAACTCCTTGAGTGGTATCAACTCCATATGATTCAGCTCCATGTACTCCCTCATAAAGTTGATGTATTGAGATTTGAGACTTGGATTAGCCTGTAGCCTTTTTTCCAAATTAAAAAACCTTCTCAATGCTTGAGATCTTGAATCACCTAAATTGGGTGTTGATTTAAAAGGGAGATTGACTGAATATCTGCCCTCAATGTCTCTTTTGAGGTTTGACTTGAATAATATCTCACAGGCATTCTTTGTACCCAACTGGGCCTTAGAAATTGGGACATCTTCAAGTTCCCAGAATTTTCTTATGCTGGAATCAAGTTCAGTGGTACAGTGATTGATTACCGAAGTATTCGACTTAATATTTGAATGGATTCTCCCAGAAACAAGCCAACCTAACTTGGTATTAAGTGCTATAGGATGGTGCTTTAAATCTGTTTTCTGACCTAGAATGATTTCTACAAAGGTATCTGCACCCAAAATTAGGTCTATGGGCTTGGTGACATAGAATTCTGGGTCTGCCAAGAGCAAATTTTCTAAATGAGGAAAGTCTGCTGACTGAATTTGGAAGTTTGGAAGGTCTTCAGTTACCCTCCCAACCACAAATGCTCTGGCAGAAAATAATTGATCATTATGATGTGGGGTGAACTCTATTTCAACCTGCGATGTTGTCCTGTTGACAACAATGTCACCTACACCTTTTAGTGTATAAGAATTTTTCATTTTTTCAAGTCCCAACTTGTGGCAACATTGTTCTGAAATTAGGCATATTTGGGACCCATTTTTCACTAATGCTCTACATAGCACAAATGAGCCATCCTTCGCCTTGACTTTAATAACGGCTGTTGACAGTAGAATATTTGTTTCCGTTTCCAAAGGCATCACATTACAGATGGTATTTGTTGAAATCAACATCTCTTGAGAGGTTGTTGGTTGTGGAATGGATGGTTCAGAGTTGTATTCATGCAGAAGAGTATGATGGTTCTGCTTGCAGTTTTTACATCTTGATGTGATGCGACATTTGGATATCTCATGATTTGCTCTAAGGCAATTTTGACAAAGTTTATGTTTTTTAACTAATTCCCATTTTTTAGGCAAGGGAAGATTTATGAATCTATGGCAGTCATTTAGTTTATGAATTTGATGACATAAAATACAATTTTGACCTTTGTTGACATAAAGGCCGTGAGCCATCATATTTTTGCTAGAGGTTTTTTGTTCCTGGAACAAAGGAATTCTCATACCTTGCAGGCTTCTAGCATGTTTTTCTAAAAAATTCACAAAGTTTTCAAATGTTGGATATTCTTCATTTTGAAGGATTAAATTCCATTCTTTCCTGAGGGCTTCACCGATTCTTTTTTCAAAAAAATTGATCAGGATTAGATCTGTTAATGTGTTTTTCTCAAGTCCTAGCACTGAGAGATTTCTAATGCCTTCATTGCAAACATCAAGGATTTCATAGAGAGAACCAGCCGAAATAGATTTTAATGGCCTTATGGAGAATATTTTGTTGATTTGTGAAAAAGCCAATTCTCTTCTGTTATTAAATCTATTGCATAAGGTATCCCATGCTTGCTGGTAGTTTTTGTCAGAAATGGGAAAACCCCGAATCAACTTTTCCGCAGGACCCTTAACAGATGCATTTAGATATTGAAATTTTTGTATTTCAGTTAGTGTTTGATTTGAATTAATGGTGGAGTTAAATATTTCTCTAAAACTAAGCCAATTGGCTGAATCACCATTGAAAATGGGTAAATTTATCTTAGGTAAATTAACATTGGATTCGGGCAGTTGTTTATCACTATGAGTATTTTCTTTGGTTTCAATCAAAGATAAAGCCTCTTCAATAGACACCAACATATTAAAAATATCCTTCTTGGCCTTTGAATAATCGTCATATTGTGTATCATCTAACTCTGATTCTAATAATGTGTTGATAACTTGATTTAGGCTAATTTTCCTTTCATTAACTTCTTGTTGGAATAGCTTTAATCCATGTATGTTTTTGGATTCTACAATAGCTTTATTCTCTGATTCCAGATCCTTTATTTCCTGAATAATAAAGTTGAATTTGTGCCGAATTTTAACTTCTGATTTGGGCATGACTTTATTTTAAGAATTTTAAGTTTTCAAATGGCTTACCTTAATTTTTTAAAGTATCAGGCTCGATGAGGGACCATAATGTTCGTGGCATGAATGTTCAGTAAAAGATACTAAGAAGCACTTTGCCACTTGTCTTGAATTGTTTTATTGTCTTTTGTTTTAGAGTTATATGTAGCTACCACATGAATTTAGAATACATGAAATTGACTTAGATTTTGATACTAGTGGTAGAGAGAGAGAGAAAACAAAAACTATTAATTAACCAAACTAGAAATTTACATACATGTTGCTTGCTTTAAAATTTACATATTAAAGATTTATATTGTACAATTGAATTTAGAAGATTTTGACTTAATTTTCATATATAAAATTGAATTTAAAGAAATTATTAACTATAGGATCCAACAATCTCCACACAAAACAATAGCTGTAACCGTAGAATAGACCTCCCAGACATTTACCAGATACTCTATAAATAGCCTTTCTTCCCCCCCCCCCCCCTGCCTTGGTCTTTTTGGGTTTTAGCTTCCATATGCTGTTATATTCTATGTTCTTTTAATGTAGGGATGTCGCCGTTTTAATAATTTTTACCTTAGTTTTTAGTCTCATGCAAAGTTTATTGTATATTTTCGTTGTCACGTTTGTAACATGCAAATTTCAATTTAAATATTTATGCTGTATTCTCTTTTACGCTATTATCTCTTTAGTATGTAAATTTATTGGTGTACATATTAGTTTTTCTCCTCTAATAATATGTTAGTACGGTTTACTATCCACGCCCGTTGAAGAACGTTTTGTTCGAAAGCTTGCGGTATTAAAGAAATTTACACAAGAGGCTCCTCTTAATGTTTATTATTGTTGTTTAATGATCGTGATTTTAAGAGTTTTAATCCTACAACTTCTAGCCTTTTAAGGATGGTCTTATGTGCTGTCATAAAAATGGGGTGGCCGTCCATTAGCGCTCTGCCATATAAAACGCTCATGCGAGAGGTTAGAATATGGCCATATTGTTATTAATATAAATATAGAATATATTATAATCGCTTAGAAATTCACTATATAATGAATGAGCTTTAATATCGACAAAGTGATTCTATGCAGATGAATTATTGACCAAAGTGTATAGATATGATAAACGTTCTCTAGAGTTAATGTTCACTCATTCAATGCTTCAAGAGGAGGATCTTAGGTCGCCCCGAGTGTCTACATCATGTAGTGCATCTCTTGTAGACAGCCGAAATGATCATCGCTATCAATTTCTAAATTAAATGTTCCAGTAATGTTGTCCCATTAGATTTATCCCCTTCACCCAGTCATGATGGTTGTCAAGTCTCAAGCTTTAAAAGCTTGATACCCTAATATGATTGAGAGGAGATAAAACAGAAGAGATTTGTCCCCACATTCTCGTACGCGGCGGCGCCTATCGCCGGAGAAACAAAAGTGTAACTCATATAAGAAGTCGAACATGTGTCAATCCATTATCCACGACGCTCTATCCAGGCACTATCAAAAACGATGTCTGGAATGTGGGTCAATGCCAGTCTTCTTAAAAGACGTCATGAGTGAAAACCACTAGCAACCAATCGACGGGATTCTGGCTGAGATGGAGGAATCAAGGGTTTCCTGCACATGCAAAAAGGCGACAGAAGTGGTTTGTGGGGCTGCAACCTTGTGTCGGCGGATGCCTAGATCCACGCGTGCTGACGTGGCCCTCAAACTTCCACGTTCTAGCCATCTTTGTGCCACAGCCGGTCTTACACCACTAGTGTTGAAATGGATCTACAGAGCCGGCTTCGAAAATATCCCGACTTATACTGTGGCAGTTTTGTAGGACACAAAGAACAGAATAAGGTCTTTAAGAAAACCTGCGATCCTGGCAAAAACCGACTGATAAGACGTGAAGATGATCAGTTTATAACAAGGTGATTTGCAGAATGATGGCCGCCGTGAAGATGGTTGGCAGGTTTATTGTTATAGATCAATTTCTATCCGGCAAAATTTCCATCTATATTGAAAATTAGAAATATATCACTCAGCTTTGCCCTAGGTTTTTCCCAAGTGAATGTAATAAGACCTAATCCAAATAAATAAATAGTGTATGACGTTTGGTAACATCACTGTTACACTGAAACATCACACACTATTTATTTAGTTTTGGTCTTATTACATTGTATTTACAGCCCACAATAGTGGGGGTTGAAATAAAAAAAAAAAAAATAAATAAAAGTAGATATTCCGCCCTCTGGAGCGCCACACTTCCAATGCACAGTAATATATAAATATATCTTATTCTTCTTTCTTATCTCCACTCAATCATATTAGGGTATCAAGCTTGACAACCATCATGACTGGGTGAAGTAGGATGCGTGTGTCTTTGTCATCAAGATTGGGAGCACTACTCAGTGGCAGGCCGACTTAGCTCCAAAAGAAATGGCCGCCTCTGACATGCGGAACAGACGCCATGTGCAGCCGCTCCTAACATGGAGTACAAACGATGCTCATCCTGTATTTGAAGTCCTTACAAGGTACTATCAGCCGGGCCAGCTGAACCCAGGTTTTTTTAGTGAGCTTGTTACTTTTCCCCCTCCTCTTTTTTCAACCGGGCTTGGGACCAGCAAAGGCGAAGTTATATATAAAGATGATACTTTGAAATAAAAAAATATATATACATGTCATAATTTGCCTAATGCCCAAGAGATATAATTTATTTTCGCCATAATTAATATGTTAAAATGTAAATACAAATTCACCCATCTATAAATCTCTACAAAATAAACGTGGGAGCCAGCGCTAGCGGCGAATGCTACGGTACGCCGCCGCGCGCGCGTTCACGAGTGTGGAACAAGTTATTTTTCGAAGCATACATGCACAACGGTTGCGCCCTTCCATTCGAACACGACAGCTACGACATATATATATTCAATCAATCACCTCCGCAATAAGTTTCTTCAATAATTTATTCAGAGTCTGCAAGTAATCGAGTTACTCTTCTAAAGGTGGTTCCTCTAAGACTTCTCTCCTTCTATATACATCCACCTATATATAAACATTCAGAGTACATTTTGTAAAGTCTGTGCATATAACTGGACTCAAGCTTATCTCTCTATATTTTAAATAGTGCAGACTGTGCACTTTGCATGTATTGCCAAGATGTGAATAAAATTACACCTATCCCCCGATTTACACGGTACTTGTTTTACACGTTTTCGCTTTTACACGGTTTTCCAAATAAGTTTTTTTTTTGTTTTTATCGCACAATACTAAATGCTACTGTGATTGAACACATGCGCTGTGTACACATCTCACGAGGAATCCCGAGCTTATGTGCTGACTACATATTTTAACCTGTCAATGCATTTTATTTTTATTTCTGTGTACACCAATCCCCCGATTTACACGTTTTTCTCAGGAACGTATCTACAGTGTAAATCGGGGGATAGGTGTATTTTAATTGTCAATTGTCTATATATTTTAAAATTATCCCTAGTAAACATAAGCGACTGCTTTTACAGTAAGTGCACCACATATCTACTCATGTGAAAATCAGTTCAACTTTTGTACTTACAAGTATGCCAGAGAGCCCTGTTGTTTACTTGCACTCGCTGGTGGGGTTGGACTTTTACAAGAATCAAGGGCTATTAGAGCATTTTTTTTAAATTAGAAAAAGTATCCAAAGCGGGATTCAATTCCGGGTCGTAGCAGTTGAAAACCAATGGTTTAGACCACCCTTCCACTGATCCCCTCAAGCGTATCTAATTTGCTTTGTTTTCTGGTTCGTTGAAAAATTATTTTAAATATTCGCCACAGGTGTTTCCAAACACACATATATTCCTGCAATTATTTTTTGTATATTCCCCAATTATGCATCAACTTGCCATGTAATATGTATGAACTAAGAAGGTCAAATTTTTCAGTTGATACTGTGTGTATTTATAGTTTTTATAAGAGTCTCTTTCTTATTATTTTTTTCAAAACCTATTATATGTAGGATAATTTACACTCATGGATAAAACTTGAGGAAGTTGTACCTTTTAGCAAGTATATTGGGATTCAGTGACCTTTATTGAAGACATATATATATATATACTTATCCCTAGTACACGTGGTACAGGCCATGGCAATCATATTGGGTAGTTAGCGACTGCTTTTACTGTAAGCGCACCACATGTCTACACATGTGAAAAGCAGTTCGACTTTGCACTTACAAATGTGCCAGAGCCCTGTTTGGTTACTTGCACTCGCTGGTGGGGTTGAACTTTTGCAAGAATCGGGGGCGATTGGAGCATTTTTTTTTTTAATCAGAAAAAAGTGTCCAATGCGGGAATCGAACCCGGGTCATAGTGGTCGAAAGCCAAACGGTTTAACAAGCCTTCCACCGACCCCCCCCCCCCCCCCGATTGAAGACATGATATAACCAAGTGTGAACAAAATTGCCTCTGTCTCCACTTCCTTAAGTTTTGTCCAGGAATGTATTTTGAGGTATTCACTAGAATCTCTCGTACAACAGAGACTGCTTCACTACTGGAGGAGGAGATGGTCAGATTTGACAAAGCTGGTCTCAAGAGGTCTTATTGTGTGATGTCCCTGGAGACCCGCTGGGGATTCTCCACCAAACTCTGCAACGGTGGCAAGGTGTCATGTACATAGTGTGTTATATAAATACAGTAGAACCTCCCTGTAAAGGACATCTAATTGCAGAGCCAAAGTGTCCTTTAGGGAGAGGTCTCCTCTTACTGGAGAGTTGCTAAATACAGTAGAACCTCCATGAGAGGACACACAAGCTAGAGGACACCTCTCTATAAAGGACAGTTTTATTTTCAAAATTACATTTTTTACCTTTTTGCAACTCTCCAGTAAGAGGACAACTCTCTCTAAAGGACACTTTGGCTCTGCAATTAGGTGTCCTTTACAGGGAGGTAGTTCTACTGTAGTAAAAATGGCAATTTTGCAAATGAAAACTGTCCTTTGTAGAGAGGTGTCAAATAGCATGAGTGTCCTCTCATGGAGGTTCTACTGTATATATATAAAATTGTCATTTTAAAAGAGTGCAGAGTGTGCACTTTGTATGTATTGACAAGATGTCATTAAAATTATATCAATTGTCAATTCTCATGTTGGAAATGAGGAAAGCCACAACAACAACAACAACTTTATTATTTCAACAACAAACTTATTTACACATAGGGGTGAGAGACAAAAGGAATATAGAAAAGAATGCTTACCTGCGAAAAGGCATACACTTTGGATTATAGATTATAAACGCAAGGTATTAACACCAAATCTAAATAAATAGTGTGTGACATTTCAGTAATAGCGTTGTTACCATCCTCAGACAAAAGTCTAAAGGGCAAAAGACTGAGGAAAGTAACCACATTGCTACAGAAACATCACACAATATTCATTTATTTGGTCTTATTACCTTGGGTTTGTCGCCTTTGCCGGTCCCAAGCCCGGATGAAAAAGGAGGAGGGGGAGCAGTAACAAGCTCACTAAAAAACCTGGGCTCAGCTGGCCTGACTGATAGTACCCTGTAAGGGCTCCTAATCCAGGGGTACAGGATGAGCAGCGTTTGTACTCCATGTTAGGAGTGGCTGTACATGGCGTCTGTTCCTCATGTCAGAGGCAGCCATTTATTTTGGAGATAAGTCGGCCTGCCACTGAGTAGTGCCTTCAGTCTTAATGACAAAGGCAGAAGTATTCTCCTTCACCCATTCATGATGGTTGTCAAATTACCCTAATTTGATTGAGTGGAGATAAGAAAGAAGAAGATCTTGGGTTTAATGCTTAACTACCTGTTGGGAAAACACAATTTTCTAAGACACAAAAATATTTATTGTTGTTGTTGAGAAAAACTTACCAAGGACAACATCTTGTATTTTGGAGTGGTCTTTATTGACCTAAAACACCATTCTTGTGTTATTTTGCTGGTAGATGAGTCAACAAGATACAAAGTACATCCATCATATTTCTACTCCCTCAAATGCCTACAATAAGGAAACATTCAGGCAAAAATACAGGAATCAATATTCCATCATTGGTACCTAAACCAAAAAGCTTGGAGCTATTCAGGAATGTGGGATGAACTGACAGGTAGTAACTTGTATTTCCAGGCTCTTCTCCATTTTTACCTCTTTGTATATTTCCCACTTTCATGTCTTGTAACCCCAAGGAGAATCCTCTGAAGACCTGTGTGTCTTAATAAAGGTTTTTGTGTGTGTGTGTATTTCCAGGCTCAAAACTGGTCATACAAAATTGCTCCTTTTTCAGGATGATGTCAAGACATTTCCATAATGCATCATCTACAGGACCAAAGAGGCCTCACCAGACCACCTCTTGGAATGTATAGGAGCATCAAGACAGGACCTATATTCCAATCCTACCAAGATTAGAAACATCAGGCTTTCAGAGAGAAGTTTCTTTTCAAAATCTTTAATCTCTAGATTTTGAGCACGAATGCCCGTCTACAGGAGAAACCATGATACTAAAAACACTGTATTGTATCATGTTGAAGGGCATTCATGCTCAAAAGCTAGAAATTAAAGATTTTGAAAAAAAAAACTTTTCCCTTGAAGCTTGATCTTTTTACCTTCATATTGACACGGAGTATTATTTTGTTGAGTTGTGAGCTTACCGAAATTGTAAGTTTAATCCATATATTCAATCTTCATGACCTTATATTACTATACAATAAGAAAAATAAATCATTTTCCAATTTCATAAACATTTATATTACCATGATAAGGCACAATTTGGATTTTAGATTATAAACACAAGGTAATAAGACCAAATCCAAATAAATAAATAGTGTGTGATGTTTTGGTAACAACGCTGTTACCGAAACATCACACACTATTTATTTAATTGGATTTGGTCTTATTACCTTGTGTTTAATTATATTACCAGTTGCTCAGCAACTGGAACCTTTCCATTGTCAGAATGATATTTGCTGGGTGGGAGTTTGTTGAAAAAGAATATCGACATATCGGCCATTCTTATATATTTCTTTATCTCCCGACATTTCTCTCAGCAACTCAATGCCGTCTCTCTCAGCGGAAATGTGTGTGTAAACTGAACCTTCAAATGATAAGGCATACTTTGAATTATAGATTAGAAACACAAGGTAATAAGACCAAATCAAAATAAATAAATAGTGTGTGATGTTTCTGTAACAGTATTTTTACCATCCTCAGTCTTTTGTCTAAGGATGGTAACAACGTTGTTACCGAAACTTCACCCACTATTTATTTATTTGGATTTGGTCTTATTACCTTGTGGAACCTTCAAATTAATGACCTGAGAGAGAGAAAGGAAACAACACAAGATAAACAGCTAAATTGTGAAATAAAATGGATCAACGATTTAGGCATACAGTAGAACATTTCTCAAAAGGACATTTATGATAGAGCACAATTTGGATTATAGATTTTAATAAAAGAAAATAAGACCTAATCCAAATAATTTATTAGTGTGTGACGTTTCGGCAACAACATTGTCACATTTTTTTTTTATTCTTTTGTCAGATGATGGTGACAATGTTGTTGCCGAAACGTCACACACTAATAAATTATTTGGATTAGGTCTTATTTTCTTTTTTTTAAAAAGGACATTTAATTGAAAAGTCAAAGTGTCCTTTAGAGAAAGGTGTCCTCTTACCAGAGAGCAATTAAATGCTAAAAATGGAAATTTTTGCCAATGAAATCAGTCTTTTATGTATAATAAGCAAAAAAAAAAAGAGTGAATGTTACATTTATTAAACATTTATAGGCATACCAAATGATCATCCTCTGCACAAAACTCATTTTTATACATGCATGGATAGAACTTGACGAAGTTGTACCTTTTAGCATGTATATCAGGATTCAGACAATAACTGAAAGATATTTGATAGAGTGACCTTTATTGAAGACATACAAGATAACCAAGTGTGAACAAAATTGCCTCTGTCTCTGGAGACATCAAGACTTTCCAGTTTCTTAAGTTTTGTCCATGAGTGTAGAATTGTTTTACATTAGACTTAAAACTATTCTTTCCTTATGAAAAATCAATTATGCTTTTAATAAAATAGGATATTTAACAGATTTAGACTTTAGGGGCTTCAAAACATTAAGAAGTAAATGTGTTAGAAGTATCAGATGTCAAAGAAAACTAAATTAATGAAAGAACACGAATGGTTCTCACTAAAACTTGATTTGAAGATAGAGAGCTTTGATCTGATAAGGTACAATTTGGACACTATAGATTATAAACACAAGGTAATAAGACTGTTTACACACTATTTATTTGTGTTTGGTCTTATCCCCTTGTGTTTGGTCTTATCACCTTGTGTTTGGTCTTATCACCTTGTGTTTATTCTTATCATCTTGTGTTTGGTCTTATCACCTTGTTTTTGGTCTTATCACATTGTTTTTGGTCTTATCACCTTGTGTTTGGTCTTATCACCTTGTGTTTATTCTTATCATCTTGTGTTTGGTCTTATCACCTTGTTTTTGGTCTTATCACCTTGTGTTTGGTCTTATCACCTTGTATTTGGTCTTATCACCTTGTGTTTATTCTTATCACCTTGTTTTTAGAGTCTTGAACTGTTGGTTACTGGAGTCTTACCTCAGTAAATGGACTCTCCAATAGGATTGGTTCCTGAAGTCGCAGATGGGAGAGGGACGGCATTGAACGCATAACTGCAGCACACACCACTTCTTAGCTCTTTCTTACTTATTTACACTCATGGACAAAACTTAAGGAAGTGGAAAGTCTTTGGTGGTCGTCTGTTTTTTGTTGTAGACAGAGGCAATTTTGTTCACACTTGATTATCTCATGTGTCATCAATAAAGGTCACTGTAATATCTTTCAGAGTTATTTCTGAATCTCGATATACATGCTAAAAGGTACAACTTCCTTAAGTTTTGTCCATGTGTGTATCTTTCAGAGTTATTATCTGAATCCCGATATACATGGTAAAAGGTAAAACTTCCTTAAGTTTTGTCCATGAGTGTATCTTTCAGAGTTATTATCTGAATCCCGATATACATGCTAAAAGGCACAACTTCCTTAAATTCTGTCCATGAGTGTATCTTTCAGAGTTATTATCTGAATCCCGATATACATGCTAAAAGGCACAACTTCCTTAAATTCTGTCCATGAGTGTATCTTTCAGAGTTATTATCTGAATCCCGATATACATGCTAAAAGGCACAACTTCCTTAAATTCTGTTCATGAGTGTATCTTTCAGAGTTATTATCTGAATCCTGATATACATGGTAAAAGGTACAACTTCCTTAAGTTTTGTCCATATGTGTATCTTTCAGAGTTATTGTCTGAATCCTGATATACATGCTAAAAGGTACAACTTCCGTAAGTTTTGTCCATGAGTGTATCTTTCAGAGTTATTGTCTGAATCTCGATATACGTGGTAAAAGGTGCAACTTCCGTAAGTTTTGTCCATGAGTGTATCTTTCAGAGTTATTGTCTGAATCCCGATATACATGGTAAAAGGTAAAACTTCCTTAAGTTTTGTCCATGAGGGTATCTTTCAGAGTTATTATCTGAATCCCGATATACATGGTAAAAGGTAAAACTTCCTTAAGTTTTGTCCATGAGTGTATCTTTCAGAGTTATTATCTGAATCCCGATATACATGCTAAAAGGCACAACTTCCTTAAATTCTGTCCATGAGTGTATCTTTCAGAGTTATTATCTGAATCCCGATATACATGCTAAAAGGCACAACTTCCTTAAATTCTGTTCATGAGTGTATCTTTCAGAGTTATTATCTGAATCCTGATATACATGGTAAAAGGTACAAATTCCTTAAGTTTGTCCATGAGTGTATCTTTCAGAGTTATTGTCTGAATCCCGATATACATGCTAAAAGGTACAACTTCCGTAAGTTTTGTCCATGAGTGTATCTTTCAGAGTTATTGTCTGAATCCCGATATACATGCTAAAAAGTACAACTTCCGTAAGTTTTGTCCATGAGTGTATCTTTCAGAGTTATTATCTGAATCCCGATATACATGCTAAAAGGTACAACTTCCGTAAGTTTTATCCATATGTGTATCTTTCAGTTATTGTCTGAATCCCGATATACATGCTAAAAGTACAACTTCCTTAAGTTTTGTCCATGAGTGTATCTTTCAGAGTTATTGTCTGAATCCTGATATACATGGTAAAAGATACAACTTCCTTAAGTTTTGTCCATGAGTGTATCTTTCAGAGTTATTGTCTGAATCCCGATATACATGCTAAAAAGTACAACTTCCGTAAGTTTTGTCCATGAGTGTATCTTTCAGAGTTATTATCTGAATCCCGATATACATGCTAAAAGGTACAACTTCCGTAAGTTTTGTCCATATGTGTATCTTTCAGAGTTATTGTCTGAATCCCGATTTACATGCTAAAAAGTACAACTTCCTTAAGTTTTGTCCATGAGTGTATCTTTCAGAGTTATTGTCTGAATCCAGATATACATGGTAAAAGGTACAACTTCTTTAAGTTTTGTCCATGAGTGTATCTTTCAGAGTTATTGTCTGAATCCCTATATACATGCTAAAAGGTACAACTTCCTTAAGTTTTGTCCATGAGTGTATCTTTCAGAGTTATTGTCTGAATCCCTATATACATGCTAAAAGGTACAACTTCTGTAAGTTTTGTCCATGAGTGTATCTTTCAGAGTTATTGTCTGAATCCTGATATACATGCTAAAAGGTACAACTTCCTTAAGTTTTGTCCATGAGTGTATCTTTCAGAGTTATTGTCTGAATCCTGATATACATGCTAAAAGGTACAACTTCCTTAAGTTTTGTCCATGAGTGTATCTTTCAGAGTTATTGTCTGAATCCTGATATACATGCTAAAAGGTACAACTTCCTTAAGTTTTGTCCATGAGTGTATCTTTCAGAGTTATTGTCTGAATCCCTATATACATGCTAAAAGGTACAACTTCTGTAAGTTTTGTCCATGAGTGTATCTTTCAGAGTTATTGTCTGAATCCCTATATACATGCTAAAAGGTACAACTTCCTTAAGTTTTGTCCATGAGTGTATCTTTCAGAGTTATTGTCTGAATCCTGATATACATGCTAAAAGGTACAACTTCCTTAAGTTTTGTCCATGAGTGTATCTTTCAGAGTTATTGTCTGAATCCCTATATACATGCTAAAAGGTACAACTTCCTTAAGTTTTGTCCATGAGTGTATCTTTCAGAGTTATTGTCTGAATCCCTATATACATGCTAAAAGGTACAACTTCCTTAAGTTTTGTCCATGAGTGTATCTTTCAGAGTTATTGTCTGAATCCTGATATACATGCTAAAAGGTACAACTTCCTTAAGTTTTGTCCATGAGTGTATCTTTCAGAGTTATTGTCTGAATCCTGATATACATGCTAAAAGGTACAACTTCCTTAAGTTTTGTCCATGAGTGTATCTTTCAGAGTTATTGTCTGAATCCTGATATACATGCTAAAAGGTACAACTTCCTTAAGTTTTGTCCATGAGTGTATCTTTCAGAGTTATTGTCTGAATCCTGATATACATGCTAAAAGGTACAACTTCCTTAAGTTTTGTCCATGAGTGTATCTTTCAGAGTTATTGTCTGAATCCTGATATACATGCTAAAAGGTACAACTTCCTTAAGTTTTGTCCATGAGTGTATCTTTCAGAGTTATTGTCTGAATCCCTATATACATGCTAAAAGGTACAACTTCCTTAAGTTTTGTCCATGAGTGTATCTTTCAGAGTTATTGTCTGAATCCCTATATACATGCTAAAAGGTACAACTTCCTTAAGTTTTGTCCATGAGTGTATCTTTCAGAGTTATTGTCTGAATCCTGATATACATGCTAAAAGGTACAACTTCCTTAAGTTTTGTCCATGAGTGTATCTTTCAGAGTTATTGTCTGAATCCTGATATACATGCTAAAAGGTACAACTTCTTAAGTTTTGTCCATGAGTGTATCTTTCAGAGTTATTGTCTGAATCCTGATATACATGCTAAAAGGTACAACTTCCTTAAGTTTTGTCCATGAGTGTATCTTTCAGAGTTATTGTCTGAATCCTGATATACATGCTAAAAGGTACAACTTCCTTAAGTTTTGTCCATGAGTGTATCTTTCAGAGTTATTGTCTGAATCCTGATATACATGCTAAAAGGTACAACTTCCTTAAGTTTTGTCCATGAGTGTATCTTTCAGAGTTATTGTCTGAATCCTGATATACATGCTAAAAAGTACAACTTCCGTAAGTTTTGTCCATGAGTGTATCTTTCAGAGTTATTATCTGAATCCTGATATACATGCTAAAAGGTACAACTTCCTTAAGTTTTGTCCATGAGTGTATCTTTCAGAGTTATTGTCTGAATCCTGATATACATGCTAAAAGGTACAACTTCCTTAAGTTTTGTCCATGAGTGTATCTTTCAGAGTTATTGTCTGAATCCTGATATACATGCTAAAAGGCACAACTTCCTTAAGTTTTGTCCATGAGTGTATCTTTCAGAGTTATTGTCTGAATCCTGATATACATGCTAAAAGGTACAACTTCCTTAAGTTTTGTCCATGAGTGTATCTTTCAGAGTTATTGTCTGAATCCCGATATACATGGTAAAAGGCACAACTTCCTTAAGTTTTGTCCATGAGTGTATCTTTCAGAGTTATTATCTGAATCCCGATATACATGCTAAAAGGTACAACTTCCTTAAGTTTTGTCCATGAGTGTATCTTTCAGAGTTATTGTCTGAATCCCGATATACATGGTAAAAGGTACAACTTCCTTAAGTTTTGTCCATGAGTGTATCTTTCAGAGTTATTGTCTGAATCCTGATATACATGCTAAAAGGTACAACTTCCTTAAGTTTTGTCCATGAGTGTATCTTTCAGAGTTATTGTCTGAATCCCTATATACATGCTAAAAGGTACAACTTCCTTAAGTTTTGTCCATGAGTGTATCTTTCAGAGTTATTGTCTGAATCCTGATATACATGGTAAAAGGTACAACTTCCTTAAGTTTTGTCCATGAGTGTATCTTTCAGAGTTATTGTCTGAATCCCTATATACATGCTAAAAGGTACAACTTCCTTAAGTTTTGTCCATGAGTGTATCTTTCAGAGTTATTGTCTGAATCCTGATATACATGCTAAAAGGTACAACTTCCTTAAGTTTTGTCCATGAGTGTATCTTTCAGAGTTATTGTCTGAATCCTGATATACATGGTAAAAGGTACAACTTCCTTAAGTTTTGTCCATGAGTGTATCTTTCAGAGTTATTGTCTGAATCCCTATATACATGCTAAAAGGTACAACTTCCTTAAGTTTTGTCCATGAGTGTATCTTTCAGAGTTATTGTCTGAATCCCTATATACATGCTAAAAGGTACAACTTCCTTAAGTTTTGTCCATGAGTGTATCTTTCAGAGTTATTGTCTGAATCCCTATATACATGCTAAAAGGTACAACTTCCTTAAGTTTTGTCCATGAGTGTATCTTTCAGAGTTATTGTCTGAATCCCTATATACATGGTAAAAGGTACAACTTCCTTAAGTTTTGTCCATGAGTGTATATTTCAGAGTTATTGTCTGAATCCCTATATACATGGTAAAAGGTACAACTTCCTTAAGTTTTGTCCATGAGTGTATCTTTCAGAGTTATTGTCTGAATCCTGATATACATGCTAAAAGGTACAACTTCCTTAAGTTTTGTCCATGAGTGTATCTTTCAGAGTTATTGTCTGAATCCTGATATACATGCTAAAAGGTACAACTTCCTTAAGTTTTGTCCATGAGTGTATCTTTCAGAGTTATTGTCTGAATCCCTATATACATGCTAAAAGGTACAACTTCCTTAAGTTTTGTCCATGAGTGTATCTTTCAGAGTTATTGTCTGAATCCTGATATACATGGTAAAAGGTACAACTTCCTTAAGTTTTGTCCATGAGTGTATCTTTCAGAGTTATTGTCTGAATCCTGATATACATGCTAAAAGGTACAACTTCCTTAAGTTTTGTCCATGAGTGTATCTTTCAGAGTTATTGTCTGAATCCTGATATACATGCTAAAAGGTACAACTTCCTTAAGTTTTGTCCATGAGTGTATCTTTCAGAGTTATTGTCTGAATCCTGATATACATGCTAAAAGGTACAACTTCCTTAAGTTTTGTCCATGAGTGTATCTTTCAGAGTTATTGTCTGAATCCTGATATACATGCTAAAAGGTACAACTTCCTTAAGTTTTGTCCATGAGTGTATCTTTCAGAGTTATTGTCTGAATCCTGATATACATGCTAAAAGGTACAACTTCCTTAAGTTTTGTCCATGAGTGTATCTTTCAGAGTTATTGTCTGAATCCTGATATACATGCTAAAAAGTACAACTTCCGTAAGTTTTGTCCATGAGTGTATCTTTCAGAGTTATTATCTGAATCCTGATATACATGCTAAAAGGTACAACTTCCTTAAGTTTTGTCCATGAGTGTATCTTTCAGAGTTATTGTCTGAATCCTGATATACATGCTAAAAGGTACAACTTCCTTAAGTTTTGTCCATGAGTGTATCTTTCAGAGTTATTGTCTGAATCCTGATATACATGCTAAAAGGCACAACTTCCTTAAGTTTTGTCCATGAGTGTATCTTTCAGAGTTATTGTCTGAATCCTGATATACATGCTAAAAGGTACAACTTCCTTAAGTTTTGTCCATGAGTGTATCTTTCAGAGTTATTGTCTGAATCCCGATATACATGGTAAAAGGCACAACTTCCTTAAGTTTTGTCCATGAGTGTATCTTTCAGAGTTATTATCTGAATCCCGATATACATGCTAAAAGGTACAACTTCCTTAAGTTTTGTCCATGAGTGTATCTTTCAGAGTTATTGTCTGAATCCCGATATACATGGTAAAAGGTACAACTTCCTTAAGTTTTGTCCATGAGTGTTTCTTTCAGAGTTATTGTCTGAATCCTGATATACATGCTAAAAGGTACAACTTCCTTAAGTTTTGTCCATGAGTGTATCTTTCAGAGTTATTGTCTGAATCCCTATATACATGCTAAAAGGTACAACTTCCTTAAGTTTTGTCCATGAGTGTATCTTTCAGAGTTATTGTCTGAATCCTGATATACATGGTAAAAGGTACAACTTCCTTAAGTTTTGTCCATGAGTGTATCTTTCAGAGTTATTGTCTGAATCCCTATATACATGCTAAAAGGTACAACTTCCTTAAGTTTTGTCCATGAGTGTATCTTTCAGAGTTATTGTCTGAATCCTGATATACATGCTAAAAGGTACAACTTCCTTAAGTTTTGTCCGTGAGTGTATCTTTCAGAGTTATTGTCTGAATCCTGATATACATGGTAAAAGGTACAACTTCCTTAAGTTTTGTCCATGAGTGTATCTTTCAGAGTTATTGTCTGAATCCCTATATACATGCTAAAAGGTACAACTTCCTTAAGTTTTGTCCATGAGTGTATCTTTCAGAGTTATTGTCTGAATCCCTATATACATGCTAAAAGGTACAACTTCCTTAAGTTTTGTCCATGAGTGTATCTTTCAGAGTTATTGTCTGAATCCCTATATACATGGTAAAAGGTACAACTTCCTTAAGTTTTGTCCATGAGTGTATATTTCAGAGTTATTGTCTGAATCCCTATATACATGGTAAAAGGTACAACTTCCTTAAGTTTTGTCCATGAGTGTATCTTTCAGAGTTATTGTCTGAATCCTGATATACATGCTAAAAGGTACAACTTCCTTAAGTTTTGTCCATGAGTGTATCTTTCAGAGTTATTGTCTGAATCCTGATATACATGGTAAAAGGTACAACTTCCTTAAGTTTTGTCCATGAGTGTATCTTTCAGAGTTATTGTCTGAATCCCTATATACATGCTAAAAGGTACAACTTCCTTAAGTTTTGTCCATGAGTGTATCTTTCAGAGTTATTGTCTGAATCCTGATATACATGCTAAAAGGTACAACTTCCTTAAGTTTTGTCCATGAGTGTATCTTTCAGAGTTATTGTCTGAATCCTGATATACATGGTAAAAGGTACAACTTCCTTAAGTTTTGTCCATGAGTGTATCTTTCAGAGTTATTGTCTGAATCCCTATATACATGCTAAAAGGTACAACTTCCTTAAGTTTTGTCCATGAGTGTATCTTTCAGAGTTATTGTCTGAATCCTGATATACATGGTAAAAGGTACAACTTCCTTAAGTTTTGTCCATGAGTGTATATTTCAGAGTTATTGTCTGAATCCCTATATACATGGTAAAAGGTACAACTTCCTTAAGTTTTGTCCATGAGTGTATCTTTCAGAGTTATTGTCTGAATCCTGATATACATGGTAAAAGGTACAACTTCCTTAAGTTTTGTCCATGAGTGTATCTTTCAGAGTTATTGTCTGAATCCCTATATACATGCTAAAAGGTACAACTTCCTTAAGTTTTGTCCATGAGTGTATCTTTCAGAGTTATTGTCTGAATCCTGATATACATGCTAAAAGGTACAACTTCCTTAAGTTTTGTCCATGAGTGTATCTTTCAGAGTTATTGTCTGAATCCTGATATACATGGTAAAAGGTACAACTTCCTTAAGTTTTGTCCATGAGTGTATCTTTCAGAGTTATTGTCTGAATCCTGATATACATGCTAAAAGGTACAACTTCCTTAAGTTTTGTCCATGAGTGTATCTTTCAGAGTTATTGTCTGAATCCCTATATACATGCTAAAAGGTAAAACTTCTGTAAGTTTTGTCCATGAGTGTATCTTTCAGAGTTATTGTCTGAATCCCTATATACATGCTAAAAGGTACAACTTCCTTAAGTTTTGTCCATGAGTGTATCTTTCAGAGTTATTGTCTGAATCCTGATATACATGCTAAAAGGTACAACTTCCTTAAGTTTTGTCCATGAGTGTATCTTTCAGAGTTATTGTCTGAATCCTGATATACATGGTAAAAGATACAACTTCCTTAAGTTTTGTCCATGAGTGTATCTTTCAGAGTTATTGTCTGAATCCCGATATACATGCTAAAAAGTACAACTTCCGTAAGTTTTGTCCATGAGTGTATCTTTCAGAGTTATTATCTGAATCCCGATATACATGCTAAAAGGTACAACTTCCGTAAGTTTTGTCCATATGTGTATCTTTCAGAGTTATTGTCTGAATCCCGATTTACATGCTAAAAAGTACAACTTCCTTAAGTTTTGTCCATGAGTGTATCTTTCAGAGTTATTGTCTGAATCCAGATATACATGGTAAAAGGTACAACTTCTTAAGTTTTGTCCATGAGTGTATCTTTCAGAGTTATTGTCTGAATCCCTATATACATGCTAAAAGGTACAACTTCCTTAAGTTTTGTCCATGAGTGTATCTTTCAGAGTTATTGTCTGAATCCCTATATACATGCTAAAAGGTACAACTTCTGTAAGTTTTGTCCATGAGTGTATCTTTCAGAGTTATTGTCTGAATCCTGATATACATGCTAAAAGGTACAACTTCCTTAAGTTTTGTCCATGAGTGTATCTTTCAGAGTTATTGTCTGAATCCTGATATACATGCTAAAAGGTACAACTTCCTTAAGTTTTGTCCATGAGTGTATCTTTCAGAGTTATTGTCTGAATCCTGATATACATGCTAAAAGGTACAACTTCCTTAAGTTTTGTCCATGAGTGTATCTTTCAGAGTTATTGTCTGAATCCCTATATACATGCTAAAAGGTACAACTTCTGTAAGTTTTGTCCATGAGTGTATCTTTCAGAGTTATTGTCTGAATCCCTATATACATGCTAAAAGGTACAACTTCCTTAAGTTTTGTCCATGAGTGTATCTTTCAGTTATTGTCTGAATCCTGATATACATGCTAAAAGGTACAACTTCCTTAAGTTTTGTCCATGAGTGTATCTTTCAGAGTTATTGTCTGAATCCCTATATACATGCTAAAAGGTACAACTTCCTTAAGTTTTGTCCATGAGTGTATCTTTCAGAGTTATTGTCTGAATCCCTATATACATGCTAAAAGGTACAACTTCCTTAAGTTTTGTCCATGAGTGTATCTTTCAGAGTTATTGTCTGAATCCTGATATACATGCTAAAAGGTACAACTTCCTTAAGTTTTGTCCATGAGTGTATCTTTCAGAGTTATTGTCTGAATCCTGATATACATGCTAAAAGGTACAACTTCCTTAAGTTTTGTCCATGAGTGTATCTTTCAGAGTTATTGTCTGAATCCTGATATACATGCTAAAAGGTACAACTTCCTTAAGTTTTGTCCATGAGTGTATCTTTCAGAGTTATTGTCTGAATCCTGATATACATGCTAAAAGGTACAACTTCCTTAAGTTTTGTCCATGAGTGTATCTTTCAGAGTTATTGTCTGAATCCTGATATACATGCTAAAAGGTACAACTTCCTTAAGTTTTGTCCATGAGTGTATCTTTCAGAGTTATTGTCTGAATCCCTATATACATGCTAAAAGGTACAACTTCCTTAAGTTTTGTCCATGAGTGTATCTTTCAGAGTTATTGTCTGAATCCCTATATACATGCTAAAAGGTACAACTTCCTTAAGTTTTGTCCATGAGTGTATCTTTCAGAGTTATTGTCTGAATCCTGATATACATGCTAAAAGGTACAACTTCCTTAAGTTTTGTCCATGAGTGTATCTTTCAGAGTTATTGTCTGAATCCTGATATACATGCTAAAAGGTACAACTTCCTTAAGTTTTGTCCATGAGTGTATCTTTCAGAGTTATTGTCTGAATCCTGATATACATGCTAAAAGGTACAACTTCCTTAAGTTTTGTCCATGAGTGTATCTTTCAGAGTTATTGTCTGAATCCTGATATACATGCTAAAAGGTACAACTTCCTTAAGTTTTGTCCATGAGTGTATCTTTCAGAGTTATTGTCTGAATCCTGATATACATGCTAAAAGGTACAACTTCCTTAAGTTTTGTCCATGAGTGTATCTTTCAGAGTTATTGTCTGAATCCTGATATACATGCTAAAAAGTACAACTTCCGTAAGTTTTGTCCATGAGTGTATCTTTCAGAGTTATTATCTGAATCCTGATATACATGCTAAAAGGTACAACTTCCTTAAGTTTTGTCCATGAGTGTATCTTTCAGAGTTATTGTCTGAATCCTGATATACATGCTAAAAGGTACAACTTCCTTAAGTTTTGTCCATGAGTGTATCTTTCAGAGTTATTGTCTGAATCCTGATATACATGCTAAAAGGCACAACTTCCTTAAGTTTTGTCCATGAGTGTATCTTTCAGAGTTATTGTCTGAATCCTGATATACATGCTAAAAGGTACAACTTCCTTAAGTTTTGTCCATGAGTGTATCTTTCAGAGTTATTGTCTGAATCCCGATATACATGGTAAAAGGCACAACTTCCTTAAGTTTTGTCCATGAGTGTATCTTTCAGAGTTATTATCTGAATCCCGATATACATGCTAAAAGGTACAACTTCCTTAAGTTTTGTCCATGAGTGTATCTTTCAGAGTTATTGTCTGAATCCCGATATACATGGTAAAAGGTACAACTTCCTTAAGTTTTGTCCATGAGTGTATCTTTCAGAGTTATTGTCTGAATCCCGATATACATGCTAAAAGGTACAACTTCCTTAAGTTTTGTCCATGAGTGTATCTTTCAGAGTTATTGTCTGAATCCCTATATACATGCTAAAAGGTACAACTTCCTTAAGTTTTGTCCATGAGTGTATCTTTCAGAGTTATTGTCTGAATCCCTATATACATGCTAAAAGGTACAACTTCCTTAAGTTTTGTCCATGAGTGTATCTTTCAGAGTTATTGTCTGAATCCTGATATACATGGTAAAAGGTACAACTTCCTTAAGTTTTGTCCATGAGTGTATCTTTCAGAGTTATTGTCTGAATCCCTATATACATGCTAAAAGGTACAACTTCCTTAAGTTTTGTCCATGAGTGTATCTTTCAGAGTTATTGTCTGAATCCTGATATACATGCTAAAAGGTACAACTTCCTTAAGTTTTGTCCATGAGTGTATCTTTCAGAGTTATTGTCTGAATCCTGATATACATGGTAAAAGGTACAACTTCCTTAAGTTTTGTCCATGAGTGTATCTTTCAGAGTTATTGTCTGAATCCCTATATACATGCTAAAAGGTACAACTTCCTTAAGTTTTGTCCATGAGTGTATCTTTCAGAGTTATTGTCTGAATCCCTATATACATGCTAAAAGGTACAACTTCCTTAAGTTTTGTCCATGAGTGTATCTTTCAGAGTTATTGTCTGAATCCCTATATACATGCTAAAAGGTACAACTTCCTTAAGTTTTGTCCATGAGTGTATCTTTCAGAGTTATTGTCTGAATCCCTATATACATGGTAAAAGGTACAACTTCCTTAAGTTTTGTCCATGAGTGTATATTTCAGAGTTATTGTCTGAATCCCTATATACATGGTAAAAGGTACAACTTCCTTAAGTTTTGTCCATGAGTGTATCTTTCAGAGTTATTGTCTGAATCCTGATATACATGCTAAAAGGTACAACTTCCTTAAGTTTTGTCCATGAGTGTATCTTTCAGAGTTATTGTCTGAATCCTGATATACATGCTAAAAGGTACAACTTCCTTAAGTTTTGTCCATGAGTGTATCTTTCAGAGTTATTGTCTGAATCCCTATATACATGCTAAAAGGTACAACTTCCTTAAGTTTTGTCCATGAGTGTATCTTTCAGAGTTATTGTCTGAATCCTGATATACATGGTAAAAGGTACAACTTCCTTAAGTTTTGTCCATGAGTGTATCTTTCAGAGTTATTGTCTGAATCCTGATATACATGCTAAAAGGTACAACTTCCTTAAGTTTTGTCCATGAGTGTATCTTTCAGAGTTATTGTCTGAATCCTGATATACATGCTAAAAGGTACAACTTCCTTAAGTTTTGTCCATGAGTGTATCTTTCAGAGTTATTGTCTGAATCCTGATATACATGCTAAAAGGTACAACTTCCTTAAGTTTTGTCCATGAGTGTATCTTTCAGAGTTATTGTCTGAATCCTGATATACATGCTAAAAGGTACAACTTCCTTAAGTTTTGTCCATGAGTGTATCTTTCAGAGTTATTGTCTGAATCCTGATATACATGCTAAAAGGTACAACTTCCTTAAGTTTTGTCCATGAGTGTATCTTTCAGAGTTATTGTCTGAATCCTGATATACATGCTAAAAAGTACAACTTCCGTAAGTTTTGTCCATGAGTGTATCTTTCAGAGTTATTATCTGAATCCCGATATACATGCTAAAAGGTACAACTTCCTTAAGTTTTGTCCATGAGTGTATCTTTCAGAGTTATTGTCTGAATCCTGATATACATGCTAAAAGGTACAACTTCCTTAAGTTTTGTCCATGAGTGTATCTTTCAGAGTTATTGTCTGAATCCTGATATACATGCTAAAAGGTACAACTTCCTTAAGTTTTGTCCATGAGTGTATCTTTCAGAGTTATTGTCTGAATCCTGATATACATGCTAAAAGGCACAACTTCCTTAAGTTTTGTCCATGAGTGTATCTTTCAGAGTTATTGTCTGAATCCTGATATACATGCTAAAAAGTACAACTTCCGTAAGTTTTGTCCATGAGTGTATCTTTCAGAGTTATTGTCTGAATCCTGATATACATGCTAAAAAGTACAACTTCCGTAAGTTTTGTCCATGAGTGTATCTTTCAGAGTTATTATCTGAATCCCGATATACATGCTAAAAGGTACAACTTCCTTAAGTTTTGTCCATGAGTGTATCTTTCAGAGTTATTATCTGAATCCTGATATACATGCTAAAAGGTACAACTTCCTTAAGTTTTGTCCATGAGTGTATCTTTCAGAGTTATTGTCTGAATCCTGATATACATGCTAAAAGGTACAACTTCCTTAAGTTTTGTCCATGAGTGTATCTTTCAGAGTTATTGTCTGAATCCTGATATACATGCTAAAAGGCACAACTTCCTTAAGTTTTGTCCATGAGTGTATCTTTCAGAGTTATTGTCTGAATCCTGATATACATGCTAAAAGGTACAACTTCCTTAAGTTTTGTCCATGAGTGTATCTTTCAGAGTTATTGTCTGAATCCCGATATACATGGTAAAAGGCACAACTTCCTTAAGTTTTGTCCATGAGTGTATCTTTCAGAGTTATTATCTGAATCCCGATATACATGCTAAAAGGTACAACTTCCTTAAGTTTTGTCCATGAGTGTATCTTTCAGAGTTATTGTCTGAATCCCGATATACATGGTAAAAGGTACAACTTCCTTAAGTTTTGTCCATGAGTGTATCTTTCAGAGTTATTGTCTGAATCCTGATATACATGCTAAAAGGTACAACTTCCTTAAGTTTTGTCCATGAGTGTATCTTTCAGAGTTATTGTCTGAATCCCTATATACATGCTAAAAGGTACAACTTCCTTAAGTTTTGTCCATGAGTGTATCTTTCAGAGTTATTGTCTGAATCCTGATATACATGGTAAAAGGTACAACTTCCTTAAGTTTTGTCCATGAGTGTATCTTTCAGAGTTATTGTCTGAATCCCTATATACATGCTAAAAGGTACAACTTCCTTAAGTTTTGTCCATGAGTGTATCTTTCAGAGTTATTGTCTGAATCCTGATATACATGCTAAAAGGTACAACTTCCTTAAGTTTTGTCCATGAGTGTATCTTTCAGAGTTATTGTCTGAATCCTGATATACATGGTAAAAGGTACAACTTCCTTAAGTTTTGTCCATGAGTGTATCTTTCAGAGTTATTGTCTGAATCCCTATATACATGCTAAAAGGTACAACTTCCTTAAGTTTTGTCCATGAGTGTATCTTTCAGAGTTATTGTCTGAATCCCTATATACATGCTAAAAGGTACAACTTCCTTAAGTTTTGTCCATGAGTGTATCTTTCAGAGTTATTGTCTGAATCCCTATATACATGCTAAAAGGTACAACTTCCTTAAGTTTTGTCCATGAGTGTATCTTTCAGAGTTATTGTCTGAATCCCTATATACATGGTAAAAGGTACAACTTCCTTAAGTTTTGTCCATGAGTGTATATTTCAGAGTTATTGTCTGAATCCCTATATACATGGTAAAAGGTACAACTTCCTTAAGTTTTGTCCATGAGTGTATCTTTCAGAGTTATTGTCTGAATCCTGATATACATGCTAAAAGGTACAACTTCCTTAAGTTTTGTCCATGAGTGTATCTTTCAGAGTTATTGTCTGAATCCTGATATACATGCTAAAAGGTACAACTTCCTTAAGTTTTGTCCATGAGTGTATCTTTCAGAGTTATTGTCTGAATCCCTATATACATGCTAAAAGGTACAACTTCCTTAAGTTTTGTCCATGAGTGTATCTTTCAGAGTTATTGTCTGAATCCTGATATACATGGTAAAAGGTACAACTTCCTTAAGTTTTGTCCATGAGTGTATCTTTCAGAGTTATTGTCTGAATCCCTATATACATGCTAAAAGGTACAACTTCCTTAAGTTTTGTCCATGAGTGTATCTTTCAGAGTTATTGTCTGAATCCCTATATACATGGTAAAAGGTACAACTTCCTTAAGTTTTGTCCATGAGTGTATCTTTCAGAGTTATTGTCTGAATCCCTATATACATGCTAAAAGGTACAACTTCCTTAAGTTTTGTCCATGAGTGTATCTTTCAGAGTTATTGTCTGAATCCCTATATACATGGTAAAAGGTACAACTTCCTTAAGTTTTGTCCATGAGTGTATCTTTCAGAGTTATTGTCTGAATCCCTATATACATTGTAAAAGGTACAACTTCCTTAAGTTTTGTCCATGAGTGTATCTTTCAGAGTTATTGTCTGAATCCTGATATACATGCTAAAAGGTACAACTTCCTTAAGTTTTGTCCATGAGTGTATCTTTCAGAGTTATTGTCTGAATCCTGATATACATGCTAAAAGGTACAACTTCCTTAAGGTTTGTCCATGAGTGTATCTTTCAGAGTTATTGTCTGAATCCTGATATACATGCTAAAAGGTACAACTTCCTTAAGTTTTGTCCATGAGTGTATCTTTCAGAGTTATTGTCTGAATCCTGATATACATGCTAAAAGGTACAACTTCCTTAAGTTTTGTCCATGAGTGTATCTTTCAGAGTTATTGTCTGAATCCTGATATACATGCTAAAAAGTACAACTTCCGTAAGTTTTGTCCATGAGTGTATCTTTCAGAGTTATTATCTGAATCCTGATATACATGCTAAAAGGTACAACTTCCTTAAGTTTTGTCCATGAGTGTATCTTTCAGAGTTATTGTCTGAATCCTGATATACATGCTAAAAGGTACAACTTCCTTAAGTTTTGTCCATGAGTGTATCTTTCAGAGTTATTGTCTGAATACTGATATACATGCTAAAAGGCACAACTTCCTTAAGTTTTGTCCATGAGTGTATCTTTCAGAGTTATTGTCTGAATCCTGATATACATGCTAAAAGGTACAACTTCCTTAAGTTTTGTCCATGAGTGTATCTTTCAGAGTTATTGTCTGAATCCCGATATACATGGTAAAAGGCACAACTTCCTTAAGTTTTGTCCATGAGTGTATCTTTCAGAGTTATTATCTGAATCCCGATATACATGCTAAAAGGTACAACTTCCTTAAGTTTTGTCCATGAGTGTATCTTTCAGAGTTATTGTCTGAATCCCGATATACATGGTAAAAGGTACAACTTCCTTAAGTTTTGTCCATGAGTGTATCTTTCAGAGTTATTGTCTGAATCCTGATATACATGCTAAAAGGTACAACTTCCTTAAGTTTTGTCCATGAGTGTATCTTTCAGAGTTATTGTCTGAATCCCTATATACATGCTAAAAGGTACAACTTCCTTAAGTTTTGTCCATGAGTGTATCTTTCAGAGTTATTGTCTGAATCCTGATATACATGGTAAAAGGTACAACTTCCTTAAGTTTTGTCCATGAGTGTATCTTTCAGAGTTATTGTCTGAATCCCTATATACATGCTAAAAGGTACAACTTCCTTAAGTTTTGTCCATGAGTGTATCTTTCAGAGTTATTGTCTGAATCCTGATATACATGCTAAAAGGTACAACTTCCTTAAGTTTTGTCCATGAGTGTATCTTTCAGAGTTATTGTCTGAATCCTGATATACATGGTAAAAGGTACAACTTCCTTAAGTTTTGTCCATGAGTGTATCTTTCAGAGTTATTGTCTGAATCCCTATATACATGCTAAAAGGTACAACTTCCTTAAGTTTTGTCCATGAGTGTATCTTTCAGAGTTATTGTCTGAATCCCTATATACATGCTAAAAGGTACAACTTCCTTAAGTTTTGTCCATGAGTGTATCTTTCAGAGTTATTGTCTGAATCCCTATATACATGCTAAAAGGTACAACTTCCTTAAGTTTTGTCCATGAGTGTATCTTTCAGAGTTATTGTCTGAATCCCTATATACATGGTAAAAGGTACAACTTCCTTAAGTTTTGTCCATGAGTGTATATTTCAGAGTTATTGTCTGAATCCCTATATACATGGTAAAAGGTACAACTTCCTTAAGTTTTGTCCATGAGTGTATCTTTCAGAGTTATTGTCTGAATCCTGATATACATGCTAAAAGGTACAACTTCCTTAAGTTTTGTCCATGAGTGTATCTTTCAGAGTTATTGTCTGAATCCTGATATACATGCTAAAAGGTACAACTTCCTTAAGTTTTGTCCATGAGTGTATCTTTCAGAGTTATTGTCTGAATCCCTATATACATGCTAAAAGGTACAACTTCCTTAAGTTTTGTCCATGAGTGTATCTTTCAGAGTTATTGTCTGAATCCTGATATACATGGTAAAAGGTACAACTTCCTTAAGTTTTGTCCATGAGTGTATCTTTCAGAGTTATTGTCTGAATCCCTATATACATGCTAAAAGGTACAACTTCCTTAAGTTTTGTCCATGAGTGTATCTTTCAGAGTTATTGTCTGAATCCCTATATACATGGTAAAAGGTACAACTTCCTTAAGTTTTGTCCATGAGTGTATCTTTCAGAGTTATTGTCTGAATCCCTATATACATGCTAAAAGGTACAACTTCCTTAAGTTTTGTCCATGAGTGTATCTTTCAGAGTTATTGTCTGAATCCCTATATACATGGTAAAAGGTACAACTTCCTTAAGTTTTGTCCATGAGTGTATCTTTCAGAGTTATTGTCTGAATCCCTATATACATTGTAAAAGGTACAACTTCCTTAAGTTTTGTCCATGAGTGTATCTTTCAGAGTTATTGTCTGAATCCTGATATACATGGTAAAAGGTACAACTTCCTTAAGTTTTGTCCATGAGTGTATCTTTCAGAGTTATTGTCTGAATCCCTATATACATGCTAAAAGGTACAACTTCCTTAAGTTTTGTCCATGAGTGTATCTTTCAGAGTTATTGTCTGAATCCTGATATACATGCTAAAAGGTACAACTTCCTTAAGTTTTGTCCATGAGTGTATCTTTCAGAGTTATTGTCTGAATCCTGATATACATGCTAAAAGGTACAACTTCCTTAAGTTTTGTCCATGAGTGTATCTTTCAGAGTTATTGTCTGAATCCCTATATACATGCTAAAAGGTACAACTTCCTTAAGTTTTGTCCATGATTGTATCTTTCAGAGTTATTGTCTGAATCCCTATATACATGGTAAAAGGTACAACTTCCTTAAGTTTTGTCCATGAGTGTATCTTTCAGAGTTATTGTCTGAATCCTGATATACATGGTAAAAGGTACAACTTCCTTAAGTTTTGTCCATGAGTGTATCTTTCATAGTTATTGTCTGAATCCCTATATACATGGTAAAAGGTACAACTTCCTTAAGTTTTGTCCATGAGTGTATCTTTCAGAGTTATTGTCTGAATCCTGATATACATGCTAAAAGGTACAACTTCCTTAAGTTTTGTCCATGAGTGTATCTTTCAGAGTTATTGTCTGAATCCTGATATACATGGTAAAAGGTACAACTTCCTTAAGTTTTGTCCATGAGTGTATCTTTCAGAGTTATTGTCTGAATCCCTATATACATGCTAAAAGGTACAACTTCCTTAAGTTTTGTCCATGAGTGTATCTTTCAGAGTTATTGTCTGAATCCCTATATACATGCTAAAAGGTACAACTTCCTTAAGTTTTGTCCATGAGTGTATCTTTCAGAGTTATTGTCTGAATCCCTATATACATGCTAAAAGGTACAACTTCCTTAAGTTTTGTCCATGAGTGTATCTTTCAGAGTTATTGTCTGAATCCCTATATACATGGTAAAAGGTACAACTTCCTTAAGTTTTGTCCATGAGTGTATCTTTCAGAGTTATTGTCTGAATCCTGATATACATGGTAAAAGGTACAACTTCCTTAAGTTTTGTCCATGAGTGTATCTTTCATAGTTATTGTCTGAATCCCTATATACATGCTAAAGGTACAACTTCCTTAAGTTTTGTCCATGAGTGTATCTTTCAGAGTTATTGTCTGAATCCTGATATACATGCTAAAAGGTACAACTTCCTTAAGTTTTGTCCATGAGTGTATCTTTCAGAGTTATTGTCTGAATCCTGATATACATGGTAAAAGGTACAACTTCCTTAAGTTTTGTCCATGAGTGTATCTTTCAGAGTTATTGTCTGAATCCCTATATACATGCTAAAAGGTACAACTTCCTTAAGTTTTGTCCATGAGTGTATCTTTCAGAGTTATTGTCTGAATCCCTATATACATGCTAAAAGGTACAACTTCCTTAAGTTTTGTCCATGAGTGTATCTTTCAGAGTTATTGTCTGAATCCCTATATACATGCTAAAAGGTACAACTTCCTTAAGTTTTGTCCATGAGTGTATCTTTCAGAGTTATTGTCTGAATCCCTATATACATGCTAAAAGGTACAACTTCCTTAAGTTTTGTCCATGAGTGTATCTTTCAGAGTTATTGTCTGAATCCCTATATACATGGTAAAAGGTACAACTTCCTTAAGTTTTGTCCATGAGTGTATCTTTCAGAGTTATTGTCTGAATCCCTATATACATGCTAAAAGGTACAACTTCCTTAAGTTTTGTCCATGAGTGTATCTTTCAGAGTTATTGTCTGAATCCCTATATACATGCTAAAAGGTACAACTTCCTTAAGTTTTGTCCATGAGTGTATCTTTCAGAGTTATAGTCTGAATCCCGATATACATGGTAAAAGGTAAAACTTCCTTAAGTTTTGTCCATGGTGTATCTTTCAGAGTTATTGTCTAAATCCCGATATACATGCTAAAAGGTACAACTTCTGTAAGTTTTGTCCATGAGTGTATCTTTCAGAGTTATTGTCTGAATCCTGATATACATGCTAAAAGGTACAACTTCCTTAAGTTTTGTCCATGAGTGTATCTTTCAGAGTTATTGTCTGAATCCTGATATACATGCTAAAAGGTACAACTTCCTTAAGTTTTGTCCATGAGTGTATCTTTCAGAGTTATTGTCTGAATCCTGATATACATGCTAAAAGGTACAACTTCCTTAAGTTTTGTCCATGAGTGTATAGACTCCTATCAGATAAACACACAAAATATAGACAGAGTAATAATTCTAATTTGAGTATAATCCAGAGAGTTGCTAATTAGTAAAAAATATGGTATATTTGGTGATGAAAACTGTCCTTTGTAGAGAAGTGTCCTCTAAGGGGAGTGTCCTCTCATGGAGGCTGTTCTACTATATAAACAAGCAACACATAGCTGAAAAAGGATATGTTTCACATACACAGACAGAACAAAAAAATCCTGTTGAATATTCCAAGCTACCTAGACTAAGGTACTTTACATGGAAGGGGGAGATTCTAGCAAAGGAAGAAGAGACAACCTTCTTCTTCTTTCTTATCTCTACTCAATCATATTAGGGTATCAAGCTTGTAAAGCTTGAGACTTTTAATGGTGTCCCCATCATGATTGGGTGAAGTAGAATGTGTCTGCCTTTGTCATTAAGACTGGGAGCACTACTCAGTGGCAGGCCGACTTAGCTCCAAAAGAAATAGCCACCTCTGACATGAGGAACAGGCACCATGTGCAGCCGCTCCTAACATGGAGTACAAACGCTGCTCATCCTGTATCCCTGGATTAGGAGCCCTTACAGGGTACTATCAGCTGGGCTAGCTGAACCCAGGTTTTTTAGTGAGCTTGTTACTGCTCCCCCTCCTCCTTTTTTCATCCGGGCAACTGGCAAAGGCGGAGTTAGAAGAGACAACCAATGTTTAAGAATATCTATACTGCAAAGCTAGTTCATAAAATACAGAAGAAAAAAATCCCTCTTGACAGAAACAACTCTAAATGTGAGACTGATTGAAGTAGGTAGAGAAACTGTTCATCACATTTTAACAAAAACAAATCTTCCCAATTATCAATCTGAAATCTACAGTTTCTGTCAAGGAGTTTTAGTTTTGTCTCACACACACAAAGCCTTTATTAAGACCCCATTGGTCTTAGATAGATCCTCCAGATAAGGCACAATTTGGATTGTAGATTATAAACACAAGGTAATATGACCAAATCCAAATATATAAATATTGTGTGACATTTCGGTAAAATTCACTACTTTTGTCTGAAGATAGTAACAACGCTGTTACCGAAACATCACACAATATTTATTTATTTGGATTTGGTCTTATTACCTTGTGTTTAGATCCTCAAGAATGTAGACAATAATGATCAGGATGGGTGGGGTTTTATATGTACAATATTACATGAAATGCAGTAAAAAGCATGTTCTAGCAAAAGAAATAAAAAAGTTTTGAAGATTAATTATCATTATTATAATGGAAAGACTAATTTATCAGATCTGCCATAACTCTTCTGAAGAAATTATATACAGATAAAGCAATAAACACAAGGTAATAAGACCAAATCCAAATAAATAAATAGTGTGTGACGTTTCTGTAACAGCATTGTTACCATCTTCAAACAAAAGTACTGTAAGTACCAGTACTTAACTTCTACCAGTACTTTTATCTGAAGATGGTAACAACGTTGTTACCGAAACGTCACACACTATTTATTTATTTGGATTTGGTCTTATTACCTTGTGTTTATATTCTACTAGCCGAATGACCTGGGCAACACCCGTGTTTTACCCGATTGAATGTTTTGATTCAAATACTATTTGTTACAATTATAAATTGGCGCCTTATATAAATGCATATGTTAGTTAATAACTATAGCCTATATGCTTTATCTGTCTATGTACTGTTGGCTTCCGTAGGCGTCTCTTACTGGGAAAAAGAAAGAGAGGATTCCATTTGGTTATTAACTAATATATGCATTTATTTAAGGAGCGACCCGCGCCAACACAATGATTACAAAAACGAAAAAGCGAGTGGGGGGGGGGGTCAAAGGTGGCGTGATCGAAGCCAACCAATAGGAGGGCGCCATTCCAAAAAAAAAAGCAAACGGTGACAGAGATGACTGATTAAGAGATGAAGAATGACGCTCGTAACTGTATATAGAATAATCCAAATTGTGCCTTATCAATATGAAGCAATATTTATCAGATCCTTCATAACTCTTCTGAAGAAATTATATACAGATAAAGCAATATATCTATCAGACATGATAGAAGAGAGGTGAAGACGGCCTATCTCAGAAACAAGAATTTCTCTCTCTGTCTTAAGATGAATCATTCTTAGACCCCGTATATGAGGATATTTATAGGGATGACATCATGTGCCTGGTTCTATACCGCCCTGTGAGGAAGGATGTCCTCGAGATACTCTCGCCTGAACACAAGAAAATTCTGTGCTAATTTGAAGCAAGAAGATGAATATTCTTTGAGTGTGAAAGCTTGTGAAAAATAGGAACTTACCCTCTATTATTAATTTGTTTATTCTTTTCTTTGTCGTCTGTTTTCACAAGTTGAATCTGGTTAGAACGATGTATGTAAATTAGATGATTCTTTTGTTGCCTTAAATACGAGGTAATCGTTTCTCTCTCTATATCTAAAAATGTTTAAAGTTTAATTTTATAAATCTGAGAGTTGTCTTCAAAACCGATCCAACAGAATTCCTCAACATTGCCATTGAACATGTTGGGAACAACACAATAAACAAGGTCCACACTCAGGACGGCTTGTAGCACCTGATCCCGACGTCCCTTCAGAGAAGCCTGGTGTAAATATTCTCTATTTTTATTAAAATAACAAAGTATTTTTCTGTAAATTTATTATTTTGCAATTGACTAAGAGCCAATAAAGTTGTTAATTGTCATTGTCTTAAGAGATATACATTCAAATATATTGTGTTCTATTTCGGCCTTGATTTTATTGTTTTGTCTCACTCACTTCTTTGTGACTTTTTGTTTGTCAGGAAAGCCTCTAGATATTCACCATTGGATAAAATAAAGGTATTGAGACAACTATGAATAGGCATGAGGCTCTGATATTGTTTTCCATCTCTGATGTAAAGATGATAGGAATCATGAGTCAAATTGGGTTCATTTTAAAAGGATTTAGATACTTTTTGATTAGATCATTATGGGAGGTCTTGGGACCAGTCACCGTTGTTTAACCCTAAGATAACATTCCTTGTTAGTATACATATGGGAACCACTACTGAGATTTGTCAAACATTTTATATTGGTTTCAAGGTCTTTGCGTCTTATCAGTAAAGCACAATCTTATTTGATCAACTTTCTTGTAAAAACTCAGTTAAATATTTACCTGCTCTGTTTGAAAATACTTCATATAAATATAGTATATATATTTTACCCATTTGTTGCAGAAGAAATTTTTTTCAAACTTCTCTCTGTGAATTAAAAAAAAATTGAAGCATCAAAGTTAGGATTGATTTAAAAAAAAATAATATGAAATATCAATAGTTTGGAATAGTCTGAATCACGAACCTTATATTTAGAGCAATTAGTTTAAAACTTCAATATATTCCAATATATAAAAATTTTGCAAGTCAAATTTATATATATGACTTTTCGTATCCCCAATAACACTTATTGTTTATAAACATATCTCGCATTTGAACACAAAATCTCAAACAGGGTGTCCAAATGATATTCTAAAATAATAAAGCATTTATTTTTCAAAAATCTATATGTCCTTCTATATATTACAGAATTTTATAATAAAATAATTGTAATAAATGAGAAGTTTTAATTTAATTACAATAAATTTCAAACTTTAGAATTTATTAAAAAAAAAAAAAGGAGACAATAAAAATTTTGTTATTAGCATCGTTTAAAATTGTAAACAAGAATTGTATACAACTAACTTCGTTTGGTGATAACTTTCAAACTCTTTCGAGAGATTTATAATATATTATTTTTTTTATTACAATTAATAATAAAACATTATTATGAATATATACCTAAATTTTATATAGTTATAGAATTTTAAAATAATTTTTACATATGAAAGAGTAATACGGATTCTTTCTTTAACATTTTGTCAAACTCCTGTCAAATGGCCGAATCATTTGGTTCTTGGCCCGCAAACGTGCCCCTAAATTCTCAAGCTGGTATGTAAAAGAAGGAAAAATATATATATAATCGTTTGATAGATAAATAATGTATGAGTGTCTCGCCTAATAAAGTAATCATTAGCACAAAAGAATATACATTGACATTGATACTATGTGAACGTTTTAGTTGATATTGAACTTTATACATTTTTAAAGGTAATATAAACACCAGAAATAATATGTTCAACAGTGTTTATTTTATCAACTCCAATGTATGTAGAGGAAACATTTCTTAATTTCTTTATTACTACAAGGTAATAAGACCATATTCAAGTAAATAATAGTTTGTGACATTTCGGTAACAGAGTTGTTACCATATATAATCAGATAAAAGTGCTGAATGAGAAAATATCACAACATGTTTCAAATGATAACAGTAACTATTTAAAACATGCTGTGATATTTTTTATTATTCAGTACTCTTTTGTCTGATGATGGTAACAACACTGTTATGGAAACGTCACAAACTATTTATTTAGATTTGGTTTTATTACCTTGTGTGTTTTATTCGTGTTTGAACGCCTTTATTTCTCCCAAATTTTAACTGTTTGCTACTTACAACTACAGCATGTTACACACAACAAATTTAGCCAAATGTTAGGAAAAATGTTTCTCTTTATACATGTGTATTGTTACTAATTATTTGAATCACTTATTTTTCATATTTTAAACTCTAAATCTTGTCTAGACATATAACCCTATAGATTTGGAAAATTCTTGGTAGTTTTCATATCTATGAGTACAAGATAATAAGACCAAATCCAAATAAATGAATATCATCTATCAGAGAACATATGATTTTGTGTGAGATTGTTAATCAAATGTCAATTCTAAAACATTGGCCTTTCATGATAAGGTACAATTTGGATTATAGATTATAAACACAAGGTAATAAGACCAAATAAATAAATAGTGTGTGATGTTTCAGTAACAGCATTGTTACCGAAACGTCACACACTATTTATTTGATCTTATTACCTTGTGTTTATTGGCCTTTCATGTATAATGAGAAATAGTTTGAAAAAACAGTACAAAAGTGAAATTGTACTGTGATCAGGAGGATAAATGAAGAAAAAAGGACATCTCCTGATTGTGAAAATAAAAGTTGTTGATGGTTGTCAGTTGATATTTACTCTGATAGACAATTAGACAATTAAAATAATTTTATTGACATCTTGTCAATACATGCAAAAGTACACAGTCTGTACTATTTATATGTTGGGAGCTAAGACTTTCCTATTCTACCATCGAGCAGAGTAATCACCAACACCTCTAAGAAATTAACACTTTTAATTTACTTTCATAACTAACTAACTTACATCATTTCTAAAACCAAATATATACATGCAACGTAACCCGGTCATCTGGTCAAAATATAAATATATTAATCTATGAAAAACAACTTATAAAAATGCTAACATCAGTTAATATTTATTCTGATTGACAATTAAAATAATTTTATTGACATCTTGTCAATACATGGAAAGTGCACAGTCTGTACTATTTTAAAAAAGATAATTATAAATACAGTTAAACCTGTCTATAGCGCCCCCTCTTGGGACTCACCAAAATAGGGTGCTATAGAGAGGGGATGCTATAGACAGGTCACTTTCAATGTAAATCGCATCGTACTACGTATTTAAAATCGGGCGCTATAGAGAGGGAGGCGCTATTTAGAGGGGGCGCTATAGACAGGTTCAACTGTATATGTGTCATACTATGTACAATGAACATGGTACCACTACTGGAGAGTTTGGTGGAGAATCGCCAGCGGATCTCCAGTGTCACCATGCTATTTATTCTGATAGATGGCCCATGCCATCAGAAACTTTAATTGCACAAACAGGAGATGTCTTTTCTTTTAGAGAAATATTGGTTTTACTTGGAGAGAACCTCTTAAGAAAATAGCAGAATGATAAGAGCACAATCTGGGATTATTCTATATACAGTTACGAGCGTCATGCGTTCTTAATAATTCTTCATCTCTGTCACCGTTTGCTTTTTTTTTGGAATGACGCTCTCCTATTGGTTGGCTACGATCACGCCACCTTTGCCCCCCATCATGCCCCCCCCCCCCCCCCCCCCCAATCGCTTTTTGGTTTTGTAACTATTGTGTTGGAGCGGGTCGTTTCTTAAATAAATGCATATATTAGTTAATAACTAAATGGAATCCTATCTTTCTTTTTCCTAGTAAGAGACGCCTACGGAAGCCAACAGTACATAGACAGATAAAGCACATAGGCTATAGTTATTAACTAATATATGCATTTATTTAAGGCGCCAATTTATAATTGTAACAAATAGTATTTGAAACAAAACATTCAATCGGGTAAAACACTGGCGTTGCCCGGGTCATTCGGCTAGTAGATTATAAACACAAGGTAATAAGACCAAATTAGCATCCAATTTATTTATTTGGTCTTATTACCTTGTGTTGAAAATAGAAGAAGTTTAGGCTTTTGGAAGCAGCTAGTAGTAATGAGAAAACAAAATCAGCAATATAGGAGAAAAATTAAGCATATATTACTAGTACAATAATATAATCCCTTGTGTTTATAATCTACTAGCCGAATGACCCGGGCAACGCCCGGGGTTTACCCGATTAAATGCTTTTATTCAAATATTATTCATTACAAATATAAATTGGCGCCGTGGATGTCATTCTTGTATAATATATAAATGAGTTTTAAAAATTGTAAAAAAAAAAAAAAATGCATCGGCCGGGAATCGAACCCGGGGTGCCCGCGTGGCAGGCGAGCATTCTACCACTGAACCAAAAGCAAACGGTGACAGAATTAAGAATGCATGACGATGATAACAGTATATTATCCGTGACAGAGGCCACGACAGACTATATATATTAATAATCCAAATTGTGCCTTATCAATCCCTTGTTTTAATATCAAAGTGGAAAAATCACGCTTCCGGGGATAGATTTCTTTTAAAACCTTTCAGTTCATAAATATATAGTAATGATAAGGCACAGTTTCAATTATAGATTATAAACACAAGGTAAAAAGATCAAATCCAAAAAAATAAATAGCGTGTGACGTTTCGGTAACAACACTTGTTACCGAAACGTCACACGCTATTTTTTTTTTTTTTTTGGTCTTATTACCTTGTGTTTATAATCTATAGCTTTCAGTCACAAAGCCCCCTTCTACTAAAGAAAACATTTCACATTATATTGCCAATAGAATTAGAGTTATAATAAGGCACAATATGGATTAAAGATTATAACCACAAGGTAATAAGACCAAATAAATGAATAGTGAGCGACATTTCTATAACAACGTTGTTACCATCAATAGACAAAGGTCTTCTTCTTTCTTATCTCCACACTGAGTGAGGTAAAATGCGTCTGCCTTTGTCATTAAGACTGGGAGCACTACTCAGTGGCAGGCCGACTTAGCTCCAAAATAAATGGCCGCCTCTGACATGAGGAACAGATGCCATGTGCAGCCGCTCCTAACATGGATTACAAATGCTGCTCATCCTGTATCCCTGGATTAGGAGCCCTTACAGGGTACTATCAGCCGGGCCAGCTGAGCCCAGGTTTTTTTAGTGAGCTTGTTACTGCTCCCTCGCCTCCTTTTTCATCCGGGCTTGGGACCGGCAAGGGCGGAGTTATAGACAAAGGTACTGAATTTGTATGAATCTTTAGTACTTTTGTCTAATGATGGTAATAACACTGTTATCAAAATATGTCACACACTATTTATTTATCTAGATTTGGTCGTATTACCTTGTGTTTAAAACTAGAATTAAAATAAAATCAAATTCATCATGCTGAAAGCTAGAGATACATGAATTTAAATGTTTTAAAAGAAACTTATGGGGGGTGTGTGTCGGTGGAAGGCTGGTATAAACCATTGGTTTACGACCGCTAGGACCCGGGTTCGATTTCCGCATTGGGCACTTTTTTCTGATTAAAAAAAAATGCTCCAATGTCCCCCCTATTCTTACAAAAGACCAACCCCACCAGCGAGTGCAAGTAACCAAACGGCACTCTGGCATATTTATTTGTAAGTGAAAAGTCGAACTGCTTTTCATGTGTGTAGACATATGGTGCACTTACAGTAAAAGCAGTCGCTTTCTATCCACCATGATTATCATGGTCTGTACCACGTGTACTAGGGATAAGCAAAAAAAGAAAGTAATCCCTAGAAGCATCTGATATTTTCACACGCACTTCAATATATTTCTAGGGATTCTGAATATTGTCAAACAGCAAACCATCAAGAAACACACCAGTGCCATACAAGTCTGTGGTGCAGGGGGCAGTCTACTGATGAGCCGGATGCAGGAACTGAAGCGATGGCACGAGGAACAGAAGCAGAGGCTGGAAGAAAGACAGAGACTCCAACTCCAACAGCTGGACTCCGATAGTCCAGAGATGGGATCTGACGATGCAGAGAATTGGAGTAAGTCTTTTACACTCATGGACAACACTTATGGAAGTTGTTGTACCTTTCTCCATGTATATTAGGATTCATACAATAACTCTGAAATATATTACAATGACCTTTATTGAAGACACAAGAGATAACCAAGTGTGAACAAAATTGTCTCTGTCTTCTTAAAAAAATGATGACTGGGAACATTCCTTCCCCAAGTTTTGTCTATGAGTTATTTAGGTGGTCTCTCATAGAAGATTGGACTGTACACATTACTAGGATAAATTTCTCATACACAGGCAGCCTTATCTAATGACTGCATATTTTATCTACAGTAGAGCCTCCTTATAACAGCCTTAACTTGGTTTATATATTCTCTTACTCTCTTTCTATTTTTATTACTAATTCCCTTGTGTAAAGATTACATAAATTCCATGAGTCCATGCTCCTCGAGCTGTTTTATGATAAGCAGTGGCCTCTCCAAAAGGTCCTGTTTAGTGCATCTAATGCACATGTACATGTGTTGCACTTACAGTAAAAGCAGTCGCCTATTTCTACCCACCATGATTATCATGGCCTGTACCACATGTACTAGGGATAAGCAAAAAAAAAAAAAAACATCAAATGCAAGTCAAAATGTGTTCTGGAGCTGCAGGTACTACATACAGTAAAACCCCTCTATAGTGAACCCCAATGGGACAGAGCTTTTGGTTCACTATAGCCACGGTTCACTATACCCACGGTTTGGCCATTTTTTTACTTTTCAAAATTTTTAGACCGTATAATTAAAGGACAGCCATACACACTGGAAGAAGCTTCCTCTTAATAGTGGTCACTTTGTTTTAATTCCCTTAATTGACCAATTTCCTTACATTAATACTGAATAATAATAGAAATCATTAGATGATAGGTTCTTCTTATCATTAACATACATGTACCTCTATGTCCAACTTAAAAATCAAGACAAATCCTAGGCAAAGTTTTATTAAATATATATTCAAGATATAAAATGATTTTAAAACATCATTATCACATTATATAATACATTGTTTACTTGGAAAAATGGCTCTAACACCTTGTTGCTTCAAAGCATTCTTCAAGTATTGCACCATTCAAATAAAGTTGGTGTTTTTCTTCCATTTCATTTTCCCACATATTCTTCTTGGTCTAGATTTCGTTTTTTTTTTTTAAACCTGTCATGCAAAACATTGCAGACTTTAAAATCACCATAGTTAATGGCATAAAAATAGTTTTTGTTTGATCACGGGACCATTTATTTGGATTTTTTTTTTTTAGCCCTAAAACGTACGATCGCGATCGCGGCAAAAGTTGAGGTTGATTCCTCTTTGTAACAATTTTTAATAGCTTTATATTTTATCTTTTATAATAGAAAAGGTATATTATCTTATTTTAATATGTTCTTAACATTTTGCCTGTGTTGTTTCACTTTGAAAAGTTCTGAAAATGGCCTTTTTTTTTTTAAAGAAATAACGCTTTTGTTTTTAAAATGCCTTTGTTTTCTTCATTTTGGAAGCCATTTGTATTTTTATATTTCAAATTTAATGGATGCAAATATATTCTATTTAATAAAAAGTATAATGTGTTAAAATTTATACAACACATACAGCAAAAATAAAGTGCAAAATTCAAAACAAACAATGCCGCTAAATTTATTGTTTTGAAATCGCGATCCGCGAACTGAAACATGCTCAAAATTTGGTTGTTTTAATTTTTTTTTTAATTACAATTCTAAGTTCGTTATAAGCATAGTATTTTAAATAGATTTTATTATTTTGGGACCGAAAATAGGTTCGTTATAGGGGTAGTTCGTTATTCTAAAAATCGCAAAGTTCGTTATAACGATGGTATTTTCAATGGAATGGAATTGGGAATCAGCGTGGGTTCGTTATAAGGGAAGGTTCGTTATATCCATGGTTCGTATTAGCGGGGTTTTACTGTATATAACAATAAAATCTTGTTCCCTCGTAATGTTGTTATAGTGATGGTAGATTGTAGATTGGAGCCATTCTATAAATCCAAGTGAGCCCCAACCTGGCCTTTGAGTAGTGTTAAATTTGTCTGTATTTGTGTCAACTTTTCAGTTAGATGCTACCTAGCTGGACCACCATAATGGAGGAGACTTCAAATGATCGGCATAAATGGTCAACCACATTGTGCTAAAACTACTGACCAATAGCTGAGCAGAACGGAGACCCAACTTAAGTCTTGTTATATAATGGACAATGACTTTCCAGAATGGTTGCAAGGTTTTCCCACTATGTACTAAGTATCAATTATCAACCCCAAACTACTTTTTTTTTTTGCTTATCCCTAGTACACATGGCACAGGCCATGATAATCATTGTGGGTAGAAGTAGGCGACTGCTTTTTACTGTAAGTTGCACGACATGTCTACACAAGTGAAAAGCAGTTCGACCCAAACTACATTATTGGCTGTATTGACTCATCCATTGATGATCTCTACTCATCCCCAGCAAACACCATCAACAAGCTCTACAAGCTTGATACCCTAATATGATTGAGTGGGGATAAAAAAGAAGAGATTGGCAAACTATACACCAATGGTATCTGACATGATATGTTTGTGTGTTAGATCCGAATCAGCTAGGAGAGCCTGCTACAACTTCCCCCAAATCCCAACAGGTAGTACACTAAATCAAAACTACAATTTTCCATTATTGACTCCTCCTACGGTAAAGTGTTGTTGAACCATAGAGAGTAGACCTGAAGCCCCATCTGCCCAGTTTAAACTGTTACATAAGAGAGTTCCGTTGATTGATACTTACAGCAAATGTTTACAAGGACATCATATTCTTGATCAAATTATAAACACAAGGTAATAAGACCCCCTTGGCAGAGCTGACTGCTATAGGGCGCATCCCCAGGTGGCGGATAGGGGAACGACCTTCAGATATGAAGGCCAGCTGCGAAACAAGCAGAATACTCTGACGAATAAGCAGTCACAGACCAACAGCAGCATTGTTAGAAGAGGAGTAGACCTCTTTAAAAATCCTGAGTTCAACTGACCCAGTTGATAGACCTCAGCAAGGGTCCCTCATCAGGGATACGGAGAAGCTGTGTCTGTACTCATTTTAGAGTTGGCAGCAAAGGCTTCGATGTTGGGAACGGCCTCAAATTACAGGCAAAGTCAGACTTTCACCAAGGTGTGCCTGGATCATGGTGCCATGATCAACGAAAGCTGCACACCTACATTCTATACCATGATATCACATGGATTTCGTGTAATCTTTACACAAGGGGATAAGAAACAACAACAACAGGTAATAAGACCATATCCAAATATCTTATTACCTTGTGTTTATAATCTATAATCCAAATTGTGCCTTATCATTGATGAAATTACCTATTGATATGCTATGTCTAACTTGGCTTACAAAGTTCAGCTTTTGTGAAAGAGAAAGGCTTCAAATGATATAAGGCTCAATTTGGATTATGGATAAGAATCATAAGGCAAGACCAAAAATAGATAAATTATAGGTCAAGTTACACTGATCAACTCAGGTACTTGGATTCGGTCTTGTTACTTTGAGGAATGCATCTGTACTCTATGTTAGGAGCAGCTGCACATGGTGTCTGATCCTCATATCAGAGGGGGCCATTTCATATTGAAGCTAAGTTGGCCAGCTACTGAGTAGTGCTCCCAGTCTTAATGACAAAACAGATGCATTCTACTTCACCCAGTCATGATGGTTGTCGAAACCAATAGCCTCTAATCCAAAAACATAAGGTGAAAACACCACAACCAAATAAACTGACATTTCAGTAACACCATTAATACCTTAAGGTAATAAGACTAAATCCAAATAAATAGTGTGTGATGTTTTGGTAACAACATTGTTACCATCATCAGACAAAAGTACTGAATAGCAAACAAATATATAATAAAAATTGTACCTAATCACTATTGATACCATCTTTTACATTCTGAACTTTTGTCTGAAGATGGTTACAATGTTGTTACTGTCACATGCAGTTTGTTTATTTGGATATGGTCTTTATATACTATGTCTTTCTAATCTATAATCCAAATTGTACCTTATTAATCTGTACTCCCTATTATGCCTTTTTAAAATGTAATTCAGCAAATTTTATCTCAAATGAAAAGGGATTTCAAAAATTTTCCATTTTCTAATATTTTATTTCCATTTTATAATATATTACTAAGAAATAATCTATACAATGTTATAAATAAAGATTGGATATAGTCCAAAAATGATTGGTAAAACACTCTTGAGTGGATGGCAGATCCAGAATGAAGAGAATCTTCTTTTTAAGATAAGCTGGAGGCCATCTTGAAGATTGGACATCGCAGAATGTAGAGAATGATGACATCGTCAGAACTCTGCAATGTCAGAATCATCCTCTAATTGTAACTTAAAGTGATCCAGTCACATCCCCGATGTGGCCAGGTACAGTTCCACATGGGGGAAGTTACATTCTGCCAGAAGGAAATCTTTCATCTTGCCCAATTTCTCCATTCTTTCTTCGAGGGAATTCACTTTGTTCTTCAGCTGCAGCAGTTGGTACCGCAGGTTGTGGAATTCTGACTCCATGCTTCTTTTTCTTGGTTTAGTAAAGTTTTTTTCTGAACTTGAGTCGCTTAGTTTTCTTCAAGTTTCTAAATGGCCAATTATCTCGTTATCCTTGCTGCTGTGGATGTGTTTATGCACTGCACATACTTCAGTCTTCCAACTTGATGGACTTAGTTGAAGAGCAACTTTCTTGGTATCAGTGTTGCAATGGGAACTATATATTTAATCTTTTTTTATTGTGTTGCTAAGCAATCTATATATAGTTAAACCTGTCTATACCTGTCCCCCCTCTAAATAGCACCTTCCTCTCTATAGCGCCCGATTCTAAACATTAAAATGTAAACATTTCACATTAAAAGTGACTTTCTATAGCACCCCCTCTCTATAGCACCCTATTTTGGTGAGTCCCAAGAGGGGGCATTATAGACAGGTTTAACTGTGTACAGTATAACCTCGTTAATTCGACACACCCCAATTCGACACTCGGCGATAATTCGACCATGTTCCGATGTCCCGACCTCCGGCCTATCAAATAACAAACCGTAATTCGACAGTATCGATAATACGACAGTTCCAATAGTTCGACCATTTTAAAATTCGAATTTCGATAGTTGAATGTTATTTTACATGCAACTTTACCGCTAAACGGTATTACGGCGGCGACGATCGGCATCGGTGGGCGCTGATAGGATCGCGCCTGTGCACTTTTGGTTTCTGGTTAGTTTAAGTTTCACTTTGCAGTGCCGTTGCGCAATTTCGCGGATGTTATTGTTGTTTTTTTTTACGCGGGAATTTCGGCATCATGCGCTAACTAATAATAATTTTTATTTTTTTATTTTTAACATTGAAATATTTTAGCTATTTTTAAATTTATAAATAATTTCTTTTTAAATAAATAAATATTTATAAAATGATCCAACAATGATTATGATAACATTTTAATTCAATATTCTGTGTTAATTTGAATAAATGAGTGGGGCAAGAATGTCAGGTTCTGCCAAAAAAAATTGGAAACGTAGTCAGTATCACCAGCTCACTTATGTGGAAAAAATGAAAATTATAGAAGAAATAGAACAAGGAAAATCACATAGTCAAGTTTCCAGAGAGAGAAATATTCCACGGTCCACCATTAGCACAATTTTTAAAAATAAATTCGCCATAAAATCTGCCTTTTTAAAATCTAATTTTAGCTCTACCTTGAAACGTGATCGTGACGGGGAATTCCCAGAGATTGAAGAAGCCCTGTTTAGGTGGATAAGGCAGGCAAATGCCATGAAACTTGCCATAAATGGCAATATCTTGAAAGAAAAGGCTATACTCTTGGCCTTGAAAATGGTTCAAGATAATTTTGAAGCTAGCAATGGCTGGCTAGAAAAGTTTGAGGCCAGAAGGAATATTGCTTTTAAACGACTTCATGGAGAAGCTGGAAGTGTGGATGCCAATAGTGTAGCCACTAGGAAAGGTGGGATTATTCCTTCACTTTTAGCTAAATACAGCCCACAGGACATTTTCAATGCTGATGAAACAGGGTTATTTTATAAACTTTTGCCTAATCAAACAATGACTATTAGAGGTGAGAAATGTGAAGGGGGTAAGAAGTCTAAAGAGAGAATTACAGTGTTGGTATACTGTAATATGGATGGAAGTGAAAAACTGCCTTTACTTTATATTGGGAAATATAGAAGACCACGATGCTTCCATGGCATGAATATTTCCTCAAATTATAATTTTAATAAAAAAGCCTGGATGACTGGGGCAATTTTTACGGATTGGCTGAAAAAATTGGACCAAATATTCAAAAGAAGAGAAAGAAAAATTTTATTAATTTTAGATAATTGCCCAGCCCACCAAATACCTGAAGGGTTACAGAACATTGAAATAAGATTTTGCCCGCCCTAACTACAAGTGCATTACAACCCTGTGATATGGGTATCATCAAAGCCCTAAAAGACCAATATAGGAAACCAATGATAACGTATCTTCTCACTTGCATGGAAGAAAAAAAATGCTCAAGTACATTTACTCTTTGCAATTAGCTGGCTAGAGGCTGCATGGGTTGGGGTTAGTTCTTCCACAATAAAAAATTGTTTTTCTCATTCAGGATTTGTGATGGATGAAGCAATGGAAGAAGTTGTTGAAGAAGAAATGAACAGATGTTTTGAGGCATTAAAAAAACATCAAGCCATTGATGTCAACTATATTGACTACTTGAAAGTTGATAAAGATGTGCAAGTTGCTGGGGAACAGTCCATTGAAGAAATTGTAAAGGAGGTAATGGGAAAAGAAGAAGATGAAGAGGTAGAGCCAACAGAAAAAAGATTTAAACAAAACATCAATAACACCTGCAGCAGCAGTGGATGCCTTTAATACAATAAAAACTCTTTGTTATTTAAAAGACATTTCTAAGGAAGAAAGGCATGCATGTCTTTTAAAAATAGACTATCTGGAATACATCTTGAATAGGATTTCAGAGAAAAAACAGACATCTATAAAATATATATTTTTTCAATCTTGATTCTTTTCAAATAATATTTTTAATTTTCTTTTTATTTTCCATATATACAGTAAAACCCCTCTATAGTGAACCCCAATGGGACAGAGCTTTTGGTTCACTATAGCCACGGTTTGGCTATTTTTTTTTTTTACTTTTCAAAATTTTTAGACCGTATAATTAAAGGACAGCCATACACACAAGAAGAGGCTTCCTCTTAATAGTGGTCACTTTGTTTTAATTCCCTTAATTGACCAATTTCCTTACATTAATACTGAATAACAATAGAAATCATTAGATGATAGGTTCTTTTTATCATTAACATACATGTACCTCTATGTCTAATTTAAAAATCAAGACAAATCCTAGGCAAAGTTTTATTAAATATATATTCAAAGATATAAAATGATTTTAAAACATCATTATCACATTTTATAATACATTGTTTACTTGGAAAAATGGCTCTAACACCTTGTTGCTTCAAAGCATTCTTCAAGCATTGCACCATTCAAATAAAGTTAGTGTTTTTCTTCCATTTCATTTTCCCACATATTCTTCTAGGTCTAGATTTTGTTTTTTTAAACCTGTCATGCAAAACATTGCTGACTTTAAAATCACCATAGTTAATGGCATAAAAATAGTTTTTGTTTCATCACGGGACCATTTATTTGGATTTTTTTTTTTTTAGCCCTAAAACGTACGATCGGGATCGCGGCAAAAGTTGAGGTTGATTCCTCTTTGTAACAATTTTAATAGCTTTATATTTTATCTTTTATAATAGAAAATTTATATTCTCTTATTTTAATATGTTCTTAACATTTTGCCTGTGTTGTTTCACTTTGAAAAGTTCTGAAAATGACCTTTTTTTTTTAAAGAAATAACGCTTTTGTTTTTAAAATGCCTTTGTTTTCTTCATTTTGGAAGCCATTTGTATTTTTATATTTCAAATTTAATGGACGCAAATATATTCTATTTAATAAAAAGTATAATGTGTTAAAATTTATACAACATACAGCAAAAATAAAAGTGCAAAATTCAAAACAAACAATGCCCGCTAAATTTATTGTTTTGAAATCGCGATCCGCGAGCTGAAACATGCTCAAAATTTGGTTGTTTTAATTTTTTTTTAAATTACAATTCTAAGTTCGTTATAAGCATAGTATTTTAAATATATTTTATTATTTTGGGACCGAAAATAGGTTCGTTATAGGGGTAGTTCGTTATTCTAAAAATCGCAAAGTTTGTTATAACGATGGTATTTTCAATGGAATGGAATTGGGAATCGACGTGGGTTCGTTATAAGGGAAGGTTCGTTATATCCAGGGTTTCTATTAGCGGGGTTTTACTGTATATTAATATATATAGTCACGACCGTCTTTCCTCATCGGCCACCTCTGTCACGGATGCGCGCACACAGGGAGGTCACGTGCTCGCCGGCAGCCAACGGGTGCGCGCCGCCGGCAGGGGGGGGGGGGGGCATTACGTCATAGATTATAAACACAAAGTAATAAGGCCAAATAAAAAAATAGTGTGTGATAAGGCACAATTTGGATTATAGATTATAAACACAAGGTAATAAGACCTAATCCAAATAAATAAATAGTGTGTGATAAGGCACAATTTGGATTATATTTAATACAGTTATCAGCGTCATGCACAATTCTGTCACGTTAAGTCTCGTGTCAAGTTACGGTAAGTAGAAATTTAAAAATTAAAAAAGATGCCGAAACCCGGGATCGAACCAGGGACCTTTAGATATTCAGTCTAACACTCTCCTAACTGAGCTATTTCGGCTTATTTAACATATACACAACATATTTTAACAATATATAAAGTAGAATCTGGAAAAACTCTTAGTGAAAATTTCAGGTCTCTATCCCGAATATCTCTCTCTCTCTCTCTCTCTCTCCGTCGTGTTATTTCCAAATTTGCTCTTTCGCTCGCGCCTCTAGCGGTGAAAATGAGGGGTAATACCAGCTGACCTAATGTACATGTAAAGTTTGGAGCGGGACGTTCCACAAGAGTGACATTCACGGCTCCAATTTATAATTGTAACGAATAGTATTTGAATAAAACATTTAATCGGGTAAAAGCCGGGCGTTGCCCGGGTCATTCGGCTAGTATATGTTTATTTATCAATTATTTTTATCTATTTATATCTAATTTTTTCAAAATTTTTTTCAATTTATAATCATATTTATAAAACGAAAATTGCAAATATACCGCGAATGTTTCTTTTAAACAAAAATCAAAATTTATTTTTAAAGAGAAAAAAGACTATTTCTAACTTTAAGGATGAAGTATGAAAGGGTGAAAATATGAAGAGTAATGGCGAACGGAAAAATAAAAGTGTCCAGGGGCGGGAATCGAACCCACGACCTTCCGCTTACCGGTACCTTTTATTTTTCCGTTCGCCATTACTCTTCATATTTTCACCCTTTCATACTTTATCCTTAAAGTTAGAAATAGTCGTTATTTCTCTTTAAAAATAAATTTCAATTTTTGTTTAAAAGAAACATTCGCGGTATATTTGCAATTTTCGTTTTACAATCATCAGCCGCGTTATATTGTATTTTAAATCATATTTATATTTATTCTGTATTTAACCTTATATAATCTTATATGGACTTTGAAATAAAGTAGTTTCAATCTCAATCTCTCTCTCTCTCTATATATATATATATACAGTAGAACCTCCCTTTAGCAGACGTCTCTCCACAAAGGACAGTTTTCATTTGCAAAATTACCATTTTTACAATTTAGCAACTCTCTGGTAAGAGGACACCTCTCCCTAAAGGACACTTTGGCTCTGCAATTAGGTGTCCTTTACAGGGAGGTTATACTGAATATATATAATATATATATTATTAATAGTAATTTTTTTTTTTTGGAAAAAAAATAAATTTTATAAATCTTGAAATTCTCATAACGGTACTATAATATATATATACATGTATATGTGAAAAAATAGTACAAATGTGATATTGTACTGGGATAAGGAGATGCCTTTTTCTTAATATATATATAAATATATATATAATATAATAATTCTTCAAGGATAAAAAAAAAAAAAAGAGTTAACAAAGTATCCAAGGATTGTCCATTGTTGCAGTTGAGATTTGACTAGTGTCAGAGATGGATGTCCTTAGGCGCGTTTTTCCTAGGCTATGCCTAGCTTATTTCACGGTTGTAATTCTGCCCTGTTGCTTTTTGGTGGTGTATCCACTCTTATGTTTATTTGTAATTTTGGTTAAAGCTGTTGTATTCGTTGCACCTTTGGTTTGGCCTTGTGCCATTTTTTATTTCAGGTATTCTGATTATATTGAATATCCACATATTATTTGTAGGATTGTTTCATTTTGCTTTGCCAGGCTAAGGGACCTTTAAGGCCTTAAGGTTATAGGGCTTTTAAGATTGGCATTTTTAAATCAAAATTCTATTTTCATTGGCATTTTTCTTATTCAAATTTTTTTTTATCAGGTCCCTAAGCCCGGCAATACAGAAAGAGACAATCCTATAATATAAAATGTGGCATATTCCAATATAATTCTGAATATCTGGAATAGAGAGTGGTACAGGATCTGACCCTAGGTACTACTAATACAGCAGAGTTAACTAATGTTGCAGTAAGCATAATTGTTGAATACACTACCATTAAGTAACTTGGCAGAATTATAACCTGAAATGAGTTAGACATGGTCTAGAAAAACCGTCTTTGGGCATTTCATCTCTTTCACTAGTCTGTCTCAACACAGTTCGGATGGCCATGATCCCTTCCTGATGCCAGGCACTCATGATGCTCCTTGGGTCCCTTGAAGTCCTCTGATCATTTAAAACTGAAGTCTTATCCCTGCCTGTTGGAAACCTTCAAATCTCCTGTAGGGAATCCCAAGAAGGAATTGTTCTAATGATGGAGAATATCCTACTCATCATTTGCTCAGATCAACGAGCCTCATGGAATAAAATCTCATTCCTTGATATCAGTGAACCTTGATCCTCCAGCTGAAGACTTCTTACATTCAGCCTGTTGACATCCACAAGATATCTCTTGGATTTAAAACAAAATTTCTTGAACCAACACTCAACCATCTGAGCCCTAAATCATCTTTCTGTTGTCGTCTGGAAATAGAAACTCCTGCTCCTTTCTCTCAGAATATACCTGGCATCCTACAAGCTGGCTTCAATGGGACTAACCCAAGCTACTGGAAATGGCCATCTTCAATCCTCTTCAATACCATCCCCCTCTCTGATCATATACCTGGCCTCCTACAAGCTCACTTTAAAGGGACCAACAACCTGAGATACTGGAAATGGCCATCTTCAATCCTCTTCAATACCATCCCCCTCTCTGGTCATATACCTGGCCTCCTACAAGCTCACTTTAAAGGGACCAACAACCTGAGATACTGGAAATGACCATCTTTAATCCTCTTCAATACCATCCCCCTCTCTGATCATATACCTGGCCTCCTACAAGCTCACTTTAAAGGGACCAACAACCTGAGATACTGGAAATGACCATCTTCAATCCTCTTCAATACCATCCCCCTCTCTGATCATATACCTGGCCTCCTACAAGCTCACTTTAAAGGGACCAACAACCTGAGATACTGGAAATGACCATCTTCAATCCTCTTCAATACCATCCCCCTCTCTGATCATATACCTGGCCTCCTACAAGCTCACTTCAAAGGGATCAACAACCTGAGATACTGGAAATGACCATCTTCAATACTCTTCAGAAACACCCCCCTCTTAGCGTGTATCTGGCACTCTCTCCTCCGAAGTAATTCAATGAGACCAACCCAAACTACTGGAAATGGCCATCTTTAATCCTCTTTAAAATCTTCCTGATCTCGATTGATCATCTGTAATGGCAGAGGAAGAATAAAATCAATTATTGTAATACGAGTTTTCTATAAAATTCCATTAGAAAACTTCTATACATGTATTCACTCAGAGTTGGTTGTGATTTAGACAGGCCCTTCTCCATTTTACAAGAGGCTTTCCTTAATTGGCAGCACATTTATCAGGACTTGTGAATGAACTGAGTTGTCACAACTGTTCTAAACACCCAATTTTCAAAAATAAACAAACAAATCACAGGGTTAATGGGACGGATTGTCCACTTTACAAAATACAAGTAGATAGAATCATAGATAGAACCCAATATTTTTATGATTTGGAAGAAGAATAGAACTGAAATATTCTCATATGAAATTTTCATAAGCGTTTTGCATAAATGTCCACTATGAAAGAAGTAAAAATTTTAACCAGAGAAAAATTTAAGTGTATACAACAGAATATTAGGAAAAGTATAATTGCAACTTCCGAACTCAGAAGCTCTATTAGAGACAATCCTCCAGATATTCTCCTTCTTCAAGAGCCTTATGTTTTAAATAGAAAGGTCGTGTTCGATATGGACTCACACATAGTACATTGTTCCTCAACAGAAAACATTTATACCGCAACGGTTATATTTAATAAAAATATAAAATATAGGAAGTTAGAGGGTTTTATTAATCAGTTTTGTACATCAATCTCTATTAATACACCTAAATCTAGGACAATAATAGCAAACTTTTATATTCCTCCAAATAAATGCTATGACGAACATTTGAACTTTTTAAAGAATCTGATAGCTACCTTCGAGAGTACTCCCCTAGTCCTCTGTGGAGATTTTAATTCCCGTCACCCGGTTTGGTTCGATAGAATTACAAACTCTAACGGATATAAAATGCAACCGATTATTAATGAATATAATCTTTATATTCACAATAACAAAACTCCTACCTGTCGTAATAAAAGCATAATAGATCTCACTATTTCAAATAGACATTCATTGAAACTGGTGAACAATTGGCAAACTTTTGAATTAACCAATATTTCCGACCATGTGACAGTTTCATTTGATATCAATGTTAACTTAGATATTACAAACAATCAACAAAAATCTACATGGAAATTTGGTGAAAAGAAAGCAGATTGGTCACTGTTTTCAAATACAATTTCTAAACAAGAAGTAAGAAGATTGGAAAACGATATAAAAAAGGTCGAAAAAGACACTGATTTTGACATGGTAGTTGACAGGCTAACGGATATAATTCAGGAAGCTGCATATCAATCTCTGGAGGTGAAATCTTCCAACTTCACTTTCGATACCGGGATCAAGTGGTGGAACAAATAATTAGAACAAAAAAAAAAGTACTTTCATTATGTGAGAAATCTATACTTTCATCATAAAGCAATTAGTGTTAATGAATATAAGTCTGTCAGAAATAAATATAAAAATAGTATCAGAAAAGCTAAGAGGAATAGTTAGCGGAATTTTATAGAAGAAAAGGGATCTAATAATCCGTTTGGAAACGCCTATAAAACCTTAAAAAAATTGAGTTCCTCTAATCAACAAAAGGGATTACCAATAATTGAACATGCACCAGTAGATTCTAAAGAAACTCTAATAAAATATCTGGTTAATGAATTAATTCCTGATGATACAACTATATCGGATACTGCTCACCATACATCAATAAGGAACTATACACCGAATTTTACAAACTCCAACTCATGCAATATTCATAAGAAAGAAATAGAAGAGCTAATCGACAAAATTAATGTAAATAAATCTCCTGGTCCACACTATATTAGTAATAATATGATAAAGAATGCTTTTCAATTAATACTTCCGATTTTACACTCAATATTTAATAAATGTATTCAAATAGGATACTTCCCAAAAAAATGGAAAACAGCAGCATTCAAAATAATAGCCAAACCCGGCAAAACCAATTATGAATCAGCTAAAAGCTACCGTCCGATATCTTTATTTTCAAATTTTTCAAAGATTCTTGAAAAAATTCTCAAAAATAAAATATATGAATTTTATATTCAAAACAATCTGTTAAGCTCGAGGCAGCACGGATTTATCAAGTCTAAGTCAACTATCACTGCTTTGAATACTATAATCGATGTAGTAATGGTGCATAAACAAAAAGAACTGTCTGAACTAGTTACAATAGATATCTCAGGGGCTTTTGATAATGCCTGGTGGCCAGCGATCATCAAAAGAATAGACTCAGATAATTTACCAGAAAAATTGATCAAAATTCTACAATCATATTTAAATTCCAGGATCATTTCTTTCAGTTACGACAATTTAACAACTTCAAAGACAATTACCAAGGGGTGTCCTCAGGGCGGTCCGCTTTCACCACTTCTATGGACAATTTTACTGAATGGTTTGCTGATAAAGGTTTGCTGATTTTCAGGTGCCCAATTGTGAGTTGATTTGTTATGCGGATGATATATCGGTAATATGCTGGAATAAAGATCTAACATCACTAAAAATAGTTATAGAGGAAGCATTAAATACTATCGAATTATGGTGTATTAAGAACAAGTTAGAAATCAATTCCGAAAAAACAAACATTTTATATTTGCATAATAAAGAGAAGATCCCAGTTAAATTTAAAAGTGGATTAATTTCACCAGTACAAAAAATGAAAATTTTAGGAATAACAATTGCAAATCATAGAAGAAAAAATAAATTTAATTTTGCTTTTCATATAGAGGAAATAGTGAGCAGAACTCAAAGAATAAAAAATTTTCTATTCTCTCTTTGCAGCAAATCATGGGGTCTGAGCTCCCATAAAAGAATTACATTGTATAAATCTTTATTCAGATCAACTTTAACATATGGATCAAAAATATGGTTCAAATTTTAAAATAAAAAATCAATACAAAAATTAAACTCAATGCAATATCAGATATTAATATGGAGCATACAAGCATACAAGACAACTTCGTACAACTGTGTTCACAGTTTGGCTAAAACTCCATTGATTGCAGATTACATTGAAGCAAAAAATATGAAATATGACTTGAATAACTTATCGTTCGAGGACAAGCAAAAAGACAACATCGATATTCCCTTTATAATTAAATCCTATATAGACGAAAGAATGTCGCTCTTACTGAATAATACAAACGAGACATTTACAAGTTTTTTCAACCGGGGTATTCCAAATTATTTTCGCCCTAATTTCCACAACACACAATTTGTAACCAACCATGGTAATTTCGGAAGTTTTCTGGAAAGAATCCGTGCATTGGAGGATCCGGGCTGTTTTTGTGGATGCCGCATTCAAGATTCTACTCATCTTTTACTTAAGTGCCCAGCATTTCAAGACTACAGACTCAGTAACGGTATTCTCTGTACCGATCCAAGAGAACTGATATCCAGCAGGGACTCATACATTGAATTCAATAGATTTTGTAAATTTATATCAAAGTTTTTAAATAATCTCAAGTGTTAGGTATAATTGTAACTGTATGTGCTGTATATATGATTTTTTTTCCCTTTTTTTTCTTTATTTTGAGGTGTGTTTAAATTAAATTACATATGTATATAGTATGCATGTTTGAAACCAATTTAAAGAATATGGTAAATGTCTTTGTGCATAGAATTTTGGATATATAAATAGATTCTCCCTCTCTCTCTTGTATTGCTTTCCTTTGGGCTCCAGTGTCCTTGGCGGGACATCGCGCTTTGTATTTATAGTTGAATAAAGTTGAATAAAGTCACATTAGATATTGTAATCTGGGGGTTGGTGGAAGGATGGTCTAAACCGTTGTTTTCGACCGCTATGACCCAGGTTCAATTCCCACATTGGGCACTTTTTTCTGAATTTTTCCAATGGCCCTCGATTCTTGCAAAAGTACAACCCCACCAGCGAGTGCAAGTAACCAAATGGGGCTCTAGCACATTTGTAAGTGCAAAGTCAAACTGCTTTTCACATGTGTAGACATGTGGTGCACTTACAGTAAAAGCAGTCGCCTACTTCTACCCACCATGATTACCATGGCCTGTACCACGTGTACTAGGGATAAACAAAAAAAATATTTATGTCATAATTTGTACATAACTGGATGTAATCCCACCACAATATGTATGCAATGTATGATCTAAAGATTTTAATAAAGACAAGGCTTAGAAATCTGGGAGAAAGGCCATCAGAGAGGAAACGGTCATTAGCAGGTTTTATTATCCAGAAACTCATAAAAACCGAGTTCAAGAACCTGCGTTTCCGGGAGCATGTTAGAACAAGAAAAGGACAAAGGATTAGCAAAGATCCAATCAGAGTCCAGGAGGATTAGCTAGGAACCAATGGAAAACTTACACGGGTCGACAATCGTCCAATCAGTGCCCTGAGAAGTTTTCGTGTTAAATCGCAAACTCAGTTTAGTGAGTCAGGAACCCGGCACCATTGGAACAAGTTAGGAGCATGCCACCATCGCAACAAGCCGGGACTTGGTACCAAGAAACCGGTTGGAGCCAGCACGCATCTTCTCAACAATCAGATAAGTCCAATCCTCAATAATGTGAACAGCCATAGGTAATAGTCAAATACGCCAAATAGCTTAAACCCCCTTTCTCCCTTGATCGCTGGCCTATTTCAATCCAATCCTGTGTCCTCGTTATTTTTCCCCTGTGTGAATACCTTACTACTTCAGCAAACGACTGCGCCCACCACAATCAGCTATCAACTCAATTAATCTCAAAAAGGTAAACGTTAAACATTATAGTGAGTTGACAGGATCTACTTACTACTATCACCACTCAATCAACCATCAACCGAAAAGCTCCCAAACTTTACAGTGAGTCGACAGGATTCAACAGTATTTCGTAATATATTTTACATTTATATATTGTAATCTGGTAATGTGTTGTGCCTCCAGTCTATTTGGCCTTGTTACCTTCAAGTATAATCCTAAATTGACTTGTTTTTTACTTTAAAAGATTATCTCAGTGTAACCAAAAAAGTCATTATTTTCCATTTTCAATCAATGTTTTATTCCAATTTCTTAATTACAAAGCTATATATATTATAATAAATATAGAAATAAAAAAAGGAAGAGAGAAGGATGAAAAAATCCAAATTCACTGTCAAGTCAATCACAAATAAAGTTATTCAATTGATGGTATCAGCTCAGTCAGAGCTAAGAACAAATTTTTAGGACAAAGACTTGTGACATCTTGAAGATTTGATGTCGCAGAATGGACAGAATGATGACATCCTCAGAACTCTGCAATGTCAGAATCATTCTCTAATGACTTTTTGGACTCAAAGTGATCCAGTCACATCCCCGATGTGGCCAGGTACAGTTCCACATGGGGGGAAGTTACATTCTGCCAGAAGGAAATCTTTCATCTTGCCCAATTTCTCCATTCTTTCTTCGAGGGAGTTCACTTTGTTCTTCAGCTGCAGCAGTTGGTGCCGCAGGTTGTGGAATTCTGACTCCATGCTTCTTTTTCTTGGTTTAGCAAAGTTTTTTTTTCTGAACTCGAGTCGCTTAGTTTTCTTCAAGTTTCTAAATGGCCAATTATCTTGTTATTCTCCCTGTTGTGGATGTGTTTATGCACTGCACATACTTCAGTCTTCCAACTTGATGGACTTTCTTGTTATCAGTGTTGCAATGGGAACTGGGTGTTGTTTTAGAAACTTATATCTCTTCTTTATTTATTGGGTTGCTAAGTAATCCTATATTTCTTGTATCATTTTTTCTTTATGTTTTTTTAACAAATAGTATTAAGACCAAATCTAAACCTTACTGAAACATCGCACACTATTTATTTATTTGGATTTGGTCTTATTACCTTTTGTTTCAAATTTATAATCCAAATTGTACCTAATCAATTAATGTTTTAGTATACAATATTTAAGTTTTTTTACCTTTGCCTTCTTCTCATTTAGAGTTACATTAGAACATTCATGAGAAGATACCTCCAATCTTTTTTTTTTGCTTATCCCTAGTTTTTCTTGATAAATCAAGCCTCTGGGACCAAAATATTTTTGGTAGCAGTGGTAAAGCCGGCTCCAGGCTGATGAGGGCCAACAGCGCAAAACGTGTTCGTGAATGGCTTTTCTTCATTTATCAAGAAATTAGTTGACCTAATATCAGGGAACAGGCTAAAACAACGTTTAGTTGATTTCTGCTCCACTAGATGGCGCTCTACCATCTAAAAAGCTCATGTACTTTGTTTTATTGTTAGAACAAATGGAATATGAATGTTGCAGGAAACCCCGGCCCTCCAGCAATCTCTAAGGTCACTTCCAGTTTCTACACAGACAAACAGTTAAGTATAAAACCTTGTTTAAAAAAAAAGTTGATAATACTATCTTCTATATATAAGCATTAAAACATTTGACTCAACTATACTTCGCTACCACCCAGTACATTGGCTACGGCATACTTAACTACATTTCACCGCCATCTAAGACTGAACTATTTTCTATGACTATGTTACTCTAGACCAAATTACCTTATAGTGGGTTTGATTGATGACACAAAGGTGAATGCCCAACACTAACAAGATTTAGAACAGGCCATCTCAAGCCATTGAAGATAGAAAATAACAACAAAATCTACCCCACTTGCCCAAAATGTAGCTTGGAACCTGCAGCTCCAGAACACATTTTGGCTTGCATTAGATGTACTAAACAGGACCTTTGGGAGAGGCCACTGCTTATAATAAAACAGCTCGAGGAGCATGAACTCATGGAATTCGTGTAATCTTCACACAAGGGGATAAGAAACAACAACAACAAGGTGAATGCCTCAACTCCACCTTTGATGGTCCCAAGCCCGGATGAAAAAGGAGGAGGGGAGCAGTAATAAGCTCACTAAAAAACCTGGGCTCAGCTGGCCCCGCTGATAGTACCTTGTAAGGGCTCCTAATCCAGGGATACAGGATGAACAGCGTTTGTACTCCATGTTAGGAGCGGCTGCACATGGCGTCTGTATCTCATATCAGAGGCGGCTATTTCTTTTGGAGCTAAGTCGGCCTGCCACTGAGTAGTGCTCCCAGTCTTAATGACAAAGGCAGACACATTCTACTTCACCCAATCATGATGGTTTGAGATAAGAAAGAAGAAGAAGAGGTGAATGCCCTATGTGAGAATAAAGTTTATACACTATATTTTCCACCTTGACATTTCATACACTTCCCTCTTTTGAATATCACATACACAACAGTATTTTTGGGCATTTTCTTATGGGAGGTTGGTTCTATGTTATTTTTAGACTAGAAAAGACTCACAAAACCCTATAAGAACCTATGTTATACACTAGAACCTCCATGAGAAGACACTCACACTAGACGACACCTCTTTATAAAGGACAGCTTTCATTTGCAAAATTACCATTTTTGCTATTTAGAAACTCTCCGGTAAGAGGACATATCTACCTAAAGGACACTTTGGTTTCGCATTTAGGTGTCCTTAATAGGGAGGTTCTATTGTATTAAGTAAATTCAAACATTACTTTAAAATTACTTTGGGTGAATCAACCTTGACATCTTTGATGAAGATTTTCCACCTCAATCTTTCTTCTGCTTATTTGGGTTTCTTTCATCATCCAACTTGTACTTTGGAGTGTTAACACAGTGGCTTCAGTCAATCAGGGTCACAACATTCTGGTGAGGAGTTGTTCCACTCAGTACTCCCCCCCTGTCTGCTCTTGTAGCTGCTCAATTCCTTTAATCATTTAGCATACAGTTGTTAATTTTTATATTTTCAAATACACACACACACTCTAACTACGATATAACAATTATAATTGTAAATCCTAGCCAAATGTTGCTGTAACAATGAGGTTATATTGTACAGTAGAACCTCCATGAGAAGACACCTCTCTATAAAGGACAGTTTTCATCGCCCAAAATCACCATTTTTACTATTTAGCTTCCCCATGTGCACTAGGTGCAAAACCGAAGAGGCCACTCCCCAACATATACTAAATTGCATTGGAAAGGACAAAAGATCCCTGTACAGAGAACCAAGAAGAGTTCTTGAGCTTCTTTACGAGCACGACCTCTAAGATCTTGTCTAATTTAGACTAAAAGGATAAGTAAAAAAAAAAAAACTATTTAGCAACTCTCCAGTAAAAGGACACCTCTCCCTAAAGGACATTTGGCTCTGCAATTAGGTCTTTTTTATAGAGAGGTAGTTCTACTGTATAATTAAAATGTCAGAGCACTATCATTCCACCATTTCCACCATAAAAGTACTGTATAAAAGAGGAAGTTGCACCATTCTCCAAGTTGACCAACATTGACTGTGTAGCTCTTCCTTCCTCCAGCAAGACATTTGAGCATCTGGTGGTGGAGAGTGTGGAACAGCAGACAGAGGTAGGTCACCTGTCCACACACTCCGCATGGCTTCACCCTGCTGGGTCCACAGGCCCCTCCCACCACAAAACCCAAGAGGCCTTTCCTGAAGAAAGGGGAAGGCCTTTCCCGCTTCAACCCCAAGAAATTCCCACCCAAGAAAAAGTCATTACCAGAACCAGCCATTCCAAAAGAACCAGATCCTAAAGTAAGTTCATTATCTTCTGACAAAAAAAATCTACAGTCATAGACAAAATTTGTGGAGGTGGGAAGTCTTTGATGCCAGTCATCTCTGTTTTTGAAGAAGACAGAGGCTGTTCACACTTGGTAATCTCGTGTGTCTTCAATAAAGGTCATCTGCAGTGAACCCTCTCAGCGGTTTCACCAATTAATCTCTAGACTGCTCAACTATTGTATTGGATTGGTTTTCTTTATATAGCCTGTATTTACCAAGGAAAGCAATTTGGTAAACTGCTGGGAGGGTTCATCACTGATGAGCCAAGCCCTCCCAATATTTGTTCATCGCAGTAAGGACAGTAGAAGTTTGTTTTACTAGTAAAGGAAACATTCTTGCTTGAATGCTTTAATTTCCTATATAAAGACACTTTACATAAGGGGTTACTAACATGAGGTCTACATGTGGCCCATAGGAGGTCAGGTTATGGCCTGCAGAGCTAGGTCAAATTAACATACACTCATGGTCCAAACTTAAGAAAGTGGAAAGTCTTTGATATTACTGGTTGTATATAATTTTGAAGGAGACAGGCAATTTTGTTTACACTTAATTATCTTGTGTTTCTTCAATAAAGATAACTGTGTATCAAATATCTTTCAGAGTTATTGTCTGAATCCTGATATACATACTAAAAGGTATAACTTCCTTGAATTTTGTCCATGAGTGTAAATGATAACTTCATTGTACATATCATGAAAGTATCAGAAAAAATTAGGTGCATGGCCTGACAGAATATTTGGTTCACACCTGTTGAAATATGGTTACCTCTGCTGTACAGGATCTTAAAGCCGAACAATGTCCATAGGTCTTCTAAAATACCCATTCAAAGAGTCTATCAACAGTATCACTATAAAAGGAAGTTCCAAAAATGCAATATAACAGCGGTATGGTAGATTAAACTGGCAAAACCGCTGAGAGGGTTCACCACTGATGAGCCAGGCCCTCTCATTAATTTTTCCATTGCAGTAAGGGCAGTAGAAATTGTTTAATATCAAAAAGAATCTAACGCCTTCAAAATAGTTTCGAATTTTGAATGGCCTTAGTGTATATTTTGATGCCAGACTTTATGAGGAAGCTTATGTAGCCTAGATACTCTACCAGTCTGAAGGTGGTGGTAGCAATTCCTGATAGTTAGGTTTGGGCATGTTGATTATCTTTTCATTTTGTCAAAGACTTCCCTGGTTCATCAATATCTACAGACTGATTCACTTTGGTAGCAAGAACCTTATAACTACACACAGGCCCATTCTCCAAGTTGTTGTTTGTTATCCCCTTGTGTAAAGATTACACAAATTCCATGAGTTCATGCCCCTCAATCTGTTTTATGAAAATCAGCCACTCCCAAAGTAAAGTTCTGTGGACAGGAGCCTGAAGCCAGAAAGAATCCACTGGAGCGGCCCCCATCCCGGCCAACTTGCCTGAGGCTCAAAACTCCAATCCCCCCGTCCTCCCCCGCTGCCAGTCTGGATGGATCCTTCCGCTCCAAGATGATAGAACTGGAGAAAAAACAACTGGTATGTCAGACTCTCTTTTAAAACAGAATAAGATTGACCACTATGTGCAAAGTGTCAGAATCAATATTCATTTAATATAACCCTATCTATCAACGTGGGTATATAGAAACACAAGGTAATAAGACCAAATCTAAATAAATAAATAGTGTGATGTTTCGGTACCAGCATTGTTACCGAAACGTCACCCACTATTTATTTACTTGGATTCGGTCTTATTACCTTGTATTTATAATCTACTAGCGGATGTACCCGGCTTCGCCCGTGTTTTACCCGAGTAAAGGTTTGTCTAATGAATCTCTCGATAAAGTGAACATTTTTTCCCGGTCCCTTGAAAAATACTCGATAAGTTGAATAAAATCAATATTAATCGGTACCCGAGTAAAGGTCTGTCTAACGAACATTTGTTAAAACAATTCTCTATAAACTTATAAAAAGAAATAGATATACAGTAAAACCCCTCTATAGTGAACCCCAATGGGACAGAGCTTTTGGTTCACTATAGCCACGGTTCACTATAGCCACGGTTTGGCCATTTTTTTTACTTTTCAAAATTTTTAGACCGTATAATTAAAGGACAGCCATACACACTGGAAGAGGCTGCCTCTTAATAGTGGTCACTTTGTTTTAATTTCCTTAATTGACCAATTTCCTTATATTAATACTAAATAATAATAGAAATCATTAGATGATAGGTTCTTCTTGTCATTAGCATACATGTACCTCTATGTATAATTTAAAAATCAAGACAAATCCTAGGCAAAGTTTTATTAAATATATATTCAAAGATATAAAATTATTTTAAAACATCATTATCACATTATATAATACAATGTTTATTTGAAAAAATGTCTCTAACACCATGTTGCTTCAAAGCATTCTTCAAGCATTGCACCATTCAAATAAAATTAGTGTTTTACTTCCATTTCATGTTTCCACATATTCTTCAAGCTCCAGATTTCGTTTTTTTTTTTTACCTGTCATGCAAAACATTGCTGACTTTAAAATCACCATAGTTAATGGCATAAAAATAATTTTTGTTTCATCACGGGACCGTTTATTTGGACTTTTTTTTTTAAGTTCTAAAACGTACGATCGCTATCGCGGCAAAAGTTGAGGTTGATTCCTCTTTGTAACAATTTTTAATGGCTTTATATTGTATCTTTTATAATATAAAATTTATATTCTCTTATTTTAATATGTTCTTAACATTTTGCCTGTGTTGTTTCACTTTGAAAAGTTCTGAAAATTGCATTTTTTTTTTAAGAAATAACGCTTTTGTTTTGAAAATGCCTTTGTTTTCTTCATTTTGGAAGCCATTTGCATTTTTTATATTTCAAATTTAATGGATGCAAATATATTCTATTTAATAAAAAGTAATTTGTGTTAAAATTTATACAACATACAGCAAAAATAAAGTGCAAAAATTAAAACAAACAATGCCGCTTAATTTATTGTTTTGAAATCGCGATCCGCGCGCTGAAATATGCTCAAAATTTTGTTGTTTTAATTTTTTTTTTAAATTACAATTCTAAGTTCGTTATAAGCATAGTATTTTAAATAGATTTTATTATTTTGGGACCGAAAATAGGTTCGTTATAAGGGTAGTTCGTTATTTTAAAAATCGCAAAGTTCGTTATAACGATGGTATTTTCAATGGAATGGAATTGGGAATCGGCGTGGGTTCGTTATAAGGGAAGGTTCGTTATATCCAGGGTTCGTATTAGCGGGGTTTTACTGTATTTTGATAATTTGAAACTGATAAAGTGATCATTTTTTCCCGGTCCCTGTGTGCAGTGTCATTCTGAATTTTGTCTTTCCTAATTTTCTACATTACAAAATCATCATTTTATCTAGTGAACATTTTTTCCCGGTCCCTTGAAAAATACTCGATAAGGTTGAATAAATTCATGGTCGTTTATGGAAGATGGACGAAGTTCCCGGAGGTCATCTTGGGCAAGCTCCCGCGAGGCTTTTTTTCTTGTCTACTTGGCACAGCTGTGTCACCAACTCTGCCCTGATTGGTCGGTAGGTAACTTGGACTGTCGGCCGGCGGCCGGACGGATCCATTCTCTCACGGGGTGGGGCAGACCTAAGCCTATCTCCGTCGCAAGGTGGCGCTGCTTGCGAGTTAAAGCTACAAATCTGCAAATAACTCTAAGGATATTAAAGATATTCAAGAAATTATTTTTCGTAAACCTTTCCGGGGATACACCTAATAATATCCCAAAATTTCACGGCGATTGGATGTATGGTTTTTGAATCCATAGAGGACACACACACACACAGACATTCATTTTTATATATTACTAGCGGATGTACCCGGCTTCGCCCGAGGTTTTACCCGAGTAAAGGTTTGTCTAACGAACATTTGTTAAAACAATTCTCTATAAACTTATTTAAAAAAAGATATATTTTGATAATTTGAAACTCGTAAATTTGAATCTCTCGATAAAGTGAACATTTTTTCCCGGTCCCTGTGTGCCGTGTCATACTGAATTTTGTCTTTCCTAATTTTCTACATTACAAAATCATCGTTTTATCTAGTGAACATATTTTCCCGGTCCCTTGAAGAATACCCGATAAGTTGAATAAAATCATGGTCGTTTATGGAAGATGGACGTAGTTCCCGGAGGTCACCCGTGAGGCTTTTTTCTTGTCTACTTTTCACAGCTGTGTCACCAACTCTGCCCCCGCGCGCCAGGACCTCTTGATGATCCCTCTGATTGGTCGGTGGGAGCTTGGACTGTCCAACAACCGGCCGGCGGCCGGACGGGGGGGGGGGGGGGATTCCGGGGATCCCTCTGATTGGTCGGTGGGAACTTTGGCCGGTGGCCGGACTACATTTTCTCGGTGGGGGGCAGACCTAAGCCTTTCTCCGTCGCAAGGTGGCGCTGCTTGCGAGTTAAAGCTACAAATCTGCAAATAACTCTAAGGATATTTAAGATATTCAAGAAATTATTTTTCGTAAACCTTTCCGGGGATACACCTAATAATATCCCAAAATTTCACGGCGATTGGATGTATGGTTTTTGAATCCATAGAGGACACACACACACACACACTCGAGCGTGCGGCCACGCTTTCGCGAGCTCCGCCGTTTTCGCCTCTGGAGTGTGTGCCATTGGCGCTGAACATGGCGAATTTGCCACCCAAAGGTAGCCCAGGCTCTGCTGAACATGTGCCTGAAAGGCCCAGCATCCTAACTCAAGCGGGCGAGGAATCAGCCCCGAAAAACGAAATTCAGAGAAGAAATTCTAAAGAAAACTCTGAAAATCAAAAAAATGCAAATTCGCCGGCAGGCGATATGCATGCAAATCCGGCCGCCGCGCGTGGTGACGTCACGGCGCCGAAGACTGCTGCTACAATCAGCGCAACTCCAGCTAGCCCGGCCTCGCTCAACTGGGCCGACAGCGAGATGGCGGAGGTGAACGACAACGAGGGCTTCATCGTCGTGAAGGGCAAGAAGAGGCGCCTCGGCTCAACTTCACCTGAGCACGCTGCAAGGCAGCCCAACAAGCCTGGAAACCAGCGCAGCTCCCAGCAGCAGAAGCGGCCAACAGGGCCGAGAGCAGTGCCGCCCAAGGAAATCAAGGCGACGCGCGCCAACATCGCCGATGCCAGGGCGAGGCAGGCCACAACCAACCACGAAAACTACATCTTCGTGGAGCTGTGCCCTGACATCCCGGACTACTCCTACCTCCGGGCAATCGGCGACCTGGTCGGAGGGCCCAAAAACATCGCCCACTTTGGCAGGATGAACGGCCACTACATCGTGGGCCTCGCGAGCAAGAACCTTGCGAGCCGTTTGGTGGAGGAGGGCCTGAACATCGAGGGAACACTCCTCAAGGTCTTCCCCTTCCGCAAGAGGGCCGAAAGGATCATCGTGGCCAATCTCCCCGGCTTTGTAGAGGACGCCACCATCGTGCAGGCTCTGCGTCAATACGGAGACATCACCTCCATCGCCCCCATCATGATCAAAATGGGGGAGTTCGCCTTCAGCGACGGCCGCCGGGAGGCGTTCATCCTGCTCCACCAGGGCGTAAGGCTGGAGACCCTGCCCGCCCGACTGACCATCGAGTCCAAGGGAGACACCCTATCTGCCTTCCTCTCCTTCGGAATTAAATGTTCCAAATGCGGAAGGCAGGGCCACCGCAGAGCTAGCTGCTCATCGCTCGCCAGGCAAGGGAACAGCAGCCCCAGGCAAGCAGCGTCTCCCATCGACGCAAGGCCTCCCCCCCCTCCTCCTCCTCCTCCTCAGCAGCCAAGGAAGCCGGTACCGGCGCCCGCAACACCGGCGTCCCCTGTCCAACCGGCGAAAACATCAACAGAGTCTCCGGCGATCCCCTCGGCGTCCCATCCTGCCGAACCGATGGATCTCGCCCAGCCCGCCCATGCCGCCCTTCCTGCTCCCCTGGCTGTCCCGAGGCCCCTCGAGCCTCGCATCTCTCCGCTCGACCACGAGATGTCGGTGGAGAAGCTGACCTCACCTCCCTCCACGCCTGCCCGGGGAAAGGCCGCACTCGAACAGCTGCTGGAGCACCTCAAGAAGTCCCCTAACATCTCCATCGACTGGGATAAGTTGCCCGACCTAAACCGCGAGGAGGCTCAGAAGCTCCTCACCTCAGAGACCACCATGAAGAGGCGAGCGTCCACGCTGACCCCGGCACAGGTCAAAGCCCTCAACAAGCTGCACGATACCATCAAGCCCTTGTGCCCAGACTCCAACTCCACAATCCGCAAGACCCTCCAAAAGACCAGGAAGGTGCTGCGTGAAGGACCGTCCCAATGAGTTACCGCGTCGCCACCATCAACGCGCGAGGGCTCGCCACTCGGAGGAGGAGCCTTGCCCTTTGTCATCTCCTCAGGCAACATCACGTGGACATCGCGTTTGTCCAGGAGACAAACGCATTTCATCTGGGCAGCGGCCAAGACCTCTGCCTCGGCTACAGTGCTGTTGTGTTGGCCCATCCCGTAGCCATCTCGGGATCCGGACTCGCCTGCGTCTTCGGACCAGGCGTAGCCGTGCTACATCAACGCATCCTGTGGCCGGGCCACATCGCCTTGGCAACCATTGATGTCCGCGGCGAGGAGATGACGGCCATCGCCGTTCATCTGGCGCATGAACCCCGGGAGAGAAACCGGCAACTGGAGCTCCTGGCGGCGACAGCGGCACAGGAGGAGGAGGGAGCCTGCTGGATCATCGGCGATTTTAACATCAGGGATCGGGGCCCCTCGTCATCATCATCATCGGATGCCCTCGCCGCTCTTCTGGACCTGGCCGCGCTGGTCGACGTGGCCACCCAGTTCGACGCCGCCCACCTGCCCACCAGAGTCGCCATGCACGGCGACCAAGTCGAATCGAACCGCCTGGACCGGATCCTCGTCCCTGCTGGAGTCCTGGATCGCACGTCCATCTACGCGACCAGCCACTACCACCTCTCGGACCACCGCCTCGTGCTGCTCCAGGTAGGCCCGCCCACCACCGCCGTCTCCTCCCCCACCCAGCCTCGCTTGGCCGCGATGCTCCGCTCGGGCCTTGCGCTCGAACATCTGGCTGGCTACATCCGGGAGTTGGAGGAAGACACAGCGCACGATGACGACGACGGGACCTTCTGGGATAGGTGGACCTCCATCAAGGCGGGGCTGCTGGCGGAGGCCAGATCCCTGCACGACCCGCGCCACGCTGCCAGCGACAGCTACGTCTACAGGGCGAGACGTTACATCGCGGCGCAGCTCGAGGCCTCCTCCATCCGGGCAGACTACCCATCGCTGCCGGACCTGGCACGCGCCATCCGCCTCCGTCGCCCGGTCAGCGTCATCAGGGACGAGGAGGACAACGTCATCAAGGGCCCAGAGCTTCGGCGGAGGGCGTTCGCGACCTTCCAGCCCCGCTTCGCCCGTCCCACCAGCGATCCAGCTGCGGGAGCTGCCTTCATCGCCAGCAGCGCGCCCACCACCACCACCCGCGAGCTGAGTGAGGAGGACCCGCTCCACTGGCCAGACATCAGCCCCAGCGAGATAGCCCACGCCATCGAGCACCTCCCTCGCGGAAAGGCCCCCGGCTGGGACGGCTTGCCGTGCGAGCTCCTCGTCGCCTTCAACGAGGACTTCTTCGCGGAAGCTCTGGCCCGGGTGTTCGCGGCTTCACGGCTCCGCGGTGCACTACCTCCGTCGACGCGGCGCAGCTCCATCTGCCTCGTGCCCAAGGCCCGTGGAGGTCGCGGCCTTGATGGCTACAGGCCTGTCACGCTGCCCTCGGCCGACTACAGGGTCCTGGCCGCCATCCTTCACCGGCGCCTCAAGCCCCACCTGCGGACCCTTGTGCCGGAATGCCAGACCTACGCCGTCCCCGGGAGGTCCCCGTCATGGAACATCGCCATGGTGACGGACGCCGTCGAGGAGGCCACCGCCCTGGGCTCGCCGCTGGCCGTCATGGGCGTAGACCTGGAGTCCGCCTTTGACTCACTAGACCGCGGCTTCTTGGAGTCCCTGCTAACGTCCCTCCGCCTCCCGCCAGCCTTCAGGGCCTGGATCAACATCCTCTACGCCGGGGCGGACGCCACCATCCGGGCCGGAGGCTTCTACACCACCGCCTTCCCCCTCCTCAACGGCCTAAGACAGGGTTGCGCCGTGAGTGCCGCACTCTTCAGCATTGCCACGGGGCCGCTGCTACGTCGCCTGGAGTTGACCCTCGGCGTGGGCAATGTCATCGCTTACGCCGACGACATCGTCCTCCTATTTCATCGCGACGGAGACTTCGAACGGGTGGCGACCGTCTTCGAAGAATACAAGCAGGCCTCCGGAGTTGGCGTGAACCTCCGGAAGAGCGCTGGCCTCTGGTGCGGCGCCTGGCGCAACCGCGGCGACTCCCCACTCGGCGCCTCCTGGTCGACCACCTCCATCAGGGTCCTCGGGCTCGACATCGCCCCCAGGAGCACCGTCGCCTACTGGGAGCAGCATCTCCTGGCCCTCCTGGAGACTGCGTGCCGCAGATGGACGCCCTTCACCCGCAGCCTCTCCCTCGTCGGACGAGCAAGAGCGGCGAACACGCTGGTGGGGTCCACGATCCAGCACCACCTGCATGGATACCTCCCATCACCCCCGACCATCGCCAAGCTGCAGGCCCGACTGGCGAGGTTCGTCTGGGGGCCAGACCACACGGCGTGGCTTCCCGCCAACGTCATGGCGAGGCCAGTTGCCATCGGAGGCCTCGGCCTTCTCGACCTCGCGACCTAACTCCAGCGGCAACAGCGGGGAAGCCTGGATCCACCCTCCACCGGACGGCACCCGTCTCCAGCCCCGCCGTCTCCGGCTGCTGAAGCTATGGGAGGAGGCCTCCAACATCCTGGGCCTCAACCACCGGGCGGTCCCCACGGCTCAGCTGCTGGACCTCCCCATCATCGGCGGCTGCCGGTTCCTCCGTCCTCCCGACCTCCTGGCCCCCGCCCGCTGGCGCGGAGCCCGAGTCCGGGACCTCACCATGGAGGACCACCTCACCGCCCGACCTACGCGCTCGGCCCTGGCTGACGCCGCGGCCCTAGGCGCCTTCTGTCGGAGGCTGACCTCCGAGAACGCCGTGGGCTTCGGGGCGGAGTCTGCACCCTCATCTAGCTCTTTAGCTGCGGCCGTGGTGCTGCGGGGGACGGCTACGCCGTTCCTCAACGGTCTCACGACCCGCTCGGCCCGACGGGCCCTGGATCGTCCGCGCCTCGCCGCCACGCCCATCTCCAGATTCCTGGCGAGATGGACGCCCACCATCAATCCACCATCCAGGATCGACTGGGCCTCGCTGCGGCGCTGCGCCTTCTCGGGCCACGAGGCCGACGCGGCCCTCAAGTTGGCCCTCCACGCCCTGCCCCATCCGGCCCATCCTGCCTCTGTCGGCCCCTCCTGTCCTGCCTGCGGGTCCATCGACCGCTCCCTCGGCCACCATTACTGGTGCTGCCGTTCCATCAGGCCTCTCATCAGAGAGGCCTTTAACATCATAGGGCGGCCCCCTGACCTGCAGGCTTGGATCTTCGGCGGGTCCGGCCTTGAGGACGACGCCCTTTCCATCCTGGCGTCGGCAAAGTTGCGAGTATATCGCTACTTTGTCCAGGTTGGGCTCGGAGAAGCGGTGGAGGACCCGCTCATCGCCTGGTCCAGGACCCTCCAGCGCCGAGGTCTCCTACTTTTATCCCCCTTGTAAATTTGTATATTATATATGTATATATTTAATTCTTTTTGTATATATTTTCTTCTCTCTCTCTCTCTCTCTCTCTCTCTCTTTGATATGTAACATTGTCTAGAAGACAATAAATAATGTTTAATTGTCAATTGTCACACACACACACACACACACAGACAGACAGACATTCAATTTTATATATATAGATAATCTATAATCCAAATTGTGCCTTATCAGTAACAAAGCTGTTACCATCATCAGACAAAAGTACTGAATCAAATATACTTATGATGGTAGCACCACTGTTACTGAAAGGTCACAAACTATTTGTTTATTTGGATTTGGTCTTATTACCTTGTATTTATAATCTATAGTTCAAATTGTACCTAATCATGGGTATATAGAGTTGATTCCCAGGTTTAAAGCTAGAATAGAAAACTACTGGTTTCCAGGTACCCATCTATATTCAACATAAACCTTGAACACATTTTGGATCAATTTTACCCCACAAGGAAACTGATATTTTTTCTGTAATGGTAGCACTTCTTACTCAGGATAAGGTTTTGTGTTACACAACTCTAGGTCAATTTTTTTATCTACTCTTAAAATCTGCAGTAGAATGAGACGACGCCTCTCTACAAAAAGACAGTTTTTTCATCACCAAAATTACAATTTTTACTATTCAGCTGCTCTCTGGTAAGAGGATACCTCTCCTGAAAGGACATTATGGTTGTGCAACTAGATGTCCTTTAAATGAGGTTCTATTGTACCATTTATAAAAAAAAATTTCTCTCATCATACATGTGTTAATAATACACAAACCAAGTTTTAAAATAAAATAAGGTAAAAAGAATGTCTGGAGTCTATATTTCCAACCTACCTTATTGATTATATTCTAAAATATGACTCAGCTCACCAGTGTAAACTCCTCATTAGTTTCACCAATCTCCAGACAACTACATCCATTGTTGGGGGTCGGTGGAAGGCTGGTTAAACCGTTTGGTTTTCGATCACTACGACCCAGGTTCGATTCCCGCATTGGACACTTTTTTTCTGTTTAAAAAAAAAAAATGCTCCAATGGCCCCCGATTCTTGCAAAAGTCCAACCCCACCAGCGAGTGCAAGAAACCAAACGGGGCTCTGGCACATTTGTAAGTGCAAAGTCGTACTGCTTTTCACATGTGTAGACATCTGGTGAGCTTACAGTAAAAGCAGTCGCTAACTACCCACCATGATTATCATGGCCTGTACCACGTGTACTAGGGATAAGCAAAAAAAAAACAACAACAAAAAAAACATCCATTGTATTGGGCTGTTCATTTTATACTAGTGAATGTACCTGGCTTTGTTCAGTTTTTACCTGAGTGAAAGTTTGCCTAACGAATATTTGTTAGGACAGTATTTGTAGGGCAAACATCGACACCCTACTGAATCTAATTCTTGTTTTGTCATGAAGATATTGCTGCAGGGTA
>CP092864.1:197263494-197313739 GCA_030710605.1 Cordylochernes scorpioides | reverse complement strand
TCAATTGTTCCCTTAAAAATCTAGGACAGAGTTGGGGGTGTCCTCCTGGGGAGTCTAATAACCAGAGGGGCTATACAAACACCTGGAATCACCATTAGGGTGTGTTCACGCCAGTCTGATGTCTGAGCATCCTGTGAGTTCGCTTCCTCTCTCCTCAACTTTCAAACTCTTCCTTCCATATACATGTTGTTGTTTCTTATCCCCTTTTGTAAAGATTATATGAATTCCATGAGTTCATGTTTCTCGAGCTGTTTTATGATGAGCAGCGGCCTCTCCCAAAGGTCCTGTTTAGTACATCTAATGCAAGCCAAAATGTGTTCTGGAGCTGCAGGTGCCAAGCTACATTTTATCAAGTGGAGTAGATTTTGTTATTATTTTCTATCTTCAATGGCTTGAGATGGCCTGTTCTAAATCTTGTTAGTGTTGTTTGATGCTGTCTATTTCTGAAGTTCCAAATACATTACTATCCTGTGTGTTTTTCCCCTCACTTAAAGCCTTTCATCTGCTCATGAAATTGCAGTTGCCACCTCTATCTACAATAAAACCTGTCTTGGGAGTTTCCAATGAATATAAAATCTGGCAATACACATGAATTTCTATTTGTTTTACAGAAATTCCTGATTAAAAAAAAAATTGTTATCCTAAAACATTGTAAATTTTTAAAAGGTTATATATCTGTTGTTTTCAGATCCTTCCAAGAACAACTGAAGTCACTCCAACCAAGAGGTTTGTTTTATCTATTTTTTTTTAAAATCAAACTTCAGAATGTGATATGGTTCAATTTGGGATTATAGATTAGAACCATAAGGTAATAAGATCAAATCTCCAAATATACAAATAGTGTATAACGTTTCGGTTACAGCCATGTTACCTTCATCTTTCAATATTTTGTCTGATGATGGTAACAGTGCTGTTACCGAAACGTCACACACTATTTATTTGGATTTGGTCTTATTACCTTGTGTTTATAATCTATAATCCAAATTGTGCCTTATCATTTCAGTGACCTTCTATCACTCTCTTTAGGGGAATTAATGGGAAAGGGATATTCATTTTCCTGAAGAGAGTGTCAGGAATTCACTGAAAGGTTGGGAGTTGAAATAAACTATTAGTTGATGTGTTTTTTCTCTGAATCAACTTACAATCAACCAATGATCTTCAGAACCACAATGTGAGTTGATGTGTTCACCAACAGCCCTCTCCCTCCGCTACTCACCTCCCAGGACCTAGCCTCCAACCTGGATAGACTCCTGGAGTCCGTGCAGTCCCGCAGACAGCTCCTGGAGAGGAAGAAGAAGAGCATTCCTTATGTTTCTATGGACCTCCCACCCTCACCGCTGTCAGATGATGAGGACTACCTCCCTCCGGACTACAGCCAGCCACTGGAAGAACCTCGGCCCACAGCTAAGAGGGTTACCTTCCGAGAGGAGATCAGCTGGCGGACTCTATCTGTGGATGAGGAGTCCTTCGATTCCCTCGATGGACCCCCCACCTCTGTTGGAACACAGTACACTCTAGGTTGGTGGATCACTCTCAACTCTTCTCAAACTCTTTATAGCCCAACTGTTTCTTTTTAAGGTAAACCCAATAAAACGCAATTTTCTACTGCCCTTATTGCAACGATAAATAATGGGAGGTCCTGACTCATCATTGGTGAACCTACCAAGTAGATGAAACTGCTGGGAGGGTTCATCATTGATGATCCAGGCCTTCCCATTATTTATCTCTGCAGTAAGGGCAGTAGAAAATCGTTTCATTTCAAAAAGAAACATACATGTATAAAATAGTTTATATAACTTATAAGTCATTATGTGAAGTTTTATATTATTGTGTTATTGCTGTGGGGGGTAAAATTTCTCATTCAGTACTTTTTTGTCTGAAGATGGTAACAACACTGTTACCTAAAACATCACACACTATTTATTTATTTGGATTTGGTCTTATTACCTTGTGTTTAACGGGTCCCTGAAGCCAGAGAATCTACTGCCCAACTAGATGAAAGAGATCTCCTCCGTACCATCAAAACCCAATGCCTACAGGAATGGAAATCTAATGCTGCACATGACTGGTACAGAGCAGGAGAGACAAACACCGGTTCTGTCCTCCCAAGAGAACAACAGTCTTTGATTTCCAGACTCAAGTCTGGTCATCTACAGACAATGACTTTCCAGAATGGTTGCAAGGTTTTCCCACTATGTACTAAGTGTCAACCTGCAACCCCAAAACACATTATTGACTGTATTGACTCATCCATTGATGAGCTCTACACTTCCCCGGCAGACACCATCAAAAGTCTCAAGCTTTACAAGCTTGATATGATTGAGTGGATATAAGAAAGAAGAAGAAGACCTTGTGTTTATAATCTATAATCCAAATTTTGCCTTATCATTATTGTGTTTTGTGTGGATGATATTTTTGTTGAGGATTTGTGAACTGTTTGTTCAGACCAAGTGCCAGAACCACCTCTAGTTCCAGAAAATCCTGCCATTTCAACATTGCTGGATGAGGTAACTATATAATTCCAATACTCTGTGTTGTTGTTGTCGCTTGGGTATCAGACTTGGTATTTCAAGGTCACCTGTGAGGTACAAGGGGATTCACAAGACCATAAACCTATTTTATACCTAATAACTTTTATACCAGACCAAATTTATTACAGAAAAGCTGTTGATTACAAGGTAATAAGACTAAATCTAAATAAATAGTGTGTGACGTTTCGGTAACAGCGTTGTTACCTTCATCAGACAAAAGTGTATAAATGATAACAAAGCTGTTACTGAAACGTAAGACACCATTTATTTATTTGGATTTGGTCTCATTACCTTGTAGTTCTAATCTATAATCCAAATGGTGGTGGTCCCCAGGTGGTAGATAGGGGAATGACCTTCAGATATGAACCAGGCCAGCTGTGAAACAAGCAGAATAACTCTGACGAATAAGCAGTCGTGAACCAACAGCAGCATTGTTAGAAAAAAGAGGAGTAGACCTCTATAAAAATCCTGACTTCAACTGACCCGGTTGATAGACCTCAGCAAAGGTCCAGGGATACGGAGAAGCTGCGTCTGTACTCATGTTAGAGTCGGCAGCAAAGGCGTCTGCTTCCATGTTAGGAACAGCCTCAAACTACAGGCAAAGTCAGACTTTCACCAAAGTGTGCCTGGATCATGGTGCCATGATCAATAAAAGCTGCATCCCTACACCCCATTCCATGAGATAGCTCGAAGAGCATGAACTCATGGAATTTGTGTAATATTTACACAAGGGGATAAGAAACAACAACATAATCCAAATTGTGTCTTATCAAAAGATGCTGTGAAATATTGAAGAAAAAGACCTTCAGTAAGACTGACTGAAGATGTCAAGGAAGCTACCCAAAGATTACTAGATTAGCTGAGAGTGTTGGTCATTGATGGATCAAATTTAAGAATATCTCTAAATGATAAGGCACAATTTGGATTATACTATATACAGTTACGTGCGTCTTTCCTAATCCGTCATCCTTCTCTGTCACCGTTTGCTTTTATTGGTTGGCTACGGTCACGCCACCTTTGCCCCCCCCGCCAGCGGCGTGCGCCCGTTGGCTGCCGGCGAGCACGTGACTTCCCTGTGCGCGCGCATGGCGGGCGGTAGGCTATAGTTATTCTATATACAGTTACGAGCGTCTTTCCTACGGAAGCCAACAGTACATAGACAGATAAAGCACATAGGCTATAGTTATTAACTAACATATGCATTTATTTAAGGCGCCAATTTATAATTGTAACAAATAGTATTTGAATAAAAACATTCAATCGGGTAAAACATGGGCGTTGCCTGGGTCATTCGGCTAGTAGATTATAAACACAAGGTAATAAGGCCAAATCCAAATAAATAAATAGTGTGTGACATTTCGGTAACAGCGTTGTTACCATCTTCAGACAAAAGTACTTAATGAGAAATGTTGTGGTAAAATTTCTCATTCAGTACTTTTGTCTGAAGATGGTAACAACGCTGTTACCGAAACGCCACACACTATTTATTTATTTGGATTTGGTCTTATTACCTTGTTAATATCTGTAAAGTTGACTTGATGGGGGCACTAACTACAATGATGTATAACATATATAGCATTGTTATCATCCTTGCACTGGTGTATTATACCCTGAAAAAGGCAGCAGCGATGCTGTTATTGAACCATCATCTCTATTAACACTAATGGACAAAACCTAAGGAATTGGAAAGTCTGATGTCTCCAGTTGTCTGTATTTTTGAAGGAGACAGAGGCAATTTTGTTCACATTTGGTTATGAAAATTAGAAACTATTTTAGACGCGTAAGATTCTTTTTGAAATTAAACAATTTCTACTGCCCTTACTGCAATGGAAAAATTAATGGGAGGTACCATTGCAGTAAGGGAAGTAGAAATTGTTTAATTTCAAAAAGAATCATCAGATGGCGCACCAGTGCATCGTAATATAAATATTTGGTAATCTCGTATGTCTTCAATAAAGGTTATTGTATATCAAATATCTTTCAGAGTTATTGTATGAATCCCGATTTACATGCTAAAATGTACAACTTCCTTAAGTTTTGTCCATGAGTGTACTTGTGGTACTCTCCGAGTCTCCACTTGTTGCAATGTGGTAAAGTTATCTCACCCTGTGTCTGTCCCTCTATTATGGTGGGAATATAGGGTGCTTCTTTCTGGGAGGTGTCCCCATGTTTGACCAAGTAAAACTGTATTTGTACCTATGTACTCAGAATTTTCACTAGTGCTCAAACATAATGCCCATACCATTTGGTCAAAAAAATAATTTTGAAGTTTTATATACAGTCACAAGGTAATAAGACCAAATCCAAATAAATAAATAGTGTGTGACGTTTTGGTAACAGCGTTGTTACCATCTTCAGACAAAAGTACTGAATGGTTTTTATGGTTTACGGAATGGTACATGGATGGTACAATGATACATGGAATGGTTTACATTCAGTACTTTTGTCTGAAGATGGTAACAACGCTGTTACCGAAACGTCACACACTATTTATTTATTTGGATTTGGTCTTATTACCTTGTGTTTATAATCTATAACCCAAATTGTGTCTTATCAATTTTATATATTGTGTTTAACAATAATAGAGTGACCACTTTTTTTGTAAAAATATAAATCCTGAGAGAAAGACATTTAATCCAATCTCTTGAAGGAGGTTGGTTGGTTCTAGAGAATCTGTTTTTACCAAAATTGAATATTTTAATGATATTAAGCATAAAAATGCATAAGACAAAGCAATAAAGTACATAAGAAAATGGAAAGTCTTTAATGTCTCTGGTCATCTATTTTTTGAAGGAGACAGAGGCAATTTGTTCACACTTGGTTATCTCGTGTGTCTTTAATAAAAGTCACTGTATATAAAATATCTTTCAGAGTTGATAAAGCACAATTTGGATTATAGATTATAATACAAGAGAAAATAAGACCTAATCCAAATAATTTATTAGTGTGTGACATTCCAGCAACAGCATTGTTACCATCATCAGACAAAAGAATGAAAAAAAATTTTTTTTTATTCTTTTGTTTGATGATGGTGACAATGTTGTTGCCCAAACGTCACCCACTAATAAATTATTTGGATTAGGTCTTATTTTCTTTTATTATAATCTTTCATAGTTATTGTATGAATCCTGGTAAAAGGTACAACTTCCTCAAGTTCTAAAGTCCATGTATTGAGAAACAAATTTTTTTATTAGACTTCAATTTAAATAGCAACCATTCCCGAATTCTGCTTGGAACCCATATTGTCTTAATGAATAATCTTCAAATTTTCATGAGACTTCAAGTGATTTATGTTGTTTCCATTTATAATGTGAATTAATCATTAATAATACATTATGACCCATCAATCCAATCCATCAATCCATTCATCTTCTTCTTTCTTATCTCAAAGCCATGATAATCATGGTGGGTAGTTAGCGACTGCTTTTACTGTAAGCGCACCACATGTCTACACATGTGAAAAGCAGTTCGACTTTGCACTTACAAATGTGCCAGAGCCCCGTTTGGTTACTTGCACTCGCTGGTGGGGTTGGACTTTTGCAAGAATTGGGGGCCATTGGAGAATTTTTTTTTTAAACAGAAAAAAGTGTCCAATGCGCTGAGGAGCTCTGAACCTCAGACAGCACCAAACAACACTAACAAGATTTAGAACAGGCCATCTCAAGCCATTGAAGATAGAAAATAATAACAAAATCTACTTGCCCAAAATGTAGCTTGGCACCTGCAGCTCCAGAACACATTTTGGCTTGCATTAGATGTACTAAACCTTTGGGAGAGGCCACTGCTCATCATAAAACAGCTCGAGGAGCATGAACTCATGGAATTCATGTAATCTTTACACAAGGGGATAAGAAACAACAACATGTGAGAGATCAAATCTCTCTAAGTCACTAAATTGACGATTTGTCTGAAGATGGTAACAACATTGTTACCGAAATGTCACACAAAATTTATTGATTTGGATGAGGTTAACACCTTTTTTGTTTATAATATTAACCCAATTTGTACCTTATTGACAGTTAAGCTTATTTCCCTTATTTTTTATGAGCGCAAATGAATAAAAAGTCTGATTATAGTTTCAAGCTAATTCATAAATAATTTTTAGATTTGTTCTTCCTCTACAAAAAAAAAAAAAAAAAAAAAAAAACGGATATGAAGAAAGGTGGTTGTTTATACTTCGTGAACTCATTTTTGTTGAGATACCTGATTGGTTGTAGCAGGTCCCGCCCACCTTGCCACCGCAGCCAATCTCATTGAGGCAACAGGCCCCGCCCACCTTGCCCCCGCAGCCAATCTCATTGAGGCATCAGGCCCCGCCCATCTTGCCACCGCAGCCAATCTCATTGAGGCCTTTGGCCCCGCCTACCTTGCCGCCTCAGCCAATTTCATTGAGGCATCAGGCCACGCCCACCTTGCCACCGCAGCCAATGCCATCGATGCAGCAGCAGGAGGAGATGACTACGGAGAAAGTCCTACTGAGGAACCGACTGAAGGAACTCGAAGAAGAAATCAAGAACTTCCAGCTGGAGAATGAAAAGTTGAAACAACTACAGAAGAAGAAAGAAGAGGTGAGAAATTTGAATCTACAATTTCCATTCTTTTGCTGAGTGTCCATTTTTCTAGCTGATTTATGTTAGCCATATAGGTCTCTATGAGTGCAATACACTCTGCTGCTGAGAAAAGGCCCAGAGAGAAATCAGTATAGATTTATCTAACCTCAGTGTTTAAGCACCTAGAGTATTTACTACTATCATTAGCTACCCTTTCTCTCTCTATATATATAGAGGTGATACTGCAGGTAAGTGTTGAAATTCTTTTTAAAATGGAAGCCTACCAAATGCAGGATTCAATCCTTGGTTATGTCAACTCTACTTAACCTAACAGCTAGTTAGCACTTAGAAATGATAGGATAAAATACCATCTCATTGCCCATATACTAAGATTGGAAGATATATTTTAACATGCTCACTGCACAAGGCTAACACATAAAGCCAGAGGATACAGTAGAACCTCCCTTTAGAGGACACCTCTCCACAAAGGACAGTTCTCATTTGCAAAATTACCATTTTTACAATTTAGCAACTCTCTGGTAAGAGGACACCTCTCCCTAAAGGACACTTTGGCTCTGCAATTAGGTGTTGTCCTCTACAGGGAGGTTGTACTGTGTTAGGTAGGAGATACAGTTTGGTATAATAATATCTGGAAGGAAGTATGGACATATCTAATGGGATCTACAGTGTGTCCCCCCGAGTTGTCCTACAGGTGTTCTGTCCCACGTGTATTGTGTCCCTCCGAGTTGTCCCACATGTGTGCTGGGTCCTCTAGTTGTCCAACATGTGTTCTGTGTCCCCAGGCCCTCAGAACTCTCCAGAAAGAGCAACAAGACTTTGAAAAGTTCAGACAAGAAGCCAAGGCCAAACTTGAGGCTGAACTGGCTGAAGAAAGGAAACAATTCAAGTAAGGCTGTCTCTCCCTCACACCTTCTGACCCTTCTAACTACACAGTTAACACTCTCTCCCTCTCTTTGATTAGAACTGGTTGATCTCACTGGAAAACTGGACTCAACTGGAAAAGGTTAATCTCAATTCTTAATTTTCTCAATGTGTCATTGCTAAAGTGATATGTGTGAGTCCCAACTTCCCACAGAAATTTCAGTAAAAGTTTGACATAGAATATTCCCATTGGCCTCACCTATAAACCTCTACACAAAGCATAACTATATGGCCCGGGTATCAAATATATATACATATATGTCATAATTTGTACAGAGCTGTATACAACCCCGACCCCATATGTATGTACAATGTATGTTTCAAAGATTTAATAAAGAATAAGGTTTGGAGGACAGAAAGCGTAGAAGTCAGGCCTAGCAAAGAGGCTTAAAGTTAGAACAACTATTAATAAAATTACAGCCAATTTTATGATCGCGGAAATCATAAAAGTTGAGTTTAACGACCAGTATTTCCTGGGCAAGGCCGGACATATCTTCCACCAAAGAAATCAGCAAGGACCAATTAGAAAGTAACACCTAAGTAGGTCAACCAATAGCAAACGGCCACGTGACATATTCCTACCAATTAGGAAACAACACCTAAGTAGGTCAGCCAATAGAAAACGGCCACGTGACATCTTCCTACCAATTAGAAAGAAGAAAGGTCTTGGTGTTAAATCGAGAACCTAGGATAGTTAGTCGGTCGACTCGCTTCCATCGGGACAACACCTATAGAGTTGCTCCTTCGCTCCCAACGAGGTAACATCTGCTCTCGAGACCTCCCCGCTCATCCCGTAGCTAAGTCAATCACCGCCATGTGATCAGATAATTAATAAGTCAAAACCCGCTCCGCCTTCTCTCTAAGCTTTTCTTTCCTCCAACCCAGTTGCCTTTTATTTCAACCCATCAAGTGTTCTGGCTTATTTCCCTTGTGTGAAAACCTTTACCATTCAGACACCACGACTGCGCCACCACTTCAACAATCTTCAACCCCAAGAGTAAGGTTTCCCAGCATAGCATAATACCACATATATATATATATATATATATGGGAATTTTGCCGGGAGGATATTGATCTAAAGAGACAAGGGTCGCCTCTCTCGTCAAAATAGACATCAAAACTAGACTGCATCTATTGACCGTTGCCGCAAACTAGCGGCCTCGGGTCGGTGACAAAGCCACAACACCAGCTTTGGCAAACTGAGAAGCGTCCACCTAGAGACCATGGTTTCGGGCTAATGGCCCTCGTCAGCCTAGGGCAGACTTTATTCCATGAGATCCACACAGGACCTAATGGAATCTTGACAATCTGCCAAAGAGGTGTTTAACTGGCAAAGTGGCTGGGCCAAATCTATGGCTAAAATATAGATGGGAATTTTTTCCGGGAGGATATTGATCTAAAGAGACAAGGGTCGCCTCTCCCGTCAAAATAGACGTCAAAATATATATGTGGTGATTTGCAAGCAGTCATGATATTTCTGTGGCAAGTGGTAAGAGCACACACAGGAGACAGGATCCTGGAGTAAACACCTGTGAGAAATAAATTGGAGAGGAAAGAGAAGGTCCACCCTGGGAACAACTGGTGATGAGACCACCTCATTGCGAACTCTCTTGACCATCAAATCTAAGTGTTTTAAAACCCTTCTCAGTAGGATAAATTAGTCCCCAGGGGGAAGGGGAGTGAGATGGAGGGCTCCTTTAAAAGTTTTTTTTTTAGAAAGCTGGACATTTGGTCAGGGGGGCTCCTTTAAAAGTTTTTTTTTTAAAAGGCTGTACATATTTCGTCAGGGTTGTTCTGACCAGGGAATTTTCTCTTCCCTCTCCTCATTCTTCCACACTGGCTATTTGAATATTTCTAAATATTATGACATGTACAGTATAAAATCCATGAGAGGACACTCACGCTAGAGGGCACCTCTCTACAAAGGACAGTTTTCATTTGTAAAATGACCATTTTTACTACTTTGCAACTCTCCAGTAAGAGGAAATCTCTCTCTAAGGACACTTTGGTTCTGCAATTAAGTGTCCTTTACAGGGAGGTTCAACTGTTTATATTTTCATTTTGACAATATAATTAAAGCAAATATATTATCAAAACAAGATTAAAAAATATATAGTTTGAATTCAGTAGTTTTTTTTATCCTTTGATTCTTATCGATATATAATCAAATTGTACCCCTCATCACTTATTACCCCATCACCAAAAATAAACATAAGTTAACTCTGAATAGTGATATTGTATAACACTTGTTGAAATGGATCTGCACCAATTACTTCTATGCCTTTCAACCAATGCAGGTCCTAACAACTGTGTCATTTATTCAATCATCTAAAAAATATATATTAAAAAAAGAAGAAAATAATGAGGTAATTGATGCACCTTTTGGAGGACCAAGATGAAGAAAAAAGGCCTAGAGGCATTAGAAGGTATGTGTAAACAATGTAAAAATTTGTAAAAAAAAAGAGGACTATATCGAAAAATAAAATGATACAGTAAAACCTCGCTTAAACGAAAACCTGGGATATAGCAAACCTTACCTTATAAGGAGAACCTGAAATAATTCTTTTTTAAATTTTATAATACAGTGATCTCTCTGACTATACCGAGCCATGGCTATAGTGAACCAAAGGTTCAGTCCCATTGGGGTTTGTTATAGAGGGGTTTTACTGTATTTTACACCTTCTGTGTGTATTGTTTTTTTTTTTTGCTTATCCCTAGTACACGTGGTACAGGCCATGATAATTATGGTGGGTAGAAGAAGGCGACTGCTTTTACTGTAAGTACACCACATGTTTACGCATATGAAAAGCAATTAGACTTTGCACTTACAAATGTGCCAGAGCCCGTTTGGTTATTTGCACTCGCTGGTGGGTTAGGACTTTTGCAAGAATCGGGGGCCAATGGATAATTTTTTTTTTTTAAATCAGAAAAAAGTGCCCAATGCGGGAATCAAACCCGGGTCCTAAGTCGAAAACCAACGGTTTAGACCATCCTTCCACCGACCCCCGTGTGAATTGTAGTCTGGGCCAGATATCTATGGGGCAACCATGATTCATGCTAGATGATACTGATGAGGTTTGTTAATTTAAATTCTTCCATTTGACTTGGTTTCCATCCCTCTCTGTCCCTCCCTCCATAGTGAGATTTGTCCAGGCGGGAGAAGGAATGTTTCAACCGCATGAAGAAGATGAAGTCCAATCAGCCCAATAAACAAGACAAGGAACTCTTCACCTCTCTGCGACAGCAGGTACTGTACACATTGCCTGTATGAAAATTTGAAACTATTATAGACGCGTATGATTCTTTTTTAAAATAAACATTCTCTACTGCCCTTACTGCAATGGAAAAATTAATGGGAGGGCCTGGCACATCAGTGGTAAACCCTCCCAGCAGTTTCGCCAGTTTGCAGTAAGGGCAGTAGAAAATGTTCATTTTAAAAAGAATCATACGCATCTATAATAGTTTCGAATTTACATAACAGATGGTGCGCTAATACATTGCCTGTATCAAATTATGAAACTATTTTAGACGCGCTAATATTATTTTTTAAATAAAACAATTTCTACTGCCCTTACTGCATTGGAAAAATTAAAGGGAGGGCCTGGCTCATCAGTGGTGAACCCTCCCAGCGGTTTCGCCAGTTTAATCAACCATACCGCTGTTATTTTGCATTTTTGGAAAAGAATATTACGGGTCTAAAATAATTTCGTAATTTGATAACAGATGGCGCGCTAGTGCATCGTAACATTGCCTGTATGTTAGGAGCAACATACACATCTCATGAAGTTGTGTTAGAAATCTGAATCTTGGTTATTGTAAGCACACAGAGAGACAAACATACTAGACACCCACGCACACACTAATGTGTAAAGACCTTACAAACTGTCCCAACAATGGTGGTGAGACTGCATGAAGCCAACTCAGTGGTGTTGCAGTATGAACAACTCCAGGAGGAGTGCAAGAAACAAGAGGTCCATCACTCCACTGAAGTCCGCAAACTGCGCAGCCGGCTCAAGCTCACAGAGAAAGAGAGGGACAACCTCAAAGCTGACCTGGAGGGTGCACAGGCACAGAGGACTGAGCTGCTCACGTTGGTCAAGGTGATACAGCACTTCTCTGTTATTCTTTCTTATCTATGACTGGGTGAAGTAGAATGCATATGCTTCTTTTGTCATTAAGACTGGGACTCAGTAGCAGGCCACTGACTTAGCTCCAATATGAAATGGCTGGCTCTGACATGAGGAACAGTCACCATGTACAGCCGCTCCTAACATGGAGTACAGACGTTACTCATCCTGTATTCCTGGATCAGGAGCCCTTACAGGGTACTATCAGCAGGACCAGCTGAGCCCAGATTTTTTAACACGCTTGTTACTGCTCTCCTTCTCCTTTTTTATCCTGGCTTGAGACTGGAAAAGGCAGAGTAACTTCATATCTTGGGGTAGTACAGTCAAATCTTGCTATAAACCCCCTTTTAGGATGTTATAACTACACTTGAAACAATTGGTACTTTATGACTATAGCACTCTAACCTCGTTATTGAGGTTGAATTGTATGTAGTGCCTGTGTCAATATAATCCTGGTGGCTGCCTCATTGTCTAGACATGTTTTTCTAGACAATGTAGAAATCACAAACTATGTGTGTTTGGGGTAAGAGTATAGAATATAAAAAATAATGAAGGCATGTACAGGTGTATAGTTAGCCAGAAGTTATACTCCTGGTTGCTCCTGTTGAAGGGCAGGTTAGCCTGAAGGTTAGAGAAATTAAATGGTACAAGAAACTTAGCCCTGGATACTTTATATATTGATTTTATTAAATTATAATTCAGGGGAAGAACATTTTTATAGCTTTGTTTCTCACTGAATTTTGCCTTTGTTTATTGAATATCTACATGGTACGATTTTTAACAAAGATTTGATAAGGCACAATTTGGATTATAGATTATAAACACAAGTTAATAAGACCAAATCCAAATCCTTCAGACATTTGTCTGAAGATGGTAACAACTCTGTTACCATCACACGCTATTTATTTATTTGGATTTGGTCTTATTACCTTGTGTTTAACAAAGAATTATTCATTTTTATAATAGGAAAACAAATGAAATTTTATGTTTAAGTGCTTTATGATTATTATTGGCATAGGGAATTAGTTTTAATTCATATATTGCCTTGAAGATTAATAGAAAATGTATGATTTTGATTACCAGGTGACATGAGGTTTAGAGAGAGGGGTTCAACATGTGATTTATTCTACAGATGGGAATACTTTAAACTCTCAATAAATGAATTATTATGGGTTGTACATAGTCTTGGTGTTAAGCATATTAAATGTACCTATTGTAGGATACAGGTTATATGTATTATAGTTATGTAAATGCTATATTATGAATTTTAATCCAGTTTTCATATACATACTTTCATATATATATATATATTAAATTTACTCATGGACAAAATGTAAATAAGTGGAAAGTCTTTGATATCGATTGTCGACTATTTTTTCGAGGGAGACAGAGGCAATTTTGTTCACACTTGATTATCTTGTGTCTTCAATAAAGATCACTGTGAATCAAATATCTTTCAGAGTTATTGTCTGAATACCGATATACATGCTAAAAGGTACAAATTCCTTTAAGTTTTGTACATGAATTTATCTATTATACATATTGCAAGTGGGGTTTTGGGGTTATGGGATAAATTATTAAATGGAACAAAGTATTCTACAGTACTTTATAAATATACCATATTTATAAAAAGGGAGTTATCATAGTGAGAGACAAGTTTTAACATTCCATAATTGTATAAGGAATCCATAAGTTGGATTGGAGCTGAAAATCAAGAGGCAATAAATCCCTTTCAAGTAGACTGGGTGCGATGTTGTTTCAATATATTCACCCACCCAAAATTTTCAATTGTAGATTACAATATCACATATAAGGCACAATTTGTATTATAGATTATAAACACAAGGTAATAAGACCAAATCTAAATAAATAAATAGTGTGTGACGTTTCGGTAACAGCGTTGTTACCATTTTCAGACAAAAGGGCTGAATGAGAAATTCTGTGTTTATCAGAAAACTATCTTCTTCTTATCTGCTATCTTGTGTATACACTTGATGACAGTAACTATTTAAAACATGCTGTGGTAAAATTTCTCATTCAGTACTTTTGTCTGAAGATGGTAACAACGCTGTTAACAAAATGTCACACACTATTTATTTGGATTTGGCTTATTATCTTGTGTTTATAATATCACACATAATAAGAAATTCTGTAAGCACTAAACATTGACTCCACTCATTGTGGGTTCCAGGAGAAGCAAGAAGCCCTGCTGAAGACAAAGAAGCGACGGCCGACATTGAAGGACTCGGAATGTCAGGTCCAGCCACTGTCAGTCAGTAGCCAGGGGTGTCAGACCCTTCCTCCTCCCCCAGTCCCGCTGTTGGTCAAACCCTCACAGCCATCTTGGTAATTTCCTCTCTGCCGACCTCTCTTTGTTGGTTCCCCAGGACACTTATCTATTCTATGTACCTACATACAGGACCTTTGATAGAGGCCGTTACTTATCTTCAAACTGCTCGAGGAGCATTGACTCATGGAACATGTGTTTGCACAAGGGGATAAGAAACAATGATATAATAAATTGAAACTATCGGAACACTACACAATTTTGCGTGTCATCCTTGCGCAGGGACCATGCTAATCTTCTCTGTATCGTTCCTATTGTAGTAGTTGTACTGCCGAACTGGTATCACAGGGGCCATGTTAATCTTCTCTGTATCATTCCTATTGTAGTAGTTGTACCACCGAACTGGTATCACAGGGGCCATGCTAATCTTCTCTGTATCGTTCCTATTGTAGTAGTTGTACCACCGAACTGGTATCACAGGGGCCATGTTAATCTTCTCTGTATCATTCCTATTGTAGTAGTTGTACCGCCGAACTGGTATCACAGGGGCCATGCTAATCTTCTCTGTATCGTTCCTATTGTAGTAGTTGTACCACCGAACTGGTATCACAGGGGCCATGTTAATCTTCTCTGTATCATTCCTATTGTAGTAGTTGTACCGCCGAACTGGTATCACAGGGGCCATGCTAATCTTCTCTGTATCGTTCCTATTGTAGTAGTTGTACCACCGAACTGGTATCACAGGGGCCATGCTAATCTTCTCTGTATCGTTCCTATTGTAGTAGTTGTACTGCCGAACAAGTGAGTACAATTGAAACTATTTCAGACACGTATGATTCTTTTTAAAATCAAACAATTTTCTACTGCCCTTACTGCAATGATCAATTAATGGGAGGGCTCATCAAAAGAATCAACAACAACAACAAAGCCTTTATTTAGGGCCTCTCGCCCTATACAGGATTCACCATTTCACAAGGGATGGGGAGAACACTGTGTGGCCTTTTTCCGGGATATAATCCTGTGGAATCCAAATATCGCCACTGCTATATACCTATTCTTTGATATTTCATTAATTAGTGCCGGAAATGAAGGACAAAGTTGCCCCGTTTTATCATTGAGTTTTCGTCTTTCCTCAGACAGCACAACAAATAAGTAGTGCAACATCTCCATTTTTATTCCTGATCCACAGAAAGTGCATTTCAGGTCTTCGCCCCTCATTAAAATCAGATGGTGTTCTCTGAAAACAATTGAAAGGGTTCTAAATTGCGCGATTAATCTGATGAGAGTAAAAGGGAGTTCACTTAAGAAGTATTCTTCGGTGGTAAACGTTGTATATATGTCTCTATAGTGGGAATATAACTTTGATTGGGTTACATTAAAAGAATCATACTCCTCTAAAATAGTTTCAATTTTTATAACAACCACAATGAACCTACATAAAATATAGACAGTCCAACTTGTGGATAATTCAAGGAACAAAAAAAAAGAGAATTATCCAAAAATTCAAATTAAAAATGGAAATTGTATTTATAGGAAATTCTAGGGACCAAGATAAATTTTCAAATTAAAGATTTTTCGAATTAAATATGTTTTCAAATTATCCAAGTTCTACTGTATATATATATATATTTTTGCTTATCCCTAGTCCCTAGTACATGTGGTACAGGCCATGATAATCATGGTGGCTAGAAGTAGGCGACTACTTTTTACTGTAAGTGCACCACATGTCTACAATGTGAAAAGCAGTTCGACTCGTTCTACTGTATTATAAACACAAGGTAATAAGACCAAGATCAAAATAGGATTTGGTCTTGTTACTTTGTGTTTATAATCCAAATTTTGTCTTATCATTTTATTTTACCCGATTAAATGTTTTTATTCAAATACTATTCATTACAATTATAAATTGGTGCCGTGGATGTCATTCTTGTGAAACGTCGTCCCGCTCCAAACTTTGTGTCTGAGAAGCGATATTTTTATAGAAAGATGATCTGGCTTTTGTTTTCTGCTCGAATGAATGTTTTTCTGTTAGAATTTTGTTCCTGCGTACAAAATAATGAACTGGTTTCACCCGTGGTCTCTGCTTTTTGGAATTTTTCCCGATATAATTTTGTATCTGATAATCAAACATGATACAGCAATATCGTCATCATCATTTTCTGACTAAAAATATATAGTTTTAATAATTGATTTATATATTTTTTAAAATAGCCTATCGTCTTCCCCGTATTTTTTTACCTATGAATGGAAATTTTGGTTTGAATTAGTGAACTACTGCGAATTTGTATACCGGACATACAAACAGACAGACAAACAAACATACAAACATTCATTTTTATATATTAATATATTTTCCCGATATAATTTTGTATCTGATAATCAAACACATTACAGCAATATCGTCATCATCATTTTCTGAATAAAAATATATAGTTTTAATAATTGATTTATATATTTTTTAAAATAGCCTATCGTCTTCCCCGTATTTTTTTACCTATGTATGGAAATTTTGGTTTGAATTAGTGAACTACTGCGAATTTGTATACCGGACATACAGACAGACATACAAACATTCATTTATATATATATAGAGATATTAGTTTAACATAATTCCCATTGATGTGGTGATCATTTGAAATCTGTTGTTGTTTCTTATCCCCTTGTGTAAAGATTACACGAATTCCATGAGTTCATGCTCCTCGAGATGTTTTATGATGAGCAGCGGCCTCTCCCAAAGGTCCTGTTTAGTGCATCTAATGCAAGCCAAAATGTGTTCTGGAGCTGCAGGTACCAAACTACATTTTGGGCAAGTGGGGTAGATTTTGTTATTATTTTCTATCTTCATTTGAAATCTAGTAACCACTTGCAGCTTATCTAGTGACCTTTTAGTGTTTGTTGTTGTTGTTTCTTATCCCCTTGTGTAAAGATTACACGAATTCCATGAGTTCATGCTCCTCGAGCGACCTTTTAGTAGATTTCTTGATCCCTTTTAGCCAGCTCATTACAGGTCTTCCTAACTTCCTTCAATATTTCCTAACATCAACATCTTTTCCAAGCCATTTGCTTTCTTAATGTGTCCAAAGTAGGTCAGTCTTTGTTTAAATATTTGGGATTCTAGAGATCTAATAGAGTTAATTTTATTTATGATTTAGATATTTATTCTTTTTCATCTGTCCGTGGTACTCTGAGTAGCTTTCTTCATGTTCACATTTAAAAGCTTTACTTATTTTATTCTTTCATCCTTTCTGAGAGTTAGGTACAATCTGGATAAATATCACCAGGGTTCCCCACATAACTAAGTCCCTAAGTCCCTTGGCAGAGCTGACTGCTATAGGGCGCGTCCCCAGGTGGCGGATAGGGGAACGACCTTTAGATATGAAGGCCAGCTGCGAAACAAGCAGAATAACTCTGACAAATAAGCAGTCGCGGACCAACAGCAGCATTGTTAGAAAAGAGGAGTAGACCTCTTTAAAAATCCTGACTTCAACTGACCCGGTTGATAGACCTCAGCAAGGGTCCCACTCCAGGGATACGGAGGAGCTGCGTCTGTACTCATGTTAGAGTCGGCAGCAAAGGCGTCTGCTTCCATGTTAGGAACGGCCTCAAACTACAGGCAAAGTCAGACTTTCACCAAAGTGTGCCTGGATCATGGTGCCATGATCAACGAAAGCTGCACCCCTATACCCCATTCCATGAGATCAGATGTTGATTTGCATGCTGCATCGCCCGTCGCGCAGAATAAACAGGGGCGCGTTCAGGACTTAGGTAGAGGGTTCTGTCCGATAAGTATAATACAGGCTCCACAAACTTCACACTTTGCAACTTCCAAGCAATTGAGCATTCTGCAGTGCAACATAAATGGATTGTGCTCAACAGCAACAAAAATTAAATTAGAAGAAATAATGGAAATAGCTGAAAAACAAAAGATACAAATTATAGCCCTACAGGAAACCAAATTAAATGAAAAGTACAATCTCAAATTTAAAAACTACAATATCCTCAGAAAAGACAGAAATAAAGAAGGGGGTGGCCTCGCATTTTTAATCAAGAATTTGTACTATGAAGACATAGCCATTAATATTCCAAACACATCAGACCTCGAAGCCCAAGGTATCAAAGTCTACCTCAATCAAAATAAAACCATCAACATATTCAATATGTATCACCCACCAAACAATAAACTTATTGACGATGGAACAATGGCTCAATTTCTTACAGACAACACTATTATTGTAGGTGACCTTAATGCCAAACATCAACTATGGGGATGTTCCACGCCAAACCCAAGAGGCAAAATACTTTCAAACTTATTTGACGACAATGCCTTCATGTGCTTAAATGATGGGAATCCTACCCACCATTCCTACAGTTATAATACCGCACAAACCCTTGATATAAGTTTCTCCAGTCCTGACATTTTCCACAAATGCAAATGGCAAATATTAAAAAGTATTGGAAGTGATCATTTGCCTATTTTGATAGAAATTAGCACTAAGACCAAAACCAGCTCAATTAAAGAAAAATTCTGGAACTTCAAAAAGGCTAATTGGAATCTTTACCAGCAAAACACCAATGAAGACTTTAGAAAAGCACCCACTAGGATAAAAGATCTGGAACAAAATTGGATATCTTTCAAAAACACCATTATTAAAGCAGCCAAAGTTTCAATACCAAGAGGTAATATTAAGAAATGGATTCCAAATTATACACACCAGGCAAAAGATATTCAAATACTTATAAATAAAAGAAATGAACTACAAAAAAAGTGCACCCAAAACCAAACAAATTGTAGAACTGAACTGAACATTGTGAATGCAAAAATAAAAAGATTATACGTAAATATGAAAAGGGAAAAATGGAAACAAACTTGTGAAAACCTGAACCCAAGAAACCCAAATACAAAACTTTGGCATTTGGCAAAACAAATTGACAGAGCCCAGCCACAAACTGAAAACACAAATATGATTAAGAATACAGATGGTACCCCAGCAACTAATGACAAAAATGCTGCTAATTTTTTAGGTAATTCATATCAAATAAGTAGTAAAATCAAATTTGAAATAAAAGATAAGAAAGTTGAAAAAAAGGCCCGAAAGATTATCCATGACTGTAAAAACGTCACTAGCACTCATAATATTTTCCATGAAAAAATCAATATGAAAGAGCTAGATTATGCATTAGAAAACACTGACCTGAACAAGACTCCTGGGCCAGATGGAATCCATGGCCAAATGATATCAAACTTGGGCAAAAATGGCAAAGAAAAACTTCTTGATATTTTCAATAACTCCTGGAAAACTGGAAAATTGCCTCAAGACTGGAAAACTGCAACAATAATTCCTATTAAAAACTTGACAAATCTGCTGATGACCCAAAAAACTACCGACCTATCTCCCTCACAAGTATTTGCTGCAAATTAATGGAAAAAATTATACTCAGACGACTCACCTACCACCTCGACACAAGAAATCTCTTACCAAAAGAACAATATGGATTTAGGAAAGGACATGGGACAATAGACCAACTCTTATTTTTCACACAAAAGGTAAAAGATGCACAAAACAGAAAACCAACTAACCACACAATAGCTGCTTTTTTAGACCTTATACAAGCTTTTGATAAGGTATGGAAAAACAAGTTAATTACAAAATTATACAAACATTTCAAAATTGATGGAAAAGCTATCACTTGGATAAATGATTTCCTTAAAAATAGATACATCAGGGTCAAATATAATGGCACTCTATCTAAAACCTTCAAATTGTACCAAGGATTACCACAAGGATCAGTCCTTAGCCCAACTCTCTTCACCCTATTTATTGCAGGCATAGAAGAAAAATTTTTACATAAAACCAATATTGGACTTTTCGCTGATGACATAATTCTATGGAGCAGCAATACTAACTGGAAAAAGGCTGAAAGAGATTTGAACAAGACTCTTTTCCACCTAGAAAAATTTGCTAATAAACATAAATTAGAATTTAACCCTCAAAAATCTGAAACCTGTCTTTTTACTACCGATAAGAAATTATACAAAATAAGACCAAAAATTATTCTGAAAGAACAACAATTGCAATATAATAAATATCCTAAATATCTTGGCTACACCCTGGATCCAGAAATTAACTCCAGTAAACATATTGAAGAAGTTATTAGAAAAGGAAGAGACCGACTAAAAATCCTGAAATATATTTCAGGAAGAGAGTGGGGAGCCGATGCAACCACACTAAAATTAACTTACACATCTCTAATTAGACCTATCCTGGAATATGGATATCAAATCTATGGTACAGCATCTGAAACAAATCTAAAATCACTGGAAAGGATACAACTAAGTGCAGCTAGAATTATTACAGGTCTTCGAAATACCTGCCCTAATGATATTGTACTTTACGAGGCAGACATTATGCCCTTAAAGGATAGAAGAAGCTACAATTTGCCAAAATATATAAACAAAATCAAGAGTTATGGAAACAAACACAGAACTTCCAAGTACATACTTAATTGGGAATCCAATTTAAGACTCAAAAAAGAAGGCCCTCTACACCTGGCCAAAAGAAATGAATTTTTAAAATATAAAGTGGAAAAAAATTATTTAGCAGAAAAAATTTCTCCATGCAAACCACTACAAAATGTTATTTTTAATGCCACTTTAAATGAACCCACCAACAAACAATACCAAAATTCAGAATACTTAAAACAATTATCATTAGAAATAATTAATAACATTCCTAAAAATGCAATAACTATGTATACCGATGGTAGCAGAGACGAGCTAGGACACACTGGCAGTGGCTGTCTCATCAAAACCACAAATGGCATTGAAAAAATGAACAGAAGAAACCCAGATTTTTGCTCAGTCTTCATATCAGAACTTATAGCCATCTATGAAGCCTTAAAATCCATCAGAAATACTAATTATCAAAATATCTGGATTCTTACTGATAGTAGAAGTGCCATACAACACTTGAGTCACACAGGGGAACTCAGAGACAAAGTAAGCAGGAACATAATTGGTTATCTCCAAAAACTCTCAAAAACATCAAAAATTCACCTTCAATGGATACCCTCACACGTTGGCATTGAAGGCAATGAAGCTGCTGATGTGCTAGCGAAAAAAGGCACAAAAGAACCCTTGCCACAGAAAAATAAACTTACTTTTAAAGAAATAGAAACAATAGCCAAAACAAAAATAAACAAGAACTGGAGGATCCCACCTACGCACAGTTGGTACAGTGGAGTGAACCCAGGAGAAGCTCTGAAGATCAGAAATAGACAGCATCAAACAACACTAACAAGATTTAGAACAGGCCATCTCAAGCCATTGAAGATAGAAAATAATAACAAAATTTATCCCACTTGCCCAAAATGTAGTTTGGTACCTGCAGCTCCAGAACACATTTTGGCTTGCATTAGATGCACTAAACAGGACCTTTGGGAGAGGCCGCTGCTCATCATAAAACAGCTCGAGGAGCATGAACTCATGGAATTCGTGTAATCTTTACACAAGGGGATAAGAAACAACAACATAACTAAGTTATTGTATACATGCCACATGTAGCCTTGTGCTACCATGGCCAGACTAGACAATTTTTTGACAATAAAAAATAATTTTATTGACATATTGTCAATACACACATATGCAAAAGAGCACAGTCTGCACTATTTTCAATAGATAATTATATATATATATATGTTATACAAAAATATTATTTTATTTCAAATTATATTTTATAGATTAAACTATTCTGTTAAGTATACCACCAGATGTCGTGACTTCCCTTTATATAAACCTATTGTTGTTGTTTCCCGTTGGCCGGCTCAAACCTTTTGTAATTATGTAAATAAGTTTTTCATTATTTTATTCTTACGCCTCAAATCAGGTATTTTTCCTTAATTATGTTTCATAAGCACAATTAAAGAAAATTATGATTCAAAGTTAATTTTATTTAATTATTACCATGACTGCAAAACAATATTGTAACATACTCATGGATACCAAAATCAAGCAACAGCTAATAATTCTATATAACTCTAATTACAAAATCTAGCCGAAATCATTTTTCCTAATATATATATATATTAAAAATAAAGAAGGCATCTCCTGACCACCAGCACATGTGCTTTTAGATGGCAGAGCACCATATAGTGGAGCAAAAATAAACTAAATGTTTATTTAACTTGCTCCGTGATATTTGGCCAACCATATTTCTTGATAAATCAAGAAAAGCCATCCCTGAACGCGTTTTGCGCTGTTGGCGCTCGTCAGCGTGGAGTAGGCTGTAACCACTGCGACCAAAAATATTTTGTTTAGTTTATTTTTGCTCCACAAGATGGAGCTCTGCCATCTAAAACGCACATGTGCTCGTGGTCAGGAGATGCTTTCTTTATTCTTAATATCAACACCTGACCCACTTATCTTTTATTTTTTCTATTATTTTTTCAGATATATATATATGCATAATACTGGCCAGACTAGAGCTGTTATACACATCTAATGAAGTGTTCTACATGGTAGTTAAATCCATTTCAAGTTGTGTGTTACATGTGTGGTGCGGCAGTTCTGGGGACCATCAGCCACGTGCCTCCACTCAGTCTCCTCTCATGGTGCCAACTTCAGAACCTCTGCCCACTTCCAACTACAAGGAGATTGTTACTGATGGAGTGGTGAGTCCGTCAGTCAGTCTCTTGTTGTTTATCTTGGTGGTGTATGTGTGTATGTATGGGGGATGTTAGAAATACATTTGTTTTTATGGTGTGTGAAGCCCTCATGATCTACTTCCTCCCTCATTTCTAGTTTTGTTCAGGTTGCTTTCTAAAGGGGAAAAAGGGATATTTCTTCTTTTTTCTTATATCCACTCAATCATATCAGGGTATCAAGCTTGTAAAGCTTGAGATGGTGTCTGCTGATGATGAGTTGATCTTATCAAAGGAGATTTGACATTCATAATGAGATTGGGTGAAGTAGAATATGTCTGCCTTTGTCATTAAAAGACTGGGAGCACTACTCAGTAGCAGGCCGACTTAGCTCCAATATGAAATGGCTGCCACTGACTTGAGGAACAGACATCATGTGAAGCTGCTCCTAACTTAAGAGTACAAATGCTGCTCATCCTGTATCCCAGGTTTTTGTCATTAAGACTGGGAGCACTACTCAGTAGCAGGCCGACTTAGCTCCAATATGAAATGGCTGCCTCTGACATGAGGAACAGACATCATGTGAAGCTGCTCCTAACTTAAGAGTACAAACGCTTCTCATCCTGAATCCCAGGATCAGGAGTTCTTACAGGGTACTATCAGCCGAGCCAGCTGAGCCCAGATTTTTTAGCCAGCTCGTTACTACTCCCCCTCCTTCCTTTTTAATCTGGGCTTAGGACCGACATGGGCGGAGTTTGATTTTTCTTGTTTTGAAATGATAAAATTGCTAGAGAAGGTTATATCTAACACTGATAACAAGGAACGTATTTTAATAAGTTAAATGCTGAGCCAGATTTTGGGCTAAACCTGACTCTTCAACTGCCGTTCTTCATAAACCTGAGGCTAGGAAGGAAGCCAATTGAAAAGCCTGTTTTAGCTCCGAAGCTCACTCGGTGTTTAGCTCAATAAAATACTTTTATTGCTAGCCCTTGTGGTATTATATACTCCTATATAACCTTCCTCTTACCTAATTTATTCACCTGATCCCAGTACTATTTTGTTCTATTTTTGACATAGTTTAGCGTTCTCATGCCCTTCCGACCTCAAATACCTGTTTCAGAATTTCACAGGATAACAAACCTGAAATAATCCCAATTTTTTTTTTTATAATACAGTGAACAATGGCTATAGTGAAACAAAGGTTTAATCCCATTGAGGTTTGCTATAGAGGGGTTTACTGTATATGTCTTACAGTCTCCATGACCTTGTATTATTATTTTTTGCTTATTCCTAGTACACGTAGTTCAGGCCATAATAATAATAATCATGCTGGGTAGGAGTAGGCAACTGCTTTTACTGTAAGTGCAATGACCTTGTATAATTATACAATGAGATAATTAAAAAAAAAAAGGGGGGGGGGGGGTCGGTGGAAGGCTGGTTAAACCGTTTGGTTTTCGACCACTACGACCCGGGTTTGATTCCCGCATTGGACATTTTTTTCTGATTTAAAAAAAAAAAATGCTCCAAACGCCCCCGATTCTTGCAAAAGTCCAACCCCACCAGCGAGTGCAAGTAACCACAGGGGCTCTGGCACATTTGTAGGTGCAAAGTCGAAATGCTTTTCACATGTGTAGACATGGGGTGCGCTTACAGTAAAAGCAGTCGTTAACTACCGACCATGATTATCATGGCCTGTACCATGTGTACTAGGGATAAGCAAAAAAAAAAAACACAAGGTAATAAGACCAAATCCAAATAAATAAATAGTGTGTGTATAAACACAAGGTAATAAGACCAAATCCATATAAATAAATTATAAACACAAGGTAATAAGACCAAATCCAAATAAATAAATTATAAACACAAGGTAATAAGACCAAATCCAAATAAATAAATAGATTCAGCACTTTTGTCTGAAGATGGTAACAACGCTGTTACTGAAACGTCACACACTATTTATTTATTTGGATTCAGTCTTATTACCTTGTGTTGAAAATTCCTTTAGTTATGTTACAAGCTGTAAAGTTACCATTTATACACCAAATGTGTAGGATGATAAGAGTTCCTCACTATGATATCGCTGCTGTTAACAAAACCTTATTTGAATTGAATGTCGTTACTCCTCAAACCAACGAACTGTATGGCTTAACTAGATGTAGATAGCAGTGCTGTGTGTCTGCAGAGGGAACGAGTGTTCCAGAACGGGGAACGAGAAGTTGTCTACCCCAACAGGTTCACCCAAGTGGTCAGTGCGGATGGCTCCTCCATGACTCTCACCTTCCAGAATGGAGATCAGAAGCAGATTCTTCCTGATTCAACCGAGGTACTGTCCTCTTGTGTCTTCTTTGTACTGCATATGTAAATCAAGTTGTATCTTGTACTCTATAAAAGGTCCAGAACTCTAAACAGACAACAACCAGGATATATATTCTTAGTACACGTGGTACAGGCCGTGTTAATCATGATGGGTAAAAGTTGGCGACTGCTTTTACTGTAAGTGCACCACATGGTTACACATATGAAAAGCAGTTAGACTTTCACACTTACAAATGTGCCAGAGCCCCGTTTGGTTACTTGCACTCGCTGGTGGGGTTGGACTTTTGCAAGAATCGGGGGCCATTGGAGCATTTTTTTTTTATCAGAAAAAAGAAGTGATCAATGCGGAATTCGATCCCAGGTCGTAGCTGTCGAAAACCAACAGTTTAGACCACCCTTCCATCGATCCTCTTACCAGGATATATATATGGTGATTTTAAACGACATTTGAAGTTACACCGCATGAGTTTCTTTTCAATGAAAATCAAAATTTATTTCAAGGAGAAATACCGACTATTTCCAACCTTTTGGATGAGGTATGAGAAGGTGAATTATGAAGAGTAATGATGAACGGAAAAATAAAAGTGTCCAGGGATGGGAATTGGGAATATATGGGGATTTGTAGTGGGTTATGAGGTAAGTGGTAAGGATACACACAGGGGGCACTATCCAGAAGGAAACACCTGTAAGGAGTAAATCAGAGAGGAAAATGAAAAAGGTCTGAGTACCACCCTGGGAACAACTTGTGTGGAGTTGACCTCAGAGCAAATTGTCCCCTGATCATCAAAATCCGGTGCTTTTAAACTCTTCTTAGTAAGCTAAAATAGACCACAGGGAGGGAGGGGCGACCCTATTCGTAGGAGAATGGGTCCAATACCATGTCCGCTTGCATCCATGTGTAGATGGGTATCAGCAGATTCATCAGTGCCCCAAGACAGTTTCTGAAGTTAGCGCTGTTTTAAGGACTTCAAACATTTTCTCTTGAAGTACATCCCAATAGAATTGTTTCTCGGTCCTTTTTCAGTAGGTTATGCAAAGATCTAGCTTTTTCAGCAAAATTTTCAATGAATATTTGGTAATAGGAACATAATCCAAGAAAACTCCTCAGTTCAGTGATATTTCTTGGCCTTGGAAATTTAGAGACGCTTCAACTTTATCTGGAACTGGATGAATTGCATGGCGTCAACAAGGTGTCCTAAAATATTTATTATCCTTGATCCAAAAAGACCCATTTTGTTGTTCAAACTTTACCTTACTTTATTTATCTCTGTGACATATTTTGGTGGAGTCGTGTGCTTTGTAAGTTTGGGAGAACAAACAAAATATCACTGAGAAGACCTTGGTACATTTTCTTAGATTGGCGCCAGGATATTTCTCCATTTCTCGAGTCTAGACCTTCCATGTAAACACAATGGCATAGTAGGTGGTCTACCTGGATGGCCTTGGTAATGAAGAGGCTACCAATGTAGACTTACATTAGTGTTTTTTTTTTTTTGCTATCCTTAGTACACGTGGTACAGGCCATGATAATCATGGTGGGTAGAAATAGGCGACTGCTTTTACTGTAAATGCACCACATGTCTACACATGTGAAAAGCAGTTTGACTTTGCACTTATAAATGTGCCAGAGCCCCATTTGGTTATTTGCACTCGTTGGTGGGGTTGGGCTTTTGCAAAAATCGAGGGCCATTGGGGCATTTTTTTTTTTTTTCAATCAGAAAAAAGTGCCCAATGCGGGAATCGAATCTGGGTCATAGCGGTCGAAAACCAATGGTTTTAGACTACTCTTCCACTGACCCCCCCCCTACATTTGTGTATATAATGGTATCTCCCTACCTGGGTGTAACTTGTATGACAAATCTACCCACGACTTTTTATAAATATTGTCTGGTTTGTTGCAGGTTTATCATTTTGCTGAGTCTGGTACGACTTGCACTACATATCCCAATGGTCTGAAAGTGATTGAATTTGCTGAGTAAGTTTCCATCTATCATTGGGCATAGTCAATCTTTCTAACATCTATACTCTTTCAATACCATCCACATTCCACATAGCTTATTGTGATCTATACAAAAGGGTATAAGAAGTTGATAAGGCACAATATGGATTATAGATTATAAAAACAAGGTATTATTATTACCTATACAGTAGAAACTCCCTTTAGCAGACACCCCGCTAGCAGACACCTTTCCACAAAGGACAGTTTTAATTAGTAAAATGACCATTTTTACTCTTTAGCAACTCTCCAGTAAGATATATTAGTAAATTAAATTTAATTGCCATCCATCATTAAAATTTTACACAAATAAATTTACTGGCAATGCGTTTCTTTTAAATATCATCAAATATTATCTCTACAGACCTTACTGCAATGATAGGAGTTATTGAATGAGAGGGCTTGGCTCATCAGTAGTGAACCCTCTCAGCGGTTTCGCCAAATTAACCGCTGAGAGGGTTCACTACTGATGAGCCAAGCCCTCTCATTCAATAACTCCTATCATTGCAGTAAGGTCTGTAGGGATAATATTCGATGATATTTAAAAGAAACGCATTGCCAGTAAATTTATTTGTGTAAAATTTTAATCTCCAGTAAGAGGACAGCTCTCCCTAAAGGGCACTTTAGCTATGCAATTAGGTGTTGTCATTTACAGGGAGCTTCTACTGTATATATTATAACCTTATGTTTAAGGGTATAATGAAGAAACACAAATCGGGTAGAAGAGCTTCTTTTAAAAGAAAATGATTGTACAAACTTTTGTGAAAGATGCTCTTCTACGGGTGACAATATACAACATACACAGCTCAGTCCAAGTTCATGGAACTTGTTGTTTTAACATTATGGAGACCATTGACCATGAACCAATTTAAAGAACAGAAAAGTCGTCATTTGAAACTCTGATAAAGGGACTGAAACCATGATCATGGGACGCACTGCCCTATCAGTCTAAAATTCTTGAAATTTCGCAAGATGTATTAATCTTCGTTTCCATAACTGAGCATTACAGTTTCCTAATATTTGAAGAATTAAAAAATTTGGTTACTTGCACCCGCTGGTGAGGTTGGACTTTTGCAAGAATCGGGGGCCATTGGAGCATTTTTTTTTTGCTACATCTACCTAATGTAGAATATAGCTTTTTCTGAAAGCTCCTTTTGATAGGATGATGGCAGTGGAGTTGGATGGTAGGTGTGACATGGCCACAAATGTTAACAAACCGCTCACATTTCTAAAACAATACAAGAGAGCACTCACTATATATAATACCAGGTTTAAAAAAACTTACACTCATGGACAAAACTTAAGGAAGTTGTACTTCTTAGCATCTATATATATATATATATTACTGAATGGTACGTTTTGTCTGAAGATTGTAACAATGCTGTTACCGAAATGTCACAAACTATTTATTTATTTGGATTTGGTCTTATTACCTTGTGTTTATAATCTATAATCCAAATTGTGCCTTATCATGGTAACAATGCTGTTACCGAAATGTCACAAACTATTTATTTATTTGGATTTGGTCTTATTACCTTGTGTTTATAATCTATAATCCAAATTGTGCCTTATCATGGTAACAATGCTGTTACCGAAATGTCACAAACTATTTATTTATTTGGATTTGGTCTTATTACCTTGTGTTTATAATCTATAATCCAAATTGTGCCTTATCATTATACTCCTAGATTTCAATGGATCTAGAAATATCTCCATATTTCCAAGGAAGGTGTTCAGAGCCAAATGATGGGTGATGTAGTGGCCAGATGGAACGTATCCAGACTGATGGTACCAGAACCATCACCTACCAGGACGGCACTCTGCGGACCATCTACCCTGATGGATCAGAGGAGAGCTCCACACCAGACGGCACCTCCATCCGAGTGGCCCTGGATGGTGTCCAGACCCTCACCTTTCCCAATGGTGAGAAGGAAATACGTTCCAAGGATTTCATGGTGAGTGGACCTAGCCTGTACTCTCTTGTGTTGCTGGGATGTTCCTCCGGTAGCTGGCGCTAATGCATCACACTATTTACTTATTTTTATTTGGTCTTGATAAGGCACAATTTGGATTATAGATTATAAAACAAGGTAATAAGACCAAATCCAAATAAATAAATAGTGTGTGACGTTTCGGTAACAGCGCTGTCACCATCTTCAGACAAAAGCATATTTTTTTACCCCTCCCAATTTTACCACAGCATGTTTTTTACCCCTCCCCATTCAGTACTTTTGTCTGAAGATGGTGACAGCGCTGTTACCGAAACGTCACACACTATTTATTTATTTGGATTTTTGGTCTTATTACCTTATTTTATTTGGTCTTATTACCTTGTATCTGTTATCTATAATACAAATTGTACACCTAAGCATAAGAAGGATTTTATTTACAAATTTAAATCTTTGGGTTTCCATTTCATGAGGACCACATAGGCTTGTCAGGAATATTGACAACTACATTTACATCATCACAAATGGCATTGACAAAATAAACAGAAGAAACCCAGATTTTTGCCCAGTCTTCAGATCAGAACTTATAGCCATCTATGAAGCCTTGAAATCCATCAGAAATACTAACAACACTTGAGTCACACAGGGAAACTTAGAGACAAAGTAAGCAGGAATATAACTGGTTATCTCCAAAAACTCTCAAAAGCCTCAAAATTCATCTTCAATAGATACCCTCACACATGGTATTGAAGGCAATGAAGCTGCTGATGCGCTAGCAAAAAATGACACAAGAGAACCCTTGCTATGCAAAAATAAACAAGAACTGGAGGATCCCACCTAAGCACAGCTGGTACAGTGGAGTGGACCCAGGAGGAGCTCTGAACTTCATAAATAGACAGCATCAAACAACACTAACAAGATTTAGCCAGTGAAGATAGAAAATAAAAATAAAATATACCCCACTTGCCCCAAATGTAGCTTGGCACCTGCAGCTCCAGAACACATTTTGGCTTGCATTCGATGCACTGTACAGGACCTTTGGGAGAAGCCGCTGCTTATCATAAAACAACTCGAGAAGCATGAACTCATGAAATTTGTGTAATCTTTACACAAGGGGATAAGAAACAACAACAACACAACAGGATAAGAAACAACAACAAAACAACCACACACCATCATGTCGTAGAGCCTTCTCAGATGGCTGGAGGTGGGCAGCCATCATGAAACATCATTTTACCCTGAAGCACTTCTTACATTACCTTCTATTTTAGACTCTATTCTAATAGATTTGTGAACCAATCTTTCTTCCTTGGTGTATATAACTCTCCCTTCATTCTTCAATCCTCCCCCCAATTCCCATAGTGGACAATCTCTACCTGAAGCCCCATATTTGAACCTCACTCTGACAAAAACCCTGATGTTGCAGCAGCGGGAGTTCCCCGATGGTTCCACCAAGACCATCTTCTCCGATGGGAGAGAGGAATCCCGCTACAAAAATGGCCGGATCCGAATCAAAGACAAGTTTGGAAACATTGTCCTGGATCTTAGACCACCACCACCCTCTTGAGATTTCTTCACCAATGTCTTCCACTCAGTGTAGGAAACACAAGCTAGCTGCCTTCTTTATAATGCCCTTAATGTGTGTTCAACACATTCTATAAAGGCCAATATGTTTATATGTAATGGTATGGAGCAATATGGGCCTTAGTCATCCTCATCTTTTCTCACCCACTGATCATTTGCCATTATGTTTATGCCATTGTGTGTGTGTGTGTGTGTGAGAGACTTTATAAACATAAGGTAACAAGATCTCATCCAAATTATATGAGACCTTTCGGTAATAGAGAGTATTGTGCCATAATCAGACAGAAGTTAAAAAAAGAAAAATACTTTTTATATTTGTCTGATGATGGTAACAATAACAAGGTAATAAGACCAAATTCTAATAAATAAATAGTATGTGACATTTCAGTAATAGAAAGCATTGTGCCATCATCAGAGACAAAAGTTAAAAAAAAAAACTTCATACAATTGTCTGATGATGGTAACAAGGCTGTAATTACAAAAACAAGGTAATAATAACAAATTCCAAAAAAATTAATAGTGTGTGACGTTTTGGTAACAACATTGTTACCATCATCAGTATTCATGTCTGATTATGGTACAACACTGTTACTGAGGCGTCACACTCTATTTATTCATTTGGATTTGGTCTTGTAATCTTGTGTTTGTAATCTATGATACAAATTGTACCTAATCAACATAGTTATAGAGTAATACGTCACATATAATTTATTTTTAATTAAATTGGATCAAAATTTCATTTATTTTACCAATATTTCAGTTGGCTGAACACTAAACTTTATCAAGGTATTATAACATTTTTAATGTTGTGTCAACAACAAACTCAGCGCCACATAACATCAATATGTGTTGTTGTTGTATTTGTTGTTGACACACATTAATATGTTATAATATCTTGATAAAGTTTAGCGTTCAGCCAACTGAATTATTGGTAAAATAAATGATATTTTGATCCAATATATGTCTTTTTAATTAAATATTTATTTATGGATTGCTCTATTTTAAAAAATATAATATATTAATCTGGATCTTGTCACTTTGTCTTTCTTATATCCAAATTATGATTTATTCCTGAGAGTTGAAGTTATACCATACAGTTTCTCTGCTAATTCAACACCTACACTTGAAATAACTTAACCTTATTTTATATATTTGAACTTCACAACCAATCTATATGTTCTCTATAAAATTCCACATTTTTCAATTCAACTAAAGAATGAATAAAAGAGAGTAAAATTTGAAAGGAAACTGTTGTTTGGAAACAATAGTTTAATTATAGTAAGGGTTAGATTGGTTGTGACATACTAAAAGGAAATTTTTATTAAATATTTAATGAATTTATTGCCTATATTTCTATAGCTTTTTCATCCTAAATAGCTCTTTAGCCATATTTTTTCTCTCTTCCCATTTTTAAAAACTCTTCAAATTATTTGATGCATTATTTTGTGTTTATTTGAAGTTATTGTAAATCTTTTAAAGATGGATATTAATATAGTTTCCTGGAGTATATTTTATAAATGTCTGAAATGGTTAAAAGATGTTTTTTTTATATAACTCAGTTGTAAAAAATGTCAAACTATATATATATATATTTTTTTCCATCTCCCATAAACTATGGAACTGCTCCATATCAAAATCAGCCTTAATCATTAGTAATTTTTTGTCAGCAAATTTGTGCAATTAGTGATTCAAATTCACATTTCTTAATTGGGACTGCTATTTAATTAGGGCTGGTTTTGCCTTTCCAGTAAGTCCCAAAGGTTTAAAAAAAAAAAAAGAATGTTAACTTTTTTTTTTGCTCATCCCTAGTACACGTGGTACAGGCCATGATAATCATGGTGGGTAGAAGTAGGTGACTGCTTTTAGAATGTTAACTAAATCTCACAGGACCAATATGTTTGTGAGTCTTAGATACTTAAAAGAGAGCTTTTAATAACCAGTTACAATATACAGTACACCTATCCCCTGATTTACACGGTAGATCGAGAAAATCTCGTTACTGAGAAAAACGTGTAAATCGGGGGATAGGTGTACACAGAAAAAAAAATAAAATGAATTGACAGGTTAAAATATGTAGTCAGCACATAAGCTCGGGATTCCTCGTGAGATGTGTACACAGCGCATGTGTGCAATCACATTAGCATTTAGTATAGTGCGATAAAAATAAAAAATAAACTTATTTGGAAAACCGTGTAAAAGCGAAAACGTGTAAAACAAGTACCGTGTAAATCGGGGGATAGGTGTATAGAGTTAATCAAACAAATGCCACAGATTTCTGGAGATATATTCTTTTAACTTTATTAAACGTAATCTTAAACTTTCAGGCATCTCTGACCTTCCAACATGTAATTCTGTAGAAGGGCAGAGATGCCCTGAAAACTCAAAATTACTTTAATAAAGATAAAAGAAACACATCTCCAGAAACTGGTAGCATTTGTTTTGATTAATATACAAGATATTTAAACCAACAGTATAATAGTTAATGTGATATTGTACTGGGATAAGGTACATAAATTATGAAAAAGGCATCTCTTTATCGTGCAATTGAAATTTCAGGAGATGCCTTTTTCATAGTATATACAAGAAAATTAGACCTAATCTAAATATTTTAATAGTGTGTGACGTTTCGTCAACAGCATTGTTACCATCATCAGACAAAATTCTTTTGTGATGATGATGGTGACAATGCTGTTGCCGAAACGTCACACACTAATTATTTATATTAGGTCTAATTTTCTTGTATTATAGTCCAAATTGTGCTTTATCATTCATAATATATAGTTAGTTAATAGTTAAGTATGTGTTCTAGAGAAAGCTTTATAGAGCTAGTATATTTAATATTAGAGAAAGAATCAATATCTAGTTATATAGATGACTTACTTCTATTGTATGATCTCAGTCAATAGCTTAATCTTTCTAAATCTTCAAGATATTTTATATAATATTTTAAGTATATAATAATCCCTGAGGAAAACAACTTACAAGATACTTTTCCCTGAATGAATTCATCTCTCCAATATTACGATGTATGTAGACATATCTCTACCTATCAAATATCAAGAAATATTCCTAAGACAACCACCTTGGTTGTATGTATACTACGTGTCCAATAGCTTAAAGCCTTTATTGAATTCAGAACTGATGCAGTAGAGTTTTTTTGTTTTTTACTTATCCTTTTAGTCTAAATTAGAAAAGATCTTGGAGGTCGTGCTCATAAAGAGATGCAGTAGAGTGAATTATGAAAATTTGAAACTATTATAGACCCTAGTTTAACTATAGTTTGAGAAACATGGCGAAATTCCTGGTTTTTCTCATCAGAAACTTGTTTTTATTTGATAATATCAACTACCAATCCAGAGTTAAGTTTCTGAAATTTATTTATGAGGTTGCTAACCACAGAATGGATGATTTTTGAGCCCCAAAATTAAGTTTCTTACCCTCTAGCTTTCAGACTAACATAACCTTCAACAGGAACACCTAAGAAGTATAACTTCTAGCAACTATACATACTGAGAATTAAATTTAACTAAAATATTTCATTTTTGGCGTGTATAGTTGGTGCTTCTGTTGAAGGGCATCCTAGCCTGAATGCTAGAGTGTAAGAAACTAAACCCTGGATTTTGCTTATTGATATTGCCATGTGGAAAATTAGGAAAGACAAACTTCAGGATGACACAGCAATTTATTCAAGGCAAGAATAAACTATGAATGATAAAAAGATAAGTAATGAGGAAAGTTCACAGAGTAACAAAATATAAACATGATACTCTTTTAATAAAATAATACATACTTTGCTACAATATTGTTGAAGTCTCTCAGGAGATGAACACATTCATAAGACTCTTTGTCAGACATGACAGAATAATCCCTGATAATCTCAAAGAGAGACCAAGTTTAACTGTATTCTAGGTATGGTCTCTCATGGGAGGTTCTGCTGTATTTATTTACTACATGTATTTTTACTATTTTGACTCTGATAAATAACAGGGACCATCTTTGTATCATCCTTTAATTGTACAGTAGAACCTCCATGACACTCATGCTAGAGGACACCTCTCTATAAAAGACAGTTTTCATAGCCAAAAATACCATTTTTACTATTTAGTAACTCTCCAGTAAGAGGACAACTCTCCCTAAAAGAGGCTCTGCAACTAGGTGTCCTTTACAGGGAGATTCTACTGTATAATGAATCTTTTGTTATCATGTTTTTTTATACAACTCTCTCTATTCCTTTCTTTAAAAATGACTTTGAACAAATGCCTTATGTCCGTCAACTTCCGGAGACTCTCTCTATGGACAAGTACACCTATCCCCCGATTTACACGGTAGATACGTTCCTGAGAAAAACGTGTAAATAGAAAATTAAAAATTAGAAATACAGACACAGTGTGCGTGTGCAGCAAGTCAGCACATAAGCTCGGGATTCCTCGTGAGATGTGTACACAGCGCATGTGTTCAATCACAGTAGTATTTAGTATAGTGCGATAAAAACAAAAAAAAAAACTTATTTGGAAAACCGTGTAAAAGCGAAAACGTGTAAAACAAGTACCGTGTAAATCGGGGGATAGGTGTATTGCCATAATTTGTCCATATAGTGTATATATATATGCCTTAACAAGTGCCACAATACCATCGCTCCTCTATATGATACAAGGTATTTCATTGTCATCCTATGATGCCATAATGAATTGCCAATTTGGTTCTATTTTTGATATTACGGGACCACAGTAATATGTGTAAGATTCACACACTAATTAAGCCAATTTGTATAATTGTATTTGTATAGTTTTTAACAATATTTGAACATATACATACATATTTCTAACTAACTTTTTGTGTGTTCCTGTATAGCCTTGTGTTGTTGTTGTTTCTTATCCCCTTGTGTAAAGATTCCACGAATTCCATGAGTTTATGCTTCTCGAGCTGTTTTATGATAAGCAGCGGCCTCTCCCAAAGATAGCCTTGTGTTCACATGCCAAATAACAAAAGTTTTACATTGTAGATTTTCTCTTGGTTTCCATGAAGGTTTCTTTCTCTTTTTTAACTTGAGGGAGTCCAAGAACAGATAGTTTCTCTGCTATAAACATATCAGAAGTAAATGTCACACAATTAGAAGTGTTAATTCTGATACTTAATAATTACAATGTGGGGAACACATTATTGATTGTATTGACTCATCCATTGATGAGCTCTACTCTTCCCCGGTAAACACCATCAATAAGTTTTACAAGCTTGATACCATAATATGATTGAGTGGAGATAAGAAAGAAGAAGACAATAGATGGGAATTTACTGGATATGAATTAAATAATGCAATGGGTTTCTGGATATATGATTTTCATTTTATTAATTTGGGACCAAGATAATTATTTTAAGTTAGCTACCACTTCACTTAGCATCTGAGTTTTGTTTAAAAAACAACACAATGTTCCTGACTTATCATTTATACTAATTATTTCTGTGGAAATTAAAGATTTATTTGTCTAGAACAAGGGTCAGCAAACTTTTGAGTTGGAAGAGTCAAAAATTACAATTTACAAAATATCGAAAGTTTTTTAAAAGCCACAAAATATTTTCTTGCCAACAATAAATAGTACTCACATAAATATTTACATATGGAACTATATAAAGAGCCTCACATCCAAAGAGCCGCATGTAGCTCGCAGTTTGCCGACCCCTTGGTCTAGAACCTTCTAGACTGTGGATTGTATGTAAAGATCTCTCTACTTCAATCTTAGGTTCTACCAAAATGTCTTATGTAAAGAGAAAATAGTTTTCAGTGTGATAAAAGTCATTGAAAACTCTTTCTATCTAGCTTAGCAAGGTGTTGTATATTTTGTATATATATTGGATTTAGAAATATTTTATTCTTTCAATATTTCAAAAGGCAATTCGTCTTTATTGAAGATTTTTGTGTTTTCCACTAAAACACATAAGCAGGTGCTCCACTCTTATTCTGCAGGACCAATGAAGGAATTATCTCTAATATGTATATTTGTATGATACTGGAACTGAATGAAGAAAGTTGAGGCTATGCAAATTGAAATGTTAAACTTGTGTTTGAGTCTGCGCATTCACTTTTTTCCTCAAAAATACTCTTTCAAAAAGGGTTTTGGATAAACATCGAAGTCTTGGTCAATAGCTAAGATCAGTATATATAGAGCTTAGGTTATGAAATAGACTGAGTAGATATATAGAAGTGAGTACTTTGTGAATTCACTTTTTTCTCAAATATACAGTTAAACCTTTCTATAGCGCCTCCTCTTGGGACTCACCAAAATAGGGTGCTATAGAGAGGAGGTGCTATAGATAGGTCACTTTTAATGTGAAATGTTTACATTTTAATGTTTAAAATGGGGCGCTATAGAGAGGAAGGTGCTATTTAGAGGGGGCACTATAGACAAGTTTAACTGTACTTTTTCAAAAAAGGTTTTGGGGAACATTGAAGTTGGTAAATAGCTCAGTATATATAGAGTTTAGGTTATGAAATAGACTGGGAATATATAAAAAAGTAAAGTACTATCTATAGAGATGGTTGGCAGTTTAGATAGTGGTTCTTTGTTGGACTCTAGGTTAGAGGACTTGAGGAAATACATGTGGGATACCTGGGTATGGGGATAGAAGCAGGCATACTTATTTACATATATCTCTTAAAACATATTAGAACTTTATCTATGGATTTTGTGTTTACAACATGTACAACATGAGAGGAAAAGTCAGAATTTCACCAAAGTGTGCCTGGATCATGGTACCATGATCAACGAATGCTGTATCCATACACCCCATATCATTAGAGAGATCAGAACAATAAAATAATAATTATTTATTTTTCACAAAAAGTTACAAGTTTTTCTCTAAAAAGTGTAACGAATGGTCAGTCTATTTACATATTTTTATTTACAACTTCAATAAATAATAACAGTAAAAGTAAACAAAGATATTTACATTTGGAATCTTAACATCTGGTCAGTGCTGTGGCCCTCACAGATATGGTCCTCTGATGTTCTGTAGCTCTCCAGCAGTCTTTCTATGGCCTCCCCTGGTGGCTCCTCGATAACATGGTCCTCTGGTCTTGATCCATTCTTGTCTGTCAGGTCTCTAGTCATCTGCTTTAGGTCATTCTCCTGGATTAATTATATTGTGAAATAATTGCAAAAGATTTAAACGATATATATAAACCGAAATAATTGCAAAAAGTTTATTTTTTTATTTGTATGGGCATGTGTATTTCTTAGACCAATGTCGAAATTTGTTTTCATACCTCATGTAGATAGAAATATCCTTGATAAGACACAATTTGGATAATAGATTATAAACACAAGGTAATAAGACCAAATCCAAATAAATAAATAGTGTGTGACATTTCAGTAACAGCGTTGTTACCATCCAGACAAAAGTACTGAATCCACAAGTACATTCAGTACTTTTGTCTGAAGATGGTAACAACGCTGTTACCGAAACCTCACACACTATTTATTTATTTGGATTTGGTCTTATTACCTTGTTATAGAAATATCCTGTTTCTTGACTTCTGTAGTGAATGAAGAAACTTTTTGCAATTATTTAAATTGATAATAATAATAATAATAATAAAAGACCTTTTTTAATAGTTATCCCAATAGAATGGCTTGTCAATGTTTATACTATATGACCAGGATATGCCTCATCACAAACACATGATGTGTTTACACAACTTCACAGAACTCCATTTCCCAAACCAAGAAACAAACTTGTGCCTGAATGAACCACACACTATTGTGTTCTCAAGAGAACCAATGTCTTTTATGTATTTTTATTTACATATTTACATCATTGTTAAATTCCTAATGTGCATATGTACCACCTACTTACCATTCTATTTATTTGTAATAAAATGTAAATATAATGTATATTTTTACATATAGATATTATGATGTCATTTTTGCCTTCTTTTGTATAGATCTTATTTATGTGTGAATAAATCTTTTTTTTTTTTTCAAAATATTTTTGTGAAATTATTTTTTGACAAAAAATATTTGCTAATGATACATGATAACTTGTTTTGAAAAGTGAGTGGTGCTTATTTTAATTACATATTTAGTAATGGGCTATGGTAATTATGGTGGATAGAAGGTTGTGACAGCTTGTACTGTAAATACACAACATGTCTACACATGTAGTACCAGGCCATGATAATCATAGTGGGTAGAAGGTTGTGACTGCTTGTACTGTAAGTACACCGCATGTCTACACATGTAGTACAAGGCCATGATAATTATGGTGGGTAGAAGGTTGTGACTGCTTGTACTGTAAGTACACCGCATGTCTACACATGTAGTACAAGGCCATGATAATCATAGTGGGCAGAAGGTTGTGACTGCTTGTACTGTAAGTACACCGCATGTCTACACATGTAGTACCTGGCCATGATAATTGTTGTGGCTTGAATGTTCAGTAAATGATATAAAGAAGCATTTTACCACTTGACTTGAATTATTTGATTTATTTGAGTTTCAGAGTTAGGAGTAGCTACAACATTAGTTATCTAAATTGAGTCTTTTTCTTTTCCTGATAGAAATTTACATATCTTACTGAATCATCAACAATATACAAAAATTGAAATTTTAAAGGATTTACAATTATTTACATATAAGAATAAAAATTAAAAAATTGCTTAATACAAAATTTAATTTAAAGAAAAATCCGACTTCCAAAATTATATCACAGGATCCAACAATAATCATAGTGGGTAGAAGGTTGTGACAGCTTGTACTGTAAGTACATCATATGTCTACACATGTAGTACCAGGCCATAATAATTATGGTGGGAAGAGAGTTGTGACAGCTTGTACTGTAAGTACACCACATGTCTACACATGTAGTTCCAGGCCATGATAATTATGGTGGGTAGAGGGTTGTGACAGCTTGTACTGTAAGTACACCACATGTCTACACATGTAGTTCCAGGCCATGATAATTATGGTGGGTAGAGGGTTGTGACTGCTTGTACTGTAAGTACATCATATGTCTACACATGTAGTACCAGGCCATGATAATTATGGTGGGTAGAAGGTTGTGACAGCTTGTACTGTAAGTACACCACATGTCTACACATGTAGTACCAGGCCATGATAATTATGGTGGGTAGAGGGTTGTGACAGCTTGTACTGTAAGTACACCACATGTCTACACTTGTAGTACCAGGCCATGATAATTATGGTGGGTAGAAGGTTGTGACTGCTTGTACTGTAAGTACACCACATGTCTACACATGTAGTACCAGGCCATGATAATTATGGTGGGTAGAGGGTTGTGACAGCTTGTACTGTAAGTACACCACATGTCTACACATGTAGTACCAGGCCATGATAATTATGGTGGGTAGAGGGTTGTGACAGCTTGTACTGTAAGTACACCACATGTCTACACATGTAGTACCAGGCCATGATAATTATGGTGGGTAGAGGGTTGTGACTGCTTGTACTGTAAGTACACCACATGTCTACACATGTAGTACCAGGCCATGATAATTATGGTGGGTAGAGGGTTGTGACTGCTTGTACTGTAAGTACACCACATGTCTACACATGTAGTACCAGGCCATGATAATTATGGTGGGTAGAAGGTTGTGACAGCTTGTACTGTAAGTACACCACATGTCTAAACATGTAGTACCAGGCCATGATAATTATGGTGGGTAGAAGGTTGTGACAGCTTGTACTGTAAGTACACCACATGTCTACACATGTAGTACCAGGCCATGTTGGGTAGAGGGTTGTGACAGCTTGTACTGTAAGTACAACACATGTCTACACATGTAGTACCAGGCCATGTTGGGTAGAGGGTTGTGACAGCTTGTACTGTAAGTACAACACATGTCTACACATGTAGTACCAGGCCATGTTGGGTAGAAGGTTGTGACAGCTTGTACTGTAAGTACACCACATGTCTACACATGAAGTTCCAGACCATGATAATCATGGTGGGTAGGAGTTTCTATAAATACCACATGTCTACACACATGTAGAGAGCAGTTTAACACCTCTGCACCAAACAAGATGCCACAGTACCTACAGTTTGGTTACTTGCATTCGCTGGTGGAGTTGGGGAAACCTTAAGTCAAAAACTACATTATAGGACAGTAAATCCTCTCCCATGGAAGTCCATCCAGAAATATAGGTACTCCTGGTCTTTCTTAGAGGTTGTCTCTTATTGGAGGTAGGTGGATTATGTATTTTATATATTTTATTTTACAAAAAGGGGGTGAGGCTTGTTGGTTAATTTTGGTTTTAAAGCAGTGGTCATCACGAGAGGCTTGAGATCTACATAAAAACACATTCTAATTTGATTCCAGTAAAGAAATCCTTGCTGTTTTAAATCTTGTATTATGGCACTTATGTAGACTGGAACAAGATCTATGAATGGTTCTCTAACCTCAGCCTGTTCTAACTCTTATATAAGTTACCCACATATTGATTGTTGCGTTGTTGTGTGTGTGCTTGACAAAGAATAATTTCCGTGTGTACAAAGGATCTTTAGGACTTTATTTAAGCCTAATCAATAAAAGAAGTACAGAAAAATGCAAAATAAAAGAACAACAACAAAGAAAACAGCCGTTACAAACTCACCAACTGTAGCACAGAAAAGGAGAGCAAAAGACAGAAGTTGGTAGAACCTTCTAGAGTCTTCCACGAAGTACACCAGCGAAGATACTATGTTTCATATTCTGAAGATATCATTGAAATAAGACGCAATCCTACAGTTACTAAATGGTAAGTAAACAGAAGATTAAGGTGGAAAAATCGCTCGTAGGGGTACCACTGATGAGCCACGCTATTTAACACATTTCTTGTATAGGAGCTGAAGAAATTCGTCCAAAGTATATATATTTTTTAATCATAAAAAAAAAATAATATTTAAAATATATTCTAACTTGGCATCGGTGTCACGAGGCTCAACAAACTCATGCCCTCAGGAGAGGCATTGCACTGCGGTGTAGCTGTCCCTGGCCACTTCCCCAAACTGGGGTAGCTGGGGCGCGTAATTTGTGGGGACTGCGTACGTGCTCTCCCCTTATAAACAATTTTAAAAATAGTGATAAAATATATAGCGTGTTACTTATAGATTATACAAAACGGAGATTATATAAAATGTATACAAAACGGAGATTATAAAACGTGAAGACTGTGATGTAAGGAAGAAGCTATCAGTACCACACCCATAATTAGCCCCATTCCAGACTGAGGTTGGATGGATCCTGACGTAACGGAGATGGTCCGTTGTCACGCCAGAGTTCACCGACCGCGGCTGTGATCAATGGGAGCTGGTGACAGATTTAGCTCGCTCTCTTCCTCACGTGACGTCGTAGTTGGCAGCTGTTTAAACATGACAGCCACCAGCTTGGCTCACACCGGAGTACGTCTTACTGATATTGTTATTGTCGTGTCCATTGAAGAGCCTCAGAGGTCTCCATACAACTCTATCACAGCAGTCGCAATGTCCACTATCTTGGGTGTGTAAAGCTGCTGCTCGTGTGTCCATGTCAATTTTCTGCAAGGCTGCGGTCATTGCTGGGCATGAAAATATGTGGGTAGGTGTTAGTTACACACCAGGACAGTTGTTGCATGTCCTATAGGTTCTTGTACCATCTGATGATATACTAATTAAAAGGACGTACAGAGCGCCATCTGTATGTGGAGGGTGGAGTTATTCAGCGCTGTCTTTCAATCATATTTTATACACCCACACACACAGAAGCCTCTTCTTTTCATACTTTTGTTCCAAACACCATCTCCAAGAATAAAATTTCAAATGAAGACTATATATATGAGGAGAATCAACAACACAGTATTGATGTAAAATCTTATCAGGCTTCTATAGATAAGCTTCTTTTTTTGAAACTTTACACTGGACCAATATGTTTGTGAATCTTAGATATTTAAAGAAAGCTTCTAATACAGTAGAACCTCCTTGTAAAGGACATCTAATTGCATAGCCAAAGTGTCCTTTAGGGAGAGATGTCCTCATACCAGTGAGTTACTGAATAGTAAAAATGATAATTTTATAAATGAAAACTGTCCTTTGTAGAGAGGTGTCCTCTATCGCGTGTGTCCTCTCATGGAGGTTCTACTGTACTAACACAAAAATATGTAATTTAAATCTCTAGGTTCCATGCCAGAATTCTATAGATCTAAATTACAATTTCAAAAAGAAACGTATTTCTGGAAGCATGCTGATTTCATCTTTATATATTGAAACAAGGGGATATTGTATTGAACAATACCGTAATTGTGACCATCTGGTAAAATTAACTGACCAAATTGCTGAGAAGGTTCAGCCATGATTGAAACATTATTACAAATGAATTTTAGGAATATTTATGAGCCAGCGGTAAAATAATGATCTCAACTAATGTATGAAAAAATGAAAGTTGTATAAGCTTATGATTTTGCTTTGTTTTAAAAATGAATCGATGTTGATTCCATATGCTTGAATTGAATATTACACCTTAGTTTTATATATTTTATTGCTCAAAAATGAACAAAACAAAAAGGAAACTATAATTGCAAATGATTTGTTAATTAACGAAGAAAAGAAAACAATAATTTAAAAAATGATGATAAAACATGGAATATGTCTACCAGAAAAATGCTTCTATGAATTAAAAAATAAGAATAATTACAAACTTAACATAAAAATTTCAAACAACTAATGTGAATTGGATTCTACATGACATTTAAAAGTCCATAAAAGATGTTCTCGCTGGGTGCTACATTCTTCAACAAAGGAGAAGATGGAAACCAGAGTTGAACGGTGCGAGTAGAGACATACAAGATCGAAAGACAGTTAATAGTGACTGGTATACAACAAAATGCCTTCCAGCAGTATTTGAAAAATCAAGCAAACCAGACCAAAAGCTCAACTTAGAGGAGTCCTTTTTTCACCGTGACAACGCAAGACCGCACACCTCAGCTCGAACATTAGACTTTTTAGCCAACTCTGGTGTCCAATTAGGCACTCATCCACCATATTCACCAGACCTAGCACCTTGTGACTTTTTTTTATTGCCAAAAGTTAATTCATTTTTGAAAGGGTTAAAATTTGACACTGATGATGAAGTACTGCAAGCCTTTATCAATGCCATAAATTCCATCTCCGAATATGACTGGTGTAAGTGCTTCGATAATTGGTTTCTACGGATAAAATCTTGCATAGGTTCTGAGGGTGAATACTTTGAGAAACTCAGAAAATTTGAAAGCTGCAATTTTAATAAAAATAAGTGATTGCAAAAACTTTTGAAGTGAACCTTGTACAAAAGAGCAACTTCAAAAACCGTATATCCTAACTGGTGATGGGGATGTTGAATACAACATTAAGCTTCATCACCAGCAAAAATCAATAGTTTGATGCCTTAAATTTCAACGAAGTTCGTCGAAAGTCAATGCTGAAATGGTGGCCTACTTTCTGATCTGAATTGGCGTGCTAAAGAAGATCGAATTAATCCACTGTTTTGATGCATTGAATAAGTACATTTTAATGTACTTGTTAAAATTAAGAGGTGCTTCTTTTTGCAGATGAATGCCATCCTCTCGCCCTATTTCACCATCAAATACAAATGAATACGTCCTTCCATTTCAAATACAGGAGGTAGGGACAGATCTTAGCTTTCGCAGTGTCGAGTGGCCATTGGATCATGTTCAAAAGGTCTTCCTGGTTATTTCTTGGTGTATTTAAGTGCAAGAAGTCTATCAGAAACCCCAAATTGTTTCTGAGAAGAAATTGAACAAGCGGTCTTCACCTTATCTATGACTATTCCAACTTTGCAGGAGTGATGATTTAACTCTTTTTATCAACCACTTTAATTTTTACAAATTTAATGAACTCTGTCGCTTGATATACATGTAAATATGCAATTATTCAATTTCCAAGTTTCATTTTGCTCTTGTTTATAGGCGCATAATAATATGTAATAGGCGCAAATTCTTCAATTTCGCTTCTTGTTGGATAATAAATGAATAAAAGTAAATTTATTTCAGAATAACCCATCAATACAGCAGATGTATTTTAACTATACTTAGGTATACTATAACCCCATGCTACCAAGACCATTTGTACGAGTACTATTGTAGCAAAGTATTTATTATTTTATTAACCGAGTATCATTTTTTATGTTTATATTTTGTTATTCTGTAAACTTCCCTCATTGCTTATCTTTTTTAAATCATTCATAGTTTGTTCTTGCCCTCTTGCAAATTCTGTAGGATCACCTCTACTCCACCAAATCGCAATATGTAGAAGTATTGTAAATAGCCAGGACAAGGTGACTCGAATGTAACACATGTAAATAGAGACGAAATAAAATATAGTGTGTTCTTGCCTTAAATTGCTGTGTCATTAACTACGCTCCAGGAATCCGGGTTATCTCAAGAGAGAGAGAGAGAGATTGAGATTGAAACTGATTTATTACAAAGTCCATATAAGATTATATAAGGTTAAATACAGAATAAATATAAATATGAATAAAATTATTATATAATGATAAATATACGAATAAATAGATAAAAAATATATTAATATTTTGGTAAATATACATATATATATATATATATCGTATATTTTAAACTGTATAATAATGACACTTTTAGTATATGTCACATATCTTCCAATTAGTTAAAGCCTATACCATATAAGATCCTACCTTCTATTAAAATGTACACTGTTTCTATTTACTACCACCCCATATTTTGTATATAAACTATTTGTATTTAAACCCCCTATTTGTATGTGAAACTAAAAATGTTGACGTCAAAATAAAGATCCAAAGAGTGGCCGGTCAGCTGGTGGCAGGGACAGAGGGGAGGAAAAATGCCAAAGCCCATGTGGGGCCCCCAGGGACTCTTTATAGACATCCCCTGTAAACAGGACAGGTTTTGGCAGGGGGTCAGCAGCAGATGGTTCTAGGGTGTGTTTCTCGGAAGTCCGCTTCAGTCTGTCTCTCCATGTCTCGGTGATAAGCATCCAAGTTTGTGTCATGGCCTCTACCTCTGTCCCGTGGGCTGTTCCCGATCCCTCTCGGTGCTAACATCTAGCCCTGCCTCTGCTTCTTGTTGTCCGCGTGTGGGAAGAACATCAACACTCGCCTCACGTACACGACTGCCAGCTTATCCATACGTCGACATTTGCAACAATATTACATATATATAAATATATACAAGTCGTCATTGGTGGCGCCCACCGCAGGAAAGACTCCACCACCGATGGACTGCGAGAGTTCTTTCCCACAGAGTGGGCAGGTCGATGAAGTAGCTGGCGTTGCCCACCTCAATACCAAGATGGTACTTGTAGATGGTAGCCTTCGCCACATTTGTGATATTTATTGCCTCGGGATGAAGGCCGACGCCGAAGAGTCAGTCCTGCAGATCCAGGGGCATTTCGCAGGAGGCGAACACCTCCAGGAGCAGGGGTCGCACGGCTCGGCAACTCCAATATCTGTGAGTCAGCGACCCGTCGCTGGACCCACAGGCGGCACAGGTGGCACGCCTCGAGGCAGGATGGTCAGGATTGGTCAGAGAGAGAGTGTCATCCTGAAGTTTGTCTTCCCTAATTTTCCACGTGTCACTATGATCGGACCATTCTAGCTGGACCTCACTATCCATCACCTGTTGCCAACTAGGTCAAAATCATCCTTACATCGACCTGAGCGACCCATTGACCCCGATATCGAGCTATCGACACTTTGCAAATTGAATCCAACTTGTAAATTCAATCGACCTCCTTTACCTGAATCCCCTGGGAGATGACCTCTCATTTACCCTAATTTATGATTCTCATGACATTATCATATGTAAATGGAGGTATATTTACTTTGATAGATTCATTTCCTTTGTTTTCTAATTGTATATTTGTGTATAGGGGAGTTGAATATTTAAACATAACTCTGAGTATACTTCTTCAAATAAGAGACAATTCGGCCAGTAAATCTTTTTATTGTCTCGACGTTTCGACAAAAATCTTTTGTCCTCATCAGGAGCGAACAAAAATTAAAACATTCGGCAAAACGAATATGGCAATTAGAATAATTTCTAACGCTTTGCCAAATGTTTTAATTTTTGTTCGCTCCTGACGAGGACAAAAGATTTTTTGTCCAAACATCGAGATAATAAAAATATTTACTGGTCGAATTGTCTTTTATTTGAAGAACTATGATTGCTGGCCAGGCAGCCTCTATCTAAGTATACTGTTATTATTATTAATCGTTTGTGTGTGGGTCTAAATCCAAGCGATCATTGCTTAAGCTGTGATTTGAACGAAAACAAAATTCGAATCGAAATTACAGAATTCATTATCTACTGCTCCTTGTTAAAAAGATAAGGGGAAATACATTCATGGACAAAACTTAAGGAAGTTGTACCATTATTTACATATACTCACATTATTTGTACATAGCAATATCGTGCCATCTACACAATACAAATCAAAACACCAAAACGCGAATGTTTCTTTTCACAAAATAAATCAAACCTAAACTGTCATTACTGCGATAAAAAAAATGTTGAAAGGCCTTGGTTCATCAGTGGTGAACCCTGCCAGCGCTTTCGCCAATTTTTAATCTACCAGACCGCTTCTTTAGACCTCTATTACTGTATATTGGATTAATATTTAAATTTATTTCTACTGTCCTTAAATCTTATGTCCATAGTTTGCTCAAATACCATTTCTAAAATTCCACCCTTCAGTGTTGCATATAAAATCAGAATGATCCAATACAATATTAGAGCTCAAAAGAAGCGGTCTGGTAGATTAAATTGGTGAAACCGATAGAGGGTTCACCACTGATGAGCCAAGCCCTCCCAATATATTTTTCATCGCAGTAAAGACAGTAGAATTTTGATTTATTTGTGAAAAGAAACATTCACATTATTTTATTAACTCAAACAACAAAGTGAGTATATGTCTTTCAGCATTATCGGTTGTTACATCTATTATAAAACGACATCATTGATGCCATATTGTGGTAATTGTCCCTCCTTCAACTTTAAACATTATTTTCTCAAATAGATTTCTTCTGGTAAAACTCTTTTAAGACATTTTTTCTGGAAAATATTTAATATATAGTCGGGTCATTCAAAATTTTCATAGGTCTCCCTAATAAGAGCAGAAGATGAATACGAATATCTTTTTTCATTGGTTACACTCATGGACAAAACTTAAGGCAGGAAGTTGTACCTTTTAGTATGTATATCGGGATTAAGACAATAACTCTGAAATATATTTGATACACAGTGACCTTTATTGAAGACACACGAAATAACCAAGTAAAAAATAATTGCCTTTGTCTCCTTAAAAAAAAAAAAGAAAAAAACAGACAACCGGCGACATCAAAGACTTTCCACTTCCTTAAGTTTTGTCTTTCAATGTATATAATGGTTAAATATATAAATTAGTAACTATTTAAAACGCGTAAGATAGTTTCCAATTTTCATAACAGATGGCGCGCTAGTGCATCGTAATATAAATATATGAATGTAAAATCAGTAAAAAGTAAAATCCAAAGATTTAATCAGTTAAGCCAGTTTTATGGACCAAATATCAGCTCGACCGTGGCGCTCGAGTGACCAAAGTTGGAACTAATATTGGTTTAGTAATTTTTACGTTCTATATTCACAGTTAAATGTACAATTGAATAAATTAATCCCTTGTATCAATAATAATAATAATAATATCATTTATTTTTTAGAAGATACATTTCCCTGATATTTTTACCCAACAGTTATATTAGTAAATTAAATTTATTTGCCATCTATCGTTAAAATTTTACACAAATAAATTTACTGGCAATGCGTTTCTTTTAAATATCATCAAATATTATCTCTACAGACCTTACTGCAATGATATAAGTTATTGAATGAGAGGGCTTCGCTCATCAGTAGTGAACCCTCTCAGCGGTTTGACCAATTAATCTCTAGACCGCTCTACTATTGTATTGGAATGGTTTGGAATATACCCTGTATTTTCTATGGAATTTGGCGAAACCGCTAAGAGGGTTCACTACTGATGAGCCAAGCCTTCTCATTTAATAACTCATATCATTGCAGTAAGGTCTGTAGAGATAATATTTGATGATATTTAAAAAAAGCGCATTGCCAGTAAATTTATTTGTGTAAAATTTTAACAGTTATATATACATATATCTGTACAATTAAATTGAATCTCACATTTTGTGTGAATTATTTATGTTTATCAAATTGGCGCACGTGACCTCATTTCAAAAAGTAGACCTAACATTAAACACTCATGGACAAAAGAAAGTTGTACCTTAAAACATGTATATTGGAATTCAGATAATAACTCTGAAAGATATTACAGTGACCTTTATTGAAGACACACGAGATAACCAATTGTGAACAAAATTGCCTCTGTCTTCTTTAAAAAACAGACGACTGATGACATCAAAGACTTTCCACTTCCTTAAGTTTTGTCTCTCCATGAGTGTATATATACATGTAAGAAATTAACAGTTATATTTTATAAAAAGTGTAAGTAACTAAGAAAATGTGTAATCTCTGAAAAAAATACCACTATATGCACATATAGTTTTAAATACTAGGACAGAATTAAATGATAGTTCAGGAATTTTTGCAGATTAAAAAAACAATGTTTAGAATATAAAGGTGCTGCACCCAAAACTAGATCCTTCAAACCTGACTTCAACTAAGAAATAAACACGTTAAACGAAAGGTCTGGGAGGCCATCTGCTTCTAGGATGTATGATCTGGCCGGTGATTCTAAAGGCTGTACATTGCTGAATTCAAGGACAAAAGCCTTCAGATGCTGTACATTGCTGAATCCAAGAAAATTGATCGGGGCGGCCATTCGGCTGTATGATCTGGCTAGTGATTCTAAAGGCTGTACATTGCTGAATTCGAGGAAAATGATCAGATGACACTTCGGCTGTATGATCTGGCCGGTGATTCTAAAGGCTGTACATTGCTGAATCTAAGGAAATTGATCGGGGCGGCACTTCGGCTCCATGATCTGGCCGGTGATTCTAAAGACTGTACATTGCTGAATTCAAGGACAAAAGCCTTCAGATGCTGTACATTGCTGAATCCAAGAAAATTGATCGGGGCGGCCATTCGGCTGTATGATCTGGCTAGTGATTCTAAAGGCTGTACATTGCTGAATTCGAGGAAAATGATCAGATGACACTTCGGCTGTATGATCTGGCCGGTGATTCTAAAGGCTGTACATTGCTGAATCTAAGGAAATTGATCGGGGCGGCACTTCGGCTCCATGATCTGGCCGGTGATTCTAAAGACTGTACATTGCTGAATCCAAGGAAATTGA
>CP092864.1:197164523-197263394 GCA_030710605.1 Cordylochernes scorpioides | reverse complement strand
TCGGGGCGGCACTTCGGCTCCATGATCTGGCCGGTGATTCTAAAGGCTGTACATTGCTGAATCCAAGGAAATGGATCGGGGCGGCACTTCGGCTCCATGATCTGGCCGGTGATTCTAAAGGCTGTACATTGCTGAATCCAAGGAAATGGATCGGGGCGGCACTTCGGCTCCATGATCTGGCCGGTGATTCTAAAGGCTGTACATTGCTGAATCCAAGGAAATCGATCAGATACCACTACGGCTGTATGATCTGGCCGGTGATTCTAAAGGCTGTACATTGCTGAATCTAAGGAATGGATCAGGGTGGCACCGCGGCTCCATGATCTGGCCGCTGGTTTGAAGGCCGAACGCTGCGGAATCCAAGGAAATTGATCAGGGCGGCACTACGGCTGTATGATCTTGCCGGTGATTCTAAAGGCCGAACGTTGCTGAATCCAAGGAATTTATCAGGGCGGCACCGCGGCTGCAAGTTCTGGCCGCTGGTTTTAAAGGCTGCACGTTGCTGAATCCAAGGAAATTGATCAGGACAGTGCCATGGCTGCAAGATCTGGCATCTTAGTTTTAGTGGTTGCATGCTGCGAAAGCTCAAGGATTTAATCAAAGTGCCACCACGACTGCAAGACTGTAAAAATATCATTGGCCTAGTTTCATATAGACAGCTTTTTATATCGAATCACGTGACTATCTTATCAAAACCTGAAAAGAAGGTAAAAAAAGAAAATAGATTTACGAATTCTAAACTCTAACATTGTCCTCCCGGGTTGATGAAATCAATCAAGATCTGTTAAGGCTACCTGTAGGAACGTCAGCTTGACCAGAGAGTTCAGGAGAACACCAATCATAGTCCGAAGGATCCCCATCCGCACCAGACCGTCCTTTAAAGAGGTACTTCTTGACTTGATTCTTGGTCTTCATTATCTAATACGGTAGAACCTCCCTGCAAAGGACACCTAGTTGTAAAGCCAAAGTGTCGTTTAGGGAGAGGTATCCTCTTACTGGAGAGCTACTAAGTAGTAAAATGGTAATTTTGTAAATGAAAACTTTCCTTTGTAGAGAGGTGTCTTCTAGCGCGAGTGTCCTCTCATGGAGGATCTACTCTATTTCTGTCTCACGATGGTTAACATCAGTGAGACACACTGCCACACAATGTATAAGATTCTACAGTTATGGAAATAAAGATGAAAACTAAAATAACTTTAACAAGAATAGACCTTCAAGAGAAGAATAAATAATCAGAATGAACATTACCATAGTTATAGCTTAGATATGGTGGATTAAATTGGTGAAATCGCTAGGAAGGTTCACCACTTATGAGCCAAGCTGTTGAATTTTCTTACACTTATTAAAGATACTGATTCCAAGAAGATTAATCAAACATTATTGATTTACAAGAGAGAGAACAAAATATAACATTATAAATATATAAATATATATAATAATTATATAAATATATCACTTCAAACCTTTAAAACAGAAGAAACTCAGAATATATTAAGAAATCTAAAGACTTGTCAATATCCTTTATCGTTTATTCTAAGACATTTCTATAGCCCCTCTGAAATTCGGAATTCCCCAATCTATAAATCTATTAGCAGTATTCCTTATTCAACAGTATCTGTTTCTATATCCCGTCATCTGAAGAAATTTGGGATCAAAACATTTTTCAGAAACTCACCTAATTTAAATTCGTTACTAAGAAACCCCATAACAAAGAACAATACCGTTGATTATCCTTCCAATATTAAGAATGCCATATATTCCATAGAATGCAACGAATGCAAAACCAAATATGTTGGCGAAACTGGCAGACATTTAAATATAAGAATATCAGAACATAAGCGAAATATCGATAATCAAGACAGTAGATCTTTAGTATACCAACATATAAGAGAAACAGGCCATTCCTTCTCCCTATCAGAACCAAAGACCCATTACTCCAACATCCCCAATAGACTACAGAGACTTATCATAGAATCCATCATATCCAGAAAGCACAATAGTATTATATTAACAGAAGAATATATATCCCGGAAGTTTATAACATTATATTTCCTGAGCCCACCCCATAACCTCCAAGTGAAGCACGCGCAATAGAAGCTCGCGTTGATTATGCCTCAAAACAGATGTAAACAACTAAAGGACTTTAAGTTAAAATATTATTTTATTGGCGTATTAAGGATGTAAAATAGTTTCTCCCGTAGAAGGGCTTACTTGCCCGAAAGCTCGAGATATTTTTAAATAAAAATATTTTTAAAAGAATCTTTTCCCTGGAGGATTTATGTTTTTATTTTAACATATAACATAGTAAACAAAAAGAAACTTCTCTTTTTACAGTTATCGCCTATTTACCTGTGATCTTTCACATATACTCTGTGGGAACAATTGATTAATTTGGACTCATGGAATTCGTGTAATCTTTACACAAGGGGATAAGAAACAACAACAACAATTAATTAAAAATTCGAAACTATTTTAAAGGCGTAAGATTCTTTTTGATATTAAACAATTAATTAATTCTGGAGGATACTTAATGTTATCTCATTATTCCCTTATATAAATTTGTAGGATGGTTGAAACACGCTCTGGTAAGATACAAGACCCGGCACAGGAGAGAATCAAGGTTGAAGAGTCTGCCAAGCCGCAACCTGGTGTAACAATATAGTAATTGAAGACAGACACTTACTAAGAAATTCAACTACCTATCTCTGGAAGATACAAGACCCGGCACAGGAGATAATCAAGGTTGAAGAGTCTGCCAAGCCGCTTAAAAACAATTAATTAATTCAACTTAAAATATATACAACACAAGTACTTCATATTCTTTTCAACCTTAGTTAACTGATTGTATAAAAATTCATCCTTTATCTTAAAAAAAAAAAAACAAGTGTTAATAATTGAGTCATCAGGAGCCTATTTTTTATCAATCATTGAAGCAGCTTCTCAGTAAATCTGTCAGTTCCCTACACGTTTATTTACAGAAGGAGCTAAGAGCTAGGTATTGTAAAGATAGAAGCTGCCTGACCGGCATTCATAGTTATTCAAATAAAATATACTTCGGCGTTAGATATTTCTAACGGTTTGCCAAAGGTTTTAATTTTTGTTCACTCCTGACGAGGACAAAAGATTTTTGTTAAAACGTCGAGATAATAAAAATATTTACTGGCCGAAGTATCTTTAATTTGAAGAACTAAAAGCTAGGTAGTTGAATTTCTTATCAAGTGTCTGTCTTCAATTACTATATTGTTGCACCAGGTAGCGGCTTGGCAGACTCTTCCACCTTGATTCTCTCCTGTGCCGGGTCTTGTATCTTACCAGAGCGTGTTTCAACCATCCTACAAATTTATATAAGGGAATAATAACTCTACTTTAAGTAGCCTCCAGAATAATTTATTTATTTCTCCCATCAAAGAGAGCAGTGAAGTCACACAGTGTACCAAAATACAAATGGTGATTCTATAATACATATATTCTGTTTATAATATATATATTAAAAATAAATAAGGCATCTCCTGACCATGGGCACATGTGCTTTTTAGATGGCAGAGTGCCATCTAGTGGAGCAAAAATAAACTAAACGTTTATTTAGCTTGCTCCGTGATATTTGGCCAACCCAATTTCTTGATAATTCAAGGAAAGCCATCCACGAACGCGTTTCGCGCTATTGGCGCTGGTCAGCGTGGAGAAGGCTGTAACCACTGCAACCAAAAATATTTTTGGTCCCAATGGCTTCCCGAAAAATCAAGAAATGGGTATTTAAGGCCAAATTTGCGTAAAGACACTTTTGAGTCGAAAGAATAAAAAAATACATATATTCTGTTTAATAAAATAAATAAATATAAAATATAAATTTGAATTTAAAATATATGAAAAATAATATTACAAATTAAAATAAATTAGGTGCATTAGCCATGATGCAACAATATATTTCTTTGCTTTTGTAGAGGCATTCGTAGAATCGACTGAATAAGTAAACTTGGTGTTTGCGTTCTTTCTGTATTGGGAATTGTCAATTCTGGTGACGGGTGTTAGCCCGAGTTTACCTTTTGGAATTAGATCTTTTTAACTTTCTTTTTGAATGAACATCAAGCCAATGACATATATTCGACGTATTGTTTGCTCTTTTATACATATTGAACTGTTATCCTATTCAACACTTTATGGCAAATTACATCGTTAAAATACTAAACGTATTTGCATATTTTAAAATATATGTATCTTCACTTGAATCAAAGCCATACAGACTTTCACATATTGATAAATTCTACTAGTCCAAAAGTATATGTCTATAGAGCGTTGTACTGAATTACCTCTAACAAAAATTATTCATTATAATTAAAATATACAAGTATCATAATCATAATCAACAATCAATCAACAATTCTGTCACCGTTTGCTTTTGTGAATGGAATAAATACCCAAATATGGCCATTTTTTATAAGCATTTGACAGGTTCTGGGCAAAAATAGTTGTTTTTTTAGTCAGAAAATGATTATGACAATATTGCTGTATCATATTTGATTATCAGATACAAAATTATATCCGGAAAATTCCAAAAAGCAGAGACCACGGGTGAAACCAGTTCATTTTTAGTATGCAGGAACAAAATTCTAACAGAAAAAACATTCATTCGAGCAGAAGACACAAAGCCAGATCATCTCTTTATAAAAATATCGGTTCTCTGACACCAAGTTTGGAGCGGGACGTTTCACAAGAATGACATCCACGGCGCCAATTTATAATTGTAACGAATAGTATTTGAATAAAAGCATTTAATCGGGTAAAACCCGGGCGTTGCCCGGGTCATTCGGCTAGTTGGCTTATATGAGCGGAATGAGTCTATTAACTAGTTCTTATGTGTTGGTATGAAGGATTTAATTGATGAAACTGATGGAAGAGTCAATCCACTACGCCATAGGTCGACAAAATTTTGAGTCGAAAGAGTCAAAAATTGCAACTTTAAAATATTTCAAAGTTTTTAAAGAGCCAAAAAAATTTCTTGCCAACAATAAATAGTACTCGCATAAATAATATTTACGTATGGAACAGGGGGTCGGTGGAAGGCTGGTTAAACCGTTTGGTTTTCGACCACTACGACCCGGGTTCGATTCCCGCATTGGACACTTTTTTCTGTTAAAAAAAAAAATGCTCCAATGGCCCCTGATTCTTGCAAAAGTCCAACCCCACCAGCGAGTGCAAGTAACCAAACGGGGTTCTGGCACATTTGTAAGTGCAAAGTCGAACTGCTTTTCACATGTGTATACATGTGGTGCGCTTACAGTAAAAGCAGTCACACATCCAAAGAGCCACATGTGGCTCGCAGTTTGCCGTACCCTGCACTACGCTGAATATAATCACGTTTTCCTTTACGAAACAGCTCAATAATTTCACTACGTTTGTTTGACATCCAATAAACACGACAAAATGAAAAAAAGACATCTCCTTATCGTGCAACTAAATATTGCTGATGGCTTGCGCCATCTGTCTGAAATAAATATTTTCATATATAAGAAATAATCGATTTACTATTTATAAGAATATTTTAAAAACCTTACGCAATAGCTCGCGGTGTTTTTTTGTAATAAAGAAATATATTACGTTAGTAAAAATAATAGTACAAATGTGATATTGTACTGGGATAAGGTGCATAAATTAAGAAAAAGGCATCAGCAACTTTCAGTTGCACGATAAGGAGATGCCTTTTTCTTAATATTACGTTAGGTTTTCTAACATTTTTAAAGAAAATAAATATCATTGATATTTATTTCCGATAGATGGCGAAAGCCATCAGAAACTTTTATTTGGACGATCAGGAGATACCTTTTTTTTATTGTCATGTTTTTAGGATGTCAAATAAACGTAAAAAGTGCGATTATTGAGATGTTTCGTCAAGGAAAACGTGTTTATATTCAGTCTTGTTAATTGATTCTTCCAGAAGTTTCACCAATTAAATCTTTCATACCAATATATTGTAACAAAGTATTTATTAATTTTATACTTTTATTAACAGAGTGGTCATTTTTATGTTTATATTTTGCTATTATGTAAATTTCCCTCGTGGCTTATCTTTTGTTTATCATTCATAGTTTGTCCTTGCCTGAAATAAATTGTTGTCTTCTCCTGAAGTTTTGGTCTTCCCTAATTTTCCACGTGGCAATATATATTGTTGCACCAAGTTGAAGCTTTGCAGGGTCGTCGACCTTGGTTTCTTCCTTCTTGGTGTTATACACGTTTCCCGAGCGGGTTTCCATATTAAAAGTAAATAAATAAAATTAAATAAAAATAAATTACCTTTTAAAGTTATTGTGTTTATTTATTCTTGTCTTCCTCGTAGGTTGCGATCCGCAGTCTTCGTCTAGGTCCTCTCCCGCTCCAATAAGCAATAAAGATATATGTACAATAAATATTACAAAAGGAGTGAAACTATAAAAAAAGGAATTATGCTAATCTAAATATTCTGTTTTAAATAAATATTAAATATCATAGAATATTTTGAATAAATGTAAGGCGCATTAAAATTGATGTAACACTTCCCCCTCTCCAGAGGTTGTCACGTCCTCGTGAATGACCTCATCCATTCTCTCATAATAAGGCTTGATTCTTGAAACATGAACTATCAGAGGGTCTTGGCCCGGATTATCTTTCGGTTCTATTAGATAATTGACGCTAGACATCTTTTTTAATATTCTATATGGATCAAAATATTTTCTCAGAAGTTTCTCACACTTTCCTATTTTCCTAATTGGTGTCCAAACTGCTACTAATTCTCCTGGTTCGTAGCTTCTTTCCATGTGTTTTTTGTCATAGTTCTTTTTCATTCTTTCTTGAGTCTTTATTGTGTTGTTAATAACTAATTTTCTTTTTCTGTCTATTTTGTCTAAGTGATGTTTTATGTATTCATCATAATCATCCTTGTCAATGTCCACCGAGATATTCCTGTCGTCCAAAAGAGACGTGGGTTCTCTTCCAAACATCAGGAAAAAGGGAGAATATCCTGTGGTTTCCTGAATTGTAGTATTGTAAGCGTGAGTGATGAACGGGAGTATTTCGTCCCAATTCTTCTGATCAGTGTTCACATACATACTGAGCATATTGATCAATGTTCTATTTAACCGTTCTGTCAATCCATTAGTCTGGGGATGATAGCTCGTTGTGAAGCAATGTTTAATCTTGCACATTTTCATCACCTCTTCCATTAAATTACTGGTAAATTGAGAGCCCCTGTCACTAATAAGATATTGTGGGGCTCCGTGCCGGAGAAAAATATCCTCTACTAGAAATTTTGAAACTTCTTTCATTGTTGCTTCCGAGACTGCTTTTGTTTCTGCATATCTAGTGTAGTAGTCCGTCAGCACGATTATCCATTTTTCCCTGTTTTTCGTAGATGGCAATGGACCAACAAAGTCAATTCCAATTCTTTCGAAAGGAAAGTTGGCTGGGGGAATGGGCTGTAGTAGTCCAGAAGGTAATTGGTTTGAGCCTTTCCTACTTTGGCAAAGGTGACACGTCTTAACGAATTCTGAGACATCCTTTAGCATGGATGGCCAAAAGTATTTACTCTTTATTCGGTACATGGTTCTGGAGACGCCCAGATGGCCATTCGACATATGATTGTGATATTCTTTCATAATTTCTTTCTTTTTCTTCTCTGGAACCACAAGCAACCACGCCCTGCCTTCAGGGTTCGGGTTTTTCTTAAAGAGGCATCCATCTTCTACTTTAAAGTTTTGCGCAATTGATCGCCTGATTCCATTAAGGTTTTTCTTAACACTTTCGATAAACTTATCCTCTTCGTCTGTTATTTGATTTAAAAATAGGCTTTCAAAATCCTCATCCCAATCAGTTTCTGGTAAGGGTCCCCTAGATAAGCCATCGGCGTCCAGATGCTTCTTTCCTGATTTATGTATTATATCGAAGTCATATTCTTGAATTTTTAATGCCCATCTTGCCAATCGACCTGTTGGATCCTTCAAGTTTTTGAGCCAGCATAAGGCGTGATGGTCTGTTACTATTTTAAAGTGTCTTCCATAAAGGTAGGGCCGTAATTTTGACATTGACCAGACAACGGCCAGGCATTCTTTTTCAGTTGTTGAATAATTTTGCTCCGTTTTACTTAGGGTACGACTCAAATATGAGATCACCTTCTCTTCACCACCGATGTCTTGGACAAGTGTTGCACCTATACCGATGTTGGACGCATCAGTATGAACATAAGTAGGCGCATTTGGATTGAAGTGACCTAAAATTGGTAGACTTAATAGTGCTGTTTTTAGGGCTTGAAACGCTTCCTCTTGTCTTTCTGTCCAGGTAAATGATACACTTTTTTTATAAGGTTGGTCAAAGGGTCAGCAATTTTTGAGAAATCTTTGATAAATTTTCTATAGTATGAACACATTCCCAAAAAGGATTGTACTTCTTTGACCTTTTTGGGCCGAGGAAAATTTCTGACAGCTTTGATGTTATGTTCCGCGGGTTTTATACCATGTTTGCTCGTTATATAGCCGAGAATCTCCAATTCTTCAAAAGCAAATCGCCATTTTTTGTCGTTTAACCTTAAATTAGATTAACGAAAACATCTAAAAACAGCTTCAAGTCTTTTGAGGTGCGTTGGAAAATCCGGGCTATATATGATAACATCATCCAGATAACACAAACAAATTTGCCATCTCAGATTTCCAAGCATATTCTCCATATTTCTCTCAAAGGTAGCAGGCGCGTCACAAAGTCCAAAAGGCATCACGTTGAATTCATATAATCCATGCGCTGTAGTGAAAGCTGTTTTCTCTTTGTCTCTTTCTTCGACTTCAACTTGCCAATATCCAGATCTGAGGTCTATTGCTGAGAAGCGTGTAGATCCTTGGAGAGTATCCATAACTTCGTCTATTCTAGGGATCGGATAGACATCTTTTACTGTCACATTATTTAGTTTTCTGTAGTCCACACAAAATCTGTATTTACCATCTCGCTTCTTGACCAATATTACTGGAAAAGACCAGGGGCTAGAAGATGGCGTAATTATGCCTTCTGTAAGCATCTCGTCAATTTGCTCTTTTATAATATCTCGTTCTTTAGCACTTAGCCGGTAAGGCTTGTGTTTAATTGGCTTCGCGTCTTCTGTGTCTATCCGATGTTTTGCCAAATTGGTTCTCCCTAATCTCGACGAAAACAGATCTCCATACCTTTCTAAAACTTGTTTTAACTCCTTCTGTTCCTTTGGTGAAAGATTTTCGTTTATTTGGAATCTAGGTTCTTCGTTCTCTTCTACCTCTCTTTCTCGATTCACATTTATTTTCTCTGGACTACTTCCAAAAGCCAATGTTTGGTTTTTCATTATTTTTAACGGTCGAGGATACGGATTAGTTATCCAGATATGTGTTTCTCTATTTATAACATTGATCAAGCTTCTTTCTAGACGAAGTCCATTTGTTTGAAACATTTTGCTGCTCTCCTCGATAATATATTCCCCATCCTCTGTTTCTACCAATGCCTTGATCAATTTAATGGAACATCCCGGTACAATGGAATCCTTGGCACTCTTCATTTTCAACATTTCAAAATTGATTTCGTCATGATTATTCGTCAAATCGTATTTTATAGTTTCTTGCTTACAATCTATTTTCGCGTTCATTTTCTTAAGGAAATCTCTCCCAAGAATTAATGTCCGTAAATGCGTTTTCAATATCACAAAGTTGTGTGATAATGTTTCGTCACCAATTTTTATATTTAAAAATATACTTCCTACCATGTCCAATTTTTTTCCATCGGGTCCTGCACAAATTTTTGCGAGTTTACTTATACCATGGCCTGTATCGAGGGCCGTTCTGAGGTCGACCACTGAGAGGTCAGCACCTGTATCAACCAAAGCTTCAAAAGTCCCTATCTTGTCCACATTAATTTTTAATTTGTATTTAGGGTCCAACTTCTTGATTCCTTTTATGGTCGACTTGCTTTGATTGACAGATTCAGGCGCGACGCTTAGTTTAAATCTTCCAACACGGAATATCTATTCCGGGTAGGAATATTTGTCTGTGTGCTATGACATACATCAGCATAAAGCCGAGGTCCTGATTTCTCTGATATTTCATTCATTTGGCATTTCTCTTCGACCTTCTCTTGGGTATCTGTTGGATCCTCTTCTAGGATACTTATAAACTTGACCCTACAATAACGGGCCACGTGCCCTGGCTTGTTACACTTAAAGCAGATTGGTCTTCCATCTTCCGTCCTATTTTTGCTCACTTCTTGGCTTTTATTGTAGGTGTTTCTCTGAAGGTTTTGTTTCGGCACAAAGTTAGGATTATAAGGACGTCTAGGGGTAGAGGGCTGGGGAAAGTTGTTTCGATACTGCCTGGGAGTAGGAGGGGAGTCGTTCTTGTAATTATTGGAAACAGGGGCTTGGGGCCTGGAAGTGGTCTGGTAGTTTCGTGCGGCAGTCGGCACGTACCTCGATTGTTGTTGGGGTCTAGAATAGCGTGGACCGCTATATAGGTTTCTGGATTTCTCCACACGTTCCCGATACTTCTTTTCAAAAGAATCCATTTTCTTGCACACGACAAGAAGGTCATCGGTCGTTTTAGGAGGGTTCAGGTAGAGCGCGAATGAGTACTCTTTTTTCAGTCCTCCAATAACATGTTCAATTTTTGCTTCTTCTTCCATTGCGGGGTCAACCTTGTTGCACAACACTAGAATGTCTTCCGCGAACCTGATTGCTGGTTCATTCCAGTGTTGCATTCTGTTGAGCTTCATTCTAAGTTCTTCTTTATTCGCGTCCAAAGAAAAATCCTGAATGAGGCGAATTTTAATATTTTCCCAGCTCGTGAAACTAGCTTTGTGTAAATTCAACCAGGTTTTAGCGCTTCCCGTCATATTCATGGCGGCATAACGGGCAATTATGTAGTCTGCCCAATGATAGAGGAAACCAATCTCTTCGGGGGATTCTATCCATGGGCGAGGGTCTTCTGTCCCACCATATTTCGGAATTTCTATATTGGGGTTCAAAGCAACTGGTTCGAAACCAGCATCTCTACCAATTGTTGCACCAAGTTGAAGCTTTGCAGGGTCGTCGACCTTGGTTTCTTCCTTCTTGGTGTTATACACGTTTCCCGAGCGGGTTTCCATATTAAAAGTAAATAAATAAAATTAAATAAAAATAAATTACCTTTTAAAGTTATTGTGTTTATTCATTCTTGTCTTCCTCGTAGGTTGCGATCCGCAGTCTTCGTCTAGGTCCTCTCCCGCTCCAATAAGCAATAAAGATATATGTACAATAAATATTACAAAAGGAGTGAAACTATAAAAAGGAATTATGCTAATCTAAATATTCTGTTTTAAATAAATATTAAATATCATAGAATATTTTGAATAAATGTAAGGCGCATTAAAATTGATGTAACAATATATAAGCACTAGTTTTTTAACTCTTTTCGCTCGTGTAGTACAAAATGATGAATAATTCTTAGTGAAGGCAATTCAATATCTTTTTCTTCATTTATTCACCTGATCTCTTCACAATTTCACTTTTGTATTATTTTTTCGCGACAAACTAAGTGGACACAAAGTCGAAACACAATGGCATATAAAACATGGAGAATCCAACAAAACTGGGAAAATATACTTCACTTCTTATATAGATAGTTAAATGAATTAAAAAACCTTTATTTCCATATTACCGGATTGCGAACAAAGTCTAAAACATATCGAGGTGCTATGCAGTACTAATACTGTGATAAAATATTTAACGTAAGTTATTAATTATTTTAATTATTAGACCGTTAATAAATTGCCTGTTCTCTAGCACGAATCAAAACAAAGCAGAAGAACTTTCATTAAATATTAAGCCTTGTTTGGCACGCGCAAAGTGTGACCCGAATTAAACAGAAGGGTTCCTCTCTTCTTTTGTTTTGTTGTTAGATGAAGTACATAACTTAAACATCTGACGTAAATATAGAGACCTGGCCGACATTCATGGTTCTTAGAATTAGAAGAAACTTCGGTCAGTAAATGTTTTTTATTCTCTCGACGTTTCGACAAAATCTTTTGTCCTCGTCCGGATAAAATACATTTATTATATATATATAGCCTCTGGGACCAAATTTTGGTCGTAGAGGTACAGTCTGCACCACGCTGAAGAGGGCCAACAGCCCGAAACGCGTATGTGATTGACTTTTCTTGATTTTTCAAGAAATTGGATTGGCTAAATATCACGGAGCAAGTTGAAAAAAAAAACGTTTAGTTTTTTTTTGCTCCACTAGATGGCGCTCTGCCATGTGAGCCTGGTCAGCATATGCCTATTTTGTTACATATATATGTAACGTTTCTATGATAATCTGTACACGCCAATATGCAGATGTTTTGCGTAAAGAGAACAATCAACCGTCTGACTAACTAACTTTATTTCAATCACTTTTATTTATAGTTACATATATTTACATAATTCCTGACAGCGTGAATATGTACATCTATTAATAATTTATTAGCAGAATGTGACATATATATATAAGGTCTGTAGAGATAATATTTGATGATATTTAAAAAGAAACGCATTGCCAGTAAATTTATTTGTGTAATATATATATATATATATATATATATATATATATATATATATATATAAAAATAAATAGTTGTATAGTTTTATAGTTAAGTATTCTATTAAAATTATCTTCATTAGTTTGATTATTTAAATTCAAATTATAAATTTGTTAATTGTTATTATTTAGTATAGATAGAGAAAAAAAAAAAAATTCTTTACTTCTAAAACATCCTCTAGTTAATTATATAAATATAATTAATAACAATAAAAAATTAACAAAGTAACGTCTATTACATCGGCTTTTACACGTCATTCAGACATACTCTAATCCTATATATAGAATAATCGAAGAGATAATATATATAATAGTTAGAAAAAAGATAGAAAGACAGAACCATGTACTTTTAATCAAACTAATAGAAAGAAAACAAAAAGTTTTGTAAATAAGGTAGATAAGATTGTTAGTATATATATATATTTTTTTATAATTTTATATTTTATTCGTTTTTTTTTTTTTTTTTAAAGATTTTTTAAATTTTTTTATTTTAAAATATGAATATAAAAAGTTGTATTTAGTAAAATATCTATAATATGAATTAACTTTTATTATAAGTTTGGTTATTATGTTTTGAAACCCTAATGGTAGACCAGACATATACAAAAAACTTAAATTGGAGTAATTATTGAAAAAAGAGGTCTGCTGAACCGGGACTTCTCAAATAGAAATTCAGCTTTTCAACATTTCATCCCTTCTCTATTATGTCTAGACCTCCTTTCAACCGTATTTTATGTGTTAATATAAAGTTACTACAGTGAAACATTTATATGAACAGATATAATGTGTACCTACCTTGTCCGCGAACGCCTTCAACTGTAAACAACTATTTCTGGATAACACATGTTGTGGGGGGGTGGGGACAAATTTAGACCGAATTGTGGGAGAACAAGACATTCAAAGAATAAAGATAAGATAGTTAAGGGAAGAAATCCAAATTTTATAATCTTTACAGTTAGTTAAAAATTAAAATAATTGATTCAAAACTTATTCATCTTTCAATATTCCTTTAAAAAGGCAAATTATTAGAGTTTAATAAAGCTATTAATTGTGAAAATTCACTTTTATTTAATTTCCATTTTCCTCCCCAGAAATTGGAGATTAAACAAAATGAATTATATACAATATTACTTTAAAAATCTTGTGAAAAAATCTTCAAATCAGCTATTCAATTTAAGTTTAACTAATTGTTGAAGATTATAAATTTGTAGTATTGATTATTGAAAGAAATTATAGAAAGTTGATTTAATAAATGGATACTTCCATTTATTTTTTTTTAAGTATTTTATAATTGATATACTGTTGAAATATTTTACTTGTCTGATACTAAATTTGTTTTTAATAAATTCCATGTTTAAATTATTAACATCTTCTATGAAATTTTCTAATATATTATTTATTCTATAAAATCTTAGAAACTGACCAAAATATATACCTTTACAGCAATTTAATGAAATATTAGAATTCATATTACAGTATTTTATAATATTGAAATTATAATTACTTTTTTTATTATAAATTTTAATAGCATTATTTGTAAGGTCTATATTTAGGTCTAAAAAGTTAACTTTTTTGTTTCTATAAATTTTTTCATTGTTTTTAAGTTTCAAGTATTTAGGATAAATTTTAGGTATTAAATTTTTGAACTGTGGATTATTAAATATTATAATGTCATCTACATAACGGAACATTTGCCAGTTAACATTATTTTGTAGAAAGTATTCTCTTTCGTACCAGAATAATATTAAGTTTGCTAATAACGGACTAGAAGACGTTCCCATGGGAACTCCTTCTGATTGAATATATATTTTATTTTTAAATTCTATATAGTTAAAATTTAAAAATGTTTCCAGTAGAGTTTTTGCTGTTTTAAGATCTAATTTAATTGTTTTATATCTGTTATGAATAATTTTAATGTGGAAAGTTTTGTCATTAATGATTTCGTTAAATAAATTGGTTATTTTATTATTTAGATCTCTTAAATTTATTTTAGAATATAGGTCCTCAAAGTCAAATGTGTGTACTGTTTCCATGTTTGTCCAATTGTTCATTAAATAGTTAATGATTTTTTTATTTGAGTCGATAAATTTATAATTATATTTATTAGTTAATTTATTTATAATAAATTGTAGTGTTGAAGCTAATTGTATATCAATGTTTTTTATAACTGAATTTATACCAGATGTGATTGTTCTGAAAGAAATAGGTTTTTTGTGTAGTTTAGGAATTATATAGAACTTTGGTATGTTTGGATTTTTGTAGTGATTATAAATTTTTAGTGAATTTTCAACATTTTTGATGTCTTTTTTGATTTTTGTGGCTGTAGTTCTAGCAAAAGTGTATTTATGATTATTATCAATTTCCTTTTTTAGTATATCGTGGTATAGATTTTTACAAATTATAGATAAGTTATTGGAACATTTATCTATAGGAGTGATAATAAAGTCCTTCTGTAAATTAATTATATTTTCTTTAAAAGAAGGAATATCTGAATTAGGTTTTGTGTATTTAAGTGTATTATTATAATAATTTATAACCTCCTTTTTAATATTATGTTTCCATTCCAGAAAAGTAAATTCTGGAATACTGTATTTTATACTAGTTTTATTTATGAAAATATCTATATCTTTTAATATAGATTTAATTGTATTATTATAATTGTGTTTAATTTGAGGTATATATTTATACCCTTTATTTAAAATATCCTGATATTCTGGATTTAAAAAAGAAAAATTGCTAGTTAATATATGACCTGAAAACTTATATTTATCAATATAGTTGTTGCAATTACATTTAATTTTTTTATAATTTGCCAAATTATTAATAAATTGGTTATAATTGCAAACTAAATTACCTATATTTTTGTTGTATCTCCAGATTGTTTTGAAATTTAAATTTTTTATAGGGAAAAGATTATTAATGTTTTGGTTATTAAAAATATCATTAAACTTAATATGATTAAATAAATTGTTATTAAATTTAATGATAATATTAATGTTATTAGTAGATTGTTTAATTTTTCTGTATTTAAAGATGTCGTGTGTGATATCTATTAATCTATTAGTTAGATTATGAATTTTAATATATTCTATAAGTTTGATAAATTTATTATTATTTAGTTTAAATAATGTTTTAATAAATTTATCGACGAAGTTGTTAGTGTACATTTGTTTTGGGTCCAGTAATTCTTCAAATTCAATGTAACCTAATTTATTGGTAGTTTTACCTCTAGTTTTATTAGGTTTAGTTTTGAATTCATTTTTTTTGTATTTGCAGCTGATTTCATAAGTTGAAATTTCTTCTGTTTGTGGTTTGTATGTGTAGTTTAATTCGTCATTAAGTCCATAAGGGAATAATGTGTTGTGTTTATAAATGTAGTTGTTTTCTAATAATAGTCGTTGTTTTTTGTTTTGACATATGTCTAGTATTTCTATCTTAAAGTTGTTAAAAGTATGTAATTTATTGTGTTCTTTCATATATATATTACCAATTGATTTTTTAGCGTGGTTTCTATGTAGGTTTATTCGTATATTTAATGGATTACATGTTTGTCCTATATATGATAATTGACAAATTTGGCATGTTAATTTATAAATAGTATTTACTAATTTACAACTAGTCGTTTGAAATGTATCATGGTTCTTAAGAGAGGGACAAGTTTGACAATTCTTTCTTAGGCAATTCTTAGCGAGTTTGAATTAACATAAAAGAGGTGCTAACCCTAATATGCTGGTAGTTTTTTTTAGTTTTTTAGTTTGTTATTCTATTGAGAAAAATTTTTTTTTTTTTATTAATATATTTATCTTAATTGTTTTTGTGGTAATTAAATTTGTAATAAAATGAATAATTAATCTATAAAAATATAGATATTACTGTTTGTTATCTGTTATATTTTTTAAGAATAACTAATAAAAAACATCTTTAAACTATCTAAACAATGAAAAAAACAAAAGTTCTGAAGTTATTTTTTAAAATTATTTTTATAATTTACTTTTTCATAATCAAACAATAAAAGATAATTATAATCTGTATGGAGTTTTATTTATATTAGAATATCTAATATATATTTAAATTTGTATATTATATTATATATAAAAATATATCATAGAGCAAGCTCATATGAATTAATATAGTGTAAAAACTATATAATAAAAATATAACAGTGATACTACATTTAAAACTTAAGGAGCAATCTGATCAGAATGATAAATCATATCAAGTAGATTTGGTTAGATTAGCAAGCTAAATCTAAATTAATTATAAAAATAAATAGTTGTATAGTTTTATAGTTAAGTATTCTATTAAAATTATCTTCATTAGTTTGATTATTTAAATTCAAATTATAAATTTGTTAATTGTTATTATTTAGTATAGATAGAGAAAAAAAAAAAAATTCTTTACTTCTAAAACATCCTCTAGTTAATTATATAAATATAATTAATAACAATAAAAAATTAACAAAGTAACGTCTATTACATCGGCTTTTACACGTCATTCAGACATACTCTAATCCTATATATAGAATAATCGAAGAGATAATATATATAATAGTTAGAAAAAAGATAGAATATACAATATAATATACAAATTTAAATATATATTAGATATTCTAATATAAATAAAACTCCATACAGATCATAATTATCTTTTATTGTTTGATTATGAAAAAGTAAATTATAAAAATAATTTTAAAAAATAACTTCAGAACTTTTGTTTTTTTCATTGTTTAGATAGTTTAAAGATGTTTTTTATTAGTTATTCTTAAAAAATATAACAGATAACAAACAGTAATATCTATATTTTTATAGATTAATTATTCATTTTATTACAAATTTAATTACCACAAAAACAATTAAGATAAATATATTAATAAAAAAAAAAAAATTTTTCTCAATAGAATAACAAACTAAAAAACTAAAAAAAACTACCAGCATATTAGGGTTAGCACCTCTTTTATGTTAATTCAAACTCGCTAAGAATTGCCTAAGAAAGAATTGTCAAACTTGTCCCTCTCTTAAGAACCATGATACATTTCAAACGACTAGTTGTAAATTAGTAAATACTATTTATAAATTAACATGCCAAATTTGTCAATTATCATATATAGGACAAACATGTAATCCATTAAATATACGAATAAACCTACATAGAAACCACGCTAAAAAATCAATTGGTAATATATATATGAAAGAACACAATAAATTACATACTTTTAACAACTTTAAGATAGAAATACTAGACATATGTCAAAACAAAAAACAACGACTATTATTAGAAAACAACTACATTTATAAACACAACACATTATTCCCTTATGGACTTAATGACGAATTAAACTACACATACAAACCACAAACAGAAGAAATTTCAACTTATGAAATCAGCTGCAAATACAAAAAAAATGAATTCAAAACTAAACCTAATAAAACTAGAGGTAAAACTACCAATAAATTAGGTTACATTGAATTTGAAGAATTACTGGACCCAAAACAAATGTACACTAACAACTTCGTCGATAAATTTATTAAAACATTATTTAAACTAAATAATAATAAATTTATCAAACTTATAGAATATATTAAAATTCATAATCTAACTAATAGATTAATAGATATCACACACGACATCTTTAAATACAGAAAAATTAAACAATCTACTAATAACATTAATATTATCATTAAATTTAATAACAATTTATTTAATCATATTAAGTTTAATGATATTTTTAATAACCAAAACATTAATAATCTTTTCCCTATAAAAAATTTAAATTTCAAAACAATCTGGAGATACAACAAAAATATAGGTAATTTAGTTTGCAATTATAACCAATTTATTAATAATTTGGCAAATTATAAAAAAATTAAATGTAATTGCAACAACTATATTGATAAATATAAGTTTTCAGGTCATATATTAACTAGCAATTTTTCTTTTTTAAATCCAGAATATCAGGATATTTTAAATAAAGGGTATAAATATATACCTCAAATTAAACACAATTATAATAATACAATTAAATCTATATTAAAAGATATAGATATTTTCATAAATAAAACTAGTATAAAATACAGTATTCCAGAATTTACTTTTCTGGAATGGAAACATAATATTAAAAAGGAGGTTATAAATTATTATAATAATACACTTAAATACACAAAACCTAATTCAGATATTCCTTCTTTTAAAGAAAATATAATTAATTTACAGAAGGACTTTATTATCACTCCTATAGATAAATGTTCCAATAACTTATCTATAATTTGTAAAAATCTATACCACGATATACTAAAAAAGGAAATTGATAATAATCATAAATACACTTTTGCTAGAACTACAGCCACAAAAATCAAAAAAGACATCAAAAATGTTGAAAATTCACTAAAAATTTATAATCACTACAAAAATCCAAACATACCAAAGTTCTATATAATTCCTAAACTACACAAAAAACCTATTTCTTTCAGAACAATCACATCTGGTATAAATTCAGTTATAAAAAACATTGATATACAATTAGCTTCAACACTACAATTTATTATAAATAAATTAACTAATAAATATAATTATAAATTTATCGACTCAAATAAAAAAATCATTAACTATTTAATGAACAATTGGACAAACATGGAAACAGTACACACATTTGACTTTGAGGACCTATATTCTAAAATAAATTTAAGAGATCTAAATAATAAAATAACCAATTTATTTAACGAAATCATTAATGACAAAACTTTCCACATTAAAATTATTCATAACAGATATAAAACAATTAAATTAGATCTTAAAACAGCAAAAACTCTACTGGAAACATTTTTAAATTTTAACTATATAGAATTTAAAAATAAAATATATATTCAATCAGAAGGAGTTCCCATGGGAACGTCTTCTAGTCCGTTATTAGCAAACTTAATATTATTCTGGTACGAAAGAGAATACTTTCTACAAAATAATGTTAACTGGCAAATGTTCCGTTATGTAGATGACATTATAATATTTAATAATCCACAGTTCAAAAATTTAATACCTAAAATTTATCCTAAATACTTGAAACTTAAAAACAATGAAAAAATTTATAGAAACAAAAAAGTTAACTTTTTAGACCTAAATATAGACCTTACAAATAATGCTATTAAAATTTATAATAAAAAAAGTAATTATAATTTCAATATTATAAAATACTGTAATATGAATTCTAATATTTCATTAAATTGCTGTAAAGGTATATATTTTGGTCAGTTTCTAAGATTTTATAGAATAAATAATATATTAGAAAATTTCATAGAAGATGTTAATAATTTAAACATGGAATTTATTAAAAACAAATTTAGTATCAGACAAGTAAAATATTTCAACAGTATATCAATTATAAAATACTTATAAAAAAAAATAAATGGAAGTATCCATTTATTAAATCAACTTTCTATAATTTCTTTCAATAATCAATACTACAAATTTATAATCTTCAACAATTAGTTAAACTTAAATTGAATAGCTGATTTGAAGATTTTTTCACAAGATTTTTAAAGTAATATTGTATATAATTCATTTTGTTTAATCTCCAATTTCTGGGGAGGAAAATGGAAATTAAATAAAAGTGAATTTTCACAATTAATAGCTTTATTAAACTCTAATAATTTGCCTTTTTAAAGGAATATTGAAAGATGAATAAGTTTTGAATCAATTATTTTAATTTTTAACTAACTGTAAAGATTATAAAATTTGGATTTCTTCCCTTAACTATCTTATCTTTATTCTTTGAATGTCTTGTTCTCCCACAATTCGGTCTAAATTTGTCCCCACCCCCCCACAACATGTGTTATCCAGAAATAGTTGTTTACAGTTGAAGGCGTTCGCGGACAAGGTAGGTACACATTATATCTGTTCATATAAATGTTTCACTGTAGTAACTTTATATTAACACATAAAATACGGTTGAAAGGAGGTCTAGACATAATAGAGAAGGGATGAAATGTTGAAAAGCTGAATTTCTATTTGAGAAGTCCCGGTTCAGCAGACCTCTTTTTTCAATAATTACTCCAATTTAAGTTTTTTGTATATGTCTGGTCTACCATTAGGGTTTCAAAACATAATAACCAAACTTATAATAAAAGTTAATTCATATTATAGATATTTTACTAAATACAACTTTTTATATTCATATTTTAAAATAAAAAAATTTAAAAAATCTTTAAAAAAAAAAAAAAAAACGAATAAAATATAAAATTATAAAAAAATATATATATATACTAACAATCTTATCTACCTTATTTACAAAACTTTTTGTTTTCTTTCTATTAGTTTGATTAAAAGTACATGGTTCTGTCTTTCTATCTTTTTTCTAACTATTATATATATTATCTCTTCGATTATTCTATATATAGGATTAGAGTATGTCTGAATGACGTGTAAAAGCCGATGTAATAGACGTTACTTTGTTAATTTTTTATTGTTATTAATTATATTTATATAATTAACTAGAGGATGTTTTAGAAGTAAAGAATTTTTTTTTTTTTCTCTATCTATACTAAATAATAACAATTAACAAATTTATAATTTGAATTTAAATAATCAAACTAATGAAGATAATTTTAATAGAATACTTAACTATAAAACTATACAACTATTTATTTTTATAATTAATTTAGATTTAGCTTGCTAATCTAACCAAATCTACTTGATATGATTTATCATTCTGATCAGATTGCTCCTTAAGTTTTAAATGTAGTATCACTGTTATATTTTTATTATATAGTTTTTACACTATATATATATATATATATATATATGTGATATCTTGGGACCTCTGGGACCAGTGTTACCTGATGCTAGACGAACCTCGATGTCAACTCTACCGTGCAGTCGTGGTGGAAGGCGACACAGCTGGGCCAAAGGTGAAATAAACAAACAGAGATTCCACTAAAAGCGTCTGACGTCAAGAAGGAATGGGATGAGGAGAGAGAGATTTTAGAGCAAGTGTTACCGTTGGGAGCCAAGCGAAGACTGACAATTCTAGGTCCTCGATTTAACACCACGACCTTGCTGCTTTCTAATTGGCTGACCTATTTAGGTGATTCTTTCCTAATTGGTGGGACTTTTTCACGTGGTAGTGGGCTATTGGTTGACCTACTTAGGTATTGTCTTCTGATTGGGCCTGGCTTATCTCTTTGACGGAAGAAATACGTCCGGTCTTGTTCCGGAAATTGGGCGTCTCTCAAACTTTTATAACTTCTGGTCACACGATTCCCCCTGTCTTGTCCGGAAATATTGGTTTAAACTTAGCTCGCAGGGTGTCCGGGGTCAGAAGGTTAACTGTGGCGTTATTAATAATTATGTTCTCTTCTAGGCCTACCTCTTAGGTTTGACTTCTACGATCCTCTAAGCCTGATTTGTTTTAACCTTAACTTTCTCCTGTCTCTCTCCATTCCTTCTATCTGTGCAGTTGCAATACTTTATTAGATTCTTACGCGGTACAGATTGATGTTAGTTGAGGTTTTCTATGTGCAGTACATAAGAAGTTATATACAGTCATGGGGTGGAACATGTGGTAGTGGATATCTAGACTATTTACAACAATTCCATGGTCTTAAATCATCACATATATATATATATATATATATATATATAATAATAAATAGTTATTTAATTTTATAGTCCATTTTTGTATTAAGATTATCTTCACTATTATGATCATTTAAATTCAAATTATAAAATTTGTAAAATGTTATTAATTTGTAGATAGAGAGAGAAAAAAAAAAATCCTTTACTTCTACTACATCCTCAAGTTAATTATATATTTATAATTAATAACAATAAAAAAATTAACAAAGTAACGTCTATTACATCGGCTTTTACACGTCATTCAGACATACTCTAATCCTATATATAGAATAATCGAAGAGAGAATATATATAATAGTTAGAAAAAAGGGGTTGAAATGTCGCTGGAATTTTATCTGAAGATCCCCGTTCCAGCAGATCTCTTTTTCCAATTTATTTCAATTTAAAGTTTTTTGTGTATGTCTGGTCTACCATTAGGGTTTCAAAACATAATATCCAAACTTATAACAAATGTTAATTCATACTATAGTTATATTACTAAATACAACTATTTATAATCATACTATAAAATAAAAAAAACCTTTAAAAATCTTAAAAAAAAAAAAAGAATAAAATATAAAATCATAAAAAAATATATATATATATACTAACAATCTTATCTACCTTCTTGATAAAACTCTTTTTTTTTTCCTTATTTTTAGTTTGATTAAAAGTGCATGGTTCTGTCTTTCTCTCTTTTTTCTAACTATTATATATATTCTCTCTTCGATTATTCTATATATAGGATTAGAGCATGTCTGAATGACGTGTAAAAGCCGATGTAATAGACGTTACTTTGTTAATTTTTTATTGTTATTAATTATAAATATATAATTAACTTGAGGATGTAGTAGAAGTAAAGGATTTTTTTTTTTCTCTCTCTATCTACAAATTAATAACATTTTACAAATTTTATAATTTGAATTTAAATGATCATAATAGTGAAGATAATCTTAATACAAAAATGGACTATAAAATTAAATAACTATTTATTATTATAATTAATTTAGATTTAGCTTGCTAATCTAATCAAATCTAACTGATATAAGTTATCATTATTATCAGTTTGCTCCTTAAGTTTTAAAATTAGAATCACTGTTATAATTTTGTTATATAGTTTCTACACTATATATATATATATATATATATATATATATATATAGTGTAAAAACTATATAATAAAAATATAACAGTGATACTACATTTAAAACTTAAGGAGCAATCTGATCAGAATGATAAATCATATCAAGTAGATTTGGTTAGATTAGCAAGCTAAATCTAAATTAATTATAAAAATAAATAGTTGTATAGTTTTATAGTTAAGTATTCTATTAAAATTATCTTCATTATTTTGATTATTTAAATTCAAATTATAAAATTTGTTAATTGTTATTATTTAGTATAGATAGAGAAAAAAAAATCCTTTACTTCTAAAACATCCTCTAGTTAATTATATATTTATAATTAATAACAATAAAATTTAACAACGTAACGTCTTTTGTATCGGCTTTTACACGTCATTTAGACATACTCTAATCCTATATATAGAATAATAGAAGTGAGAATATATATGATAGTTAGAAAAAAGAGAGAAAGACAGAACCATGCACTATTAATCAAACTAATAATAAGAAAACAAAAAGTTTTGTAAATAAAGTAGATAAGATTGTTAGTATATATATATATATATTTATAATTTTATATTTTATTCTTTTTTTTTTAAAGATTTTTAAAATTTTTTTATTTTAAAATATGAATATAAAAAGTTGTATTTAGTAAAATATCTATATTATGAATTAACTTTTATTATAAGTTTGGTTATTATGTTTTGAAACCCTAATGGTAGACCAGACATATACAAAAAACTTAAATTGGAGTAATTATTGAAAAAAGAGGTCTGCTGAACCGGGACTTCTCAAATAGAAATTCAGCTTTCAACATTTCATCCCTCCTTTCAACCGGATTTTATGTGTTAATATAAAGTTACTACAGTGAAACATTTATATGAACAGATATAATGTGTACCTACCTTGTCCGCGAACGCCTTCAACTGTAAACATCTATTTCTGGATGACACATGTTGTGGGGGGGGGGGGACAAATTTAGACCGAGTTGTAGAAAAACAAGACATTTAAAGAATAAAGATAAGATAGCTAAGGGAAGAAATCCAAATTTTATAATCTTTACAGTCAGTTAAATTAAAATAATTGATTCAACACTTATTCATCTTTCAATATTCCTTTAAAAAGGCAAATTATTAGAGTTTAATAAAGCTATTAATTGTGAAAATTCACTTTTATTTAATTTCCATTTTCCTCCCCAGAAATTGGAGATTAAACAAAATGAATTATATACAATATTACTTTAAAAATCTTGTGAAAAATCTTCAAATCAGCTATTTAATTTAAGTTTAACTAATTGTTGAAGATTATAAATTTGTAGTATTGATTATTGAAAGAAATTATAGAAAGTTGATTTAATAAATGGATACTTCCATTTATTTTTTTAAAGTATTTTATAATTGATATACTGTTGAAATATTTTACTTGTCTGATAATAAATGTTCCGTTATGTAGATGACATCATAATATTTAATAATCCACAGTTTAAAAAATTAATACCTAAAATTTATCCTAAATACTTGAAACTTAAAAACAATGAAAAAAATTATAGAAACAAAAAAGTTAACTTTTTAGACCTAAATATAGACCTTACAAATAATGCTATTAAAATTTATAATAAAAAAAGTAATTATAATTTCAATATTATAAAATACTGTAATATGAATTCTAATATTTCATTAAATTGCTGTAAAGGTATATATTTTGGTCAGTTTCTAAGATTTTATAGAATAAATAATATATTAGAAAATTTCATAGAAGATGTTAAAAATTTATACATGGAATTTATTAAAAACAAATTTAGTATCAGACAAGTAAAATATTTCAACAGTATATCAATTATAAAATACTTAAAAAAAAATAAATGGAAGTATCCATTTATTAAATCAACTTTCTATAATTTCTTTCAATAATCAATACTACAAATTTATAATCTTCAACAATTAGTTAAACTTAAATTAAATAGCTGATTTGAAGATTTTTTCACAAGATTTTTAAAGTAATATTGTATATAATTCATTTTGTTTAATCTCCAATTTCTGGGGAGGAAAATGGAAATTAAATAAAAGTGAATTTTCACAATTAATAGCTTTATTAAACTCTAATAATTTGCCTTTTTAAAGGAATATTGAAAGATGAATAAGTGTTGAATCAATTATTTTAATTTAACTGACTGTAAAGATTATAAAATTTGGATTTCTTCCCTTAGCTATCTTATCTTTATTCTTTGAATGTCTTGTTTTTCTACAACTCGGTCTAAATTTGTCCCCCCCCCCACAACATGTGTCATCCAGAAATAGATGTTTACAGTTGAAGGCGTTCGCGGACAAGGTAGGTACACATTATATCTGTTCATATAAATGTTTCACTGTAGTAACTTTATATTAACACATAAAATCCGGTTGAAAGGAGGTCTAAACATAATAGAGAAGGGATGAAATGTTGAAAGCTGAATTTCTATTTGAGAAGTCCCGGTTCAGCAGACCTCTTTTTTCAATAATTACTCCAATTTAAGTTTTTTGTATATGTCTGGTCTACCATTAGGGTTTCAAAACATAATAACCAAACTTATAATAAAAGTTAATTCATAATATAGATATTTTACTAAATACAACTTTTTATATTCATATTTTAAAATAAAAAAATTTAAAAAATCTTTAAAAAAAAAAGAATAAAATATAAAATTATAAAAATATATATATATATATACTAACAATCTTATCTACTTTATTTACAAAACCTTTTGTTTTCTTATTATTAGTTTGATTAATAGTGCATGGTTCTGTCTTTCTCTCTTTTTTCTAACTATCATATATATTCTCACTTCTATTATTCTATATATAGGATTAGAGTATGTCTAAATGACGTGTAAAAGTCGATACAAAAGACGTTACGTTGTTAAATTTTATTGTTATTAATTATAAATATATAATTAACTAGAGGATGTTTTAGAAGTAAAGGATTTTTTTTTCTCTATCTATACTAAATAATAACAATTAACAAATTTTATAATTTGAATTTAAATAATCAAAATAATGAAGATAATTTTAATAGAATACTTAACTATAAAACTATACAACTATTTATATATATATATATATATATATATATATATATATATATATATATATATATATATGTCATAATTTGCATAATTAATGCCCAAGAGATATAATTTATTTTCGCCATAATTATATTTTAAAATGTAAATACAAATTCACCCATGTATAAATCTGTACAAAATAAATCTGGGAGCCAGCGCGCGCGAGGGAAGGCCACGCCTCGAGTGTCGAACAAGTTCTTTTTTGACGCTTACATGCACAACGCTTGCGCCCTTTCATTTGACCACGGCAGCTACGACATATATATATATGTGATGATGAGTTGCTGTCGACTTATCTGTGATGAGATCCTGTCGACTCATGTAATGAGATGAGAATTCCAGTAGCTTTTGTAGAGATCCTGTCTGCTTAAATGTGATGATGAGTTGCTGTCGATTTATCTGTGATGAGATCCTGTCGACTACTGAAATAATGTTGAAGTCCTGGTAGCTCTTGTTGTACTGTGTTGACCAAGAGGAACAGTCAGGATGTAGAGTTTTCCAGTACCTCTCTGCACCTTGGAAGACCTTTAAAAGTTCTCACAAAATACAGGCAGTCGTGGTCGAGGCAGAGTGGAAAGCTGGGGATATCCACACAAAAAACGAAGACACAGTTGCACTAAGAAAGTTCCGTTAACAGATAAAAGCTGAGCTAGAAGCGCAAGATGGAGATAGACGAATTCTTCCTAACTACATGTTGGATGAGATCGACATAACATACGACCGACGTGAGCTGACGCTAAGGGTGAACTAAACTCAACTGACTGAACTGTACTGAGCTGTCAAGCCACTGTAAGGTGATGATTTATAGGTTAAAGACGGGGTGACCTTATGTGACAGGGGCGTTTGAGAAAGGGCGCCTTTACCTGTCCAGGTGTGAGAGGGCTCTCTGCATTCCACCACATGTGACAGTGTGGGTGGCCTGTCGTGGGAACTGTGAATCTACCTGATTTATGACTCCCATCTTTAGACTCTGTTGTTTTGGCAATTCTATGCTCGATCTCTGCTTTAGCTCAACTATTAAATCTATTACAGATTTTATTTATTTATCCACTTTGTACAAATTACATTACATAGGTGATGCAATGACACAGATTAATCATGCGCATAATTATTTATAGATGTGTCTCTATATACAACATGACAATCTTGTTATAAGTTATCTACACAATATGAGGTTGTTGTTTTAAATTACCATATATATATATATATAATATTATAATATATGGAAGAGGAAAATGGTATAGAAGAAGGAGTAAATATAGTTAAAATGAAAGTAGATAAATATATTATACAAATGAAACACTAAAGCGCGAAAGTTGTGAAAAGAAACATTCGCGTTTTGGTGTTATCGTTTGTATTATATAGATGACGCTTTATTGCTATGTATTAATTTATGCCTAACTGGCCTTGTCCTTATTGTTTAGGGAAGAGCATTGCTCTATGCAAATATTTAAATGTAATTCTACTGTCCTAAAATCTTATGTCCATAGTTTTCTTAAATACCATGACTTAGATTCCACCCTTAAGTGTTGAATATAAAAGTAGAATGATCAAGCGGTCTGGTAGATTAAAAATTGACGAAACCTCTGGGAGGGTTCACCACTGATGAGCCAAGTTCTTCCAATATATTTTTCATCGCAGTAAGGACAGTAAAAGTTTGATTTATTTGTGAAAAGAAACATTCGCGTTTTGGTGTTTTCATTAGGTTAGATTAATTTATTTTTTTAATCATTATAAAACCTATACATAATATATATTTGGTTTGTTTTTTAGTTATTGTCTGAATCCCTCTATACATGCTAAAAAGTGCAGTTTTGTCTATGAGTGTATTAAAAACTTTAGTAGATTAAAGATAAAGATAATAAATATGATCTCTACCTTATATACCAGGCTGTTGGTGACCTTCATGATTTGGAACTGATGGAGGATTATGTCTATCAAGGTAAACAACAACTTTGCTTATTTTTTATTCTGAATAATTTTATTTTTTAAAACGTATTCAATAAGTTATTGTTGCTTATCACTCAAGTCGTTTAAACCATCTCCATTAGGTTCCATTGTCTCAGCTTTTCTATTATAGTCCTGGGGTTTTCCCAGAGGTCTTTTTTGGAGGATTTGATACAATTCAATAGATAGACATCATGGAGAAGGAAGAGGGGTTGTGCTTGTCTGAAGACCTGGAAGTACCACTCAGTGTGACTTTGCTTCTTTTGGTCTCCTGGCATGGAGTGTAGTTGCTCCTATGGAAATGGAAATTACAAGTTGAATGTAATGTATTTTACCATAATGGGGTCTAAATACTTAAACCTGGAGCAACAGACCTATTTTGATCTGAACATATTGTAGGTTTCGCATTCCATTGCTATATATATATATATGGCTTGATATAGAAAACAGATTCAAACAAAAGCTGTCGTCTGTCCATCTTTAAACTTTGGATATTATTCAGAGTTTAAGAAGATACCAGAGGTTATCTATATTCTCTCAATATAAATATGTGAATTTTACAAAATTTATAGAGAACTAAGTCATCTTTTTTAGCCGCTCCTATGGAGAACAGACGCTACCAATTGACACCTTCCTACATAACATCGATAAGTAGAAAAATAGCTATCTCAAAACTTACTTTGGTACTGGAAATAGTTGCAGATTTTTAAAATTCCTTTTCGTGCTATCAACACGTGATATTTACGTAAAGGTATTCAGACAGAGATAGGCTTAGTGATGGCAACACAAAAACATTTCTATACAGTTAAACCTGTCTATAGTGCCCCCTCTAAATAGCGCCTTCCTCTCTATAGCGCCCGATTTCAAATACGTAGTACGATGCGATTTATATTAAAAGTGACCTGTCTATAACACCCCCTCTCGATAGCACCCTATTTTGGTGAGTCCCAAGAGTGGGCGCTATAGACAAGTTTAACTGTATATTTATTCAATCCAATATATGCCTTTTTATTATCTTTCTAAATATTTATTTATATTGGCTTTGTTTGAATATATAGAAGTTAAAAGAGGTCTCTCTCTCTGAAATTATTACGCCAAAATTGTTGTAATTAGTCCCAAGTCCCAAGAGGGGGCGCTATAGACAGATTTAACTGTATGTCCATGCAAACACAGAATTCACACAAATTCAACCTTCATAACCAATGACAAGCAATTTCACACATCTACAATATCAATTAAACAAGTCAATAAATCTCCGGAGATGAGTTTATTTTTATTGCCAACTCTAGCTTTCGTAGCCCTTCTACCGGAGTACAGATATACAATAATATCACACATTGTACTCCGGTAGAAGGGCTACGAAAGCTAGAGTCGGTAATAAAAAGAGAAACCCATCTCCAGAGACTCATTGACTTGTTTAATTAATATTTAGAAGATTTAAATACATAATACCTACAATATATTCTATACAAATATATATTTTATATAGAAGTGTTTTCAACATTTCGACCATGTTTTTGCACGTTTCTTTGCGATGCTCTTTCTGCTCATTCGTTAAGAGATGTGGGACAAATTTAGCCGGGGATCGTTTAAGATGAAGATCATTCTTTATGATGGTTTGGCATGTTCCAAAAGAGATATCCAAGTCTTCTGATAGCTCTCTGATAGTTATTCTTGGGTTTTCTTTGATCGATGACACTTGATTTTGAGTGTATTTTCGGTGTTTCTTATCGATAAAGATCTGCCAGTGTGTAGATAATCTTTGACGCTTGTTCGACCAGCTTTACATCATGTAAACCATTCAAATGTCCTGGATTGTGATAGGGCATCTTCTTTAAAAGCCTGCTTCAACATTTGAAATGATTCGGAAGCTGTTTTCCCTAATTTAAAGCAAAACTCTATGCAGACTCGCTGTTTTTCAATACAGTTCATACTGGAGTTAGAAAACGTTATGAAATACTCGAGTTTATAAATTCGAAAAAACGTGAGCGCGTGCGTCTTGTGATATTTTTTTCTTCTACGTGTTGATAAATGTTTTATCTATAAGGTCGTCAAGATGAATACCAAACCGTAGACCACCTCCTCTTCACTTGCCCAACCTTCCAATACCAAAGATTCCAGACAGCCACTCTCCTAGGTATCACCAACATATGTCCAGCATCCCTAGAAAATCTCCCAAGAAAGAAATCTGCCTGGCGACATCTCATTAATTGGACTTCCACTGGCATTGTATATAAATCCAAGAAGACTTAGGTCAGAAGGACATCCCGGGTAGTTGGCGACTTCTGTACGCTCCAGGAACCTGGGTTACTTAAATAAATAATAATAATATAAGGTCTTTATAAAATTATTTCATTATTTTAAATATTTTACGTGATCCAGTCTCATTCCTGGAAATTATTGATCACACCTTGTATATATATAGAGAAAGCTGCGAATCTTACTAAACTAGTGAATAAACCTTTTTTTTGCAGAGTATGCAATTATTATAAATATTATTTTTCTTTAATTTCTTTAAGCTTTAATTTTCATACGCGACAGTTTTTAAAATATCCTCTGTATTTTTAAAATCTTTTTTTTTTTTTTTTTTTTAACTTGCTTTCATGTCTGTCCACAAATCTTGTTATCGATTTTTAGAATACTTCTAGAGTATGCAGAAATCCGAAATTTAGTATACTTATTAGAACCTGATGACAATGCATGTTGATAAATTTTCAGGCGTCGGGGTTGTCAGAATGGCCAGGGATGAACAAAATTCCAAATTGCCTTTCAAAAATTTAAATCTACTTTTAATATATCTCCACAATGGGTATAAGAGTTGTACAATATGGCGGCATTTAGGGACAGACGTAACAATTTATCCCAAACGAAACCTCGGGTCGATCTTCTGCAATATTGATGAGTCACGGTACTTGGGCAAGCTGCAATCAGAGCGGAGTTCACATAATATTCCTACACACCGTAACCTTTTTACATATTTGCTGGTATAACATTACGTGCTCAGACTGTGGAATGTGAGATTACGATCATATAAGTCTTAACTAACATTTATTTCATTTATAGATGCACTCATGGACAAAACTTAAAGAAGTTGTACTTTTTACCATGTATATCGGGATTCAGACAATGAGTCTGAAAGATATTTAATACACCGTGACCTTTATTGGAAACACACGAGATAACCAAGTGTGTTTATACTCATAGACAAAACTTGAGGAAGTTCTACCTTTTACCATGTATATCGGGATTCAGACAATGAGTCTGAAAGATATTTGATACACCGTGAACTTTATTGAAGATACACGAGATAACCAAGTGTGTATACACTCATAAACAAAACTTAAGGAAGTTCTACCTTTTACCATGTATATCGGGATTCAGACAATGAGTCTGAAAGATATTTGATACACCGTGACCTTTATTGAAGACATACGAGATAACCAAGTGTGAGAACAAATTGCTTCTCTCTCCTTCAAAAAAAAAAAAAAATTGACGACGGGCGACATTAATGACTTTCCACTTTCTTAAGGTTGTCCATGTGTGTATATTAAATGAAAAGTTACTTATATGCACATAGTATTATATATGTTGTAAACAAAATATTCTGCTTGGAAACAACAAGAAACGCCACATGTTGTTGTGGCCTCTTATCCCCTTGTGCAAAGATTACACAAATTCCATGAGTCCATGCTCTTTGAGCTGTTTGGTGATAAGAAGCGGTCTCTTCCAAAGGTCCTACTACATAATGAAACTTAAAAATGGCGACAATAAAATGTTCCACCGGAAGTGCGGCACCCAGAAAATTCGAATAACAGGTCGTTGACATTATCCAAGCAACTCAGGAAAGATGTGGGCATATCGTCCATGTCAGTCCTTGATTGGACAACAAAGTCCATTCTCTCTGACGCCACCATCAGAATATAAGCTGGGTTCCTTCTGAACCCAACACAGGGAGCCAGTACATACGACAGCATCGGCTGTACAGAAGGCAGAGGTCAGATGCAGTTAGGTCGCTGCCAGATTGACCCGAGCGATCCCTGGACTTCCATAGTCCACTTCACCTTCCCAGGTATTACCCCCTTTAAACCGAGATAACCATGTTCCTATGTGTCGTCTTTATTTATCTTCACGCTAGTGCGCTCTCACTCTGGCCCCATGACTGCATATTGGGTAAGGAGTCTACTGCGACGATGTGTCATCCCTACACATTACAACACAAAAACTAACACACACATGTATCTATATTATTTAAAAATGCTTATATAGGATCATATATTTTATTTTGCAATATTTCGTATGGCAACTCGCCAAACTTCTTCGGGGAACAAGATTGTTTTGAGATGCTTCGCGTATCAATTCACGAGTATGTACAACTGCTTTAAAATTCATATATATTTGATTATATATATAAAATATATCTTTATATTAAAGATATTGAAGATTCAAACAATAACAACAAAATCTACCCCACTTGCCCAAAATGTAGCTTGACACCTGCAGCCCCAGAACACATTTTGGCTTGTATTAGATGTACTAAACAGGACCTTTGGGTGAGGCCGCTGCTCATCATAAAACAGCCCGAGGAGCATGAACTCATGGAATTCATGTAATATTTACACAAGGGGATAAGAAAAAACAACAACAGAAGATTCAAACAATTGAACATTTTTCAGACCATGATAATCATTGTAATTTGAGCAGCAAAAAGTGTACATATCAGAGAACATGCCATTCATATATATATATATATACTAGCCGAATGACCCGGGCAACGCCCGTGTTTTACCCGATTGAATGTTTTGATTCAAATACTATTTGTTACAATTATAAATTGGCGCCTTAAATAAATGCATATGTTAGTTAATAACTATAGCCTATGTGCTTTATCTGTCTATGTACTGTTGGCTTCCGTAGGCGTCTCTTACTGGGAAAAAGAAAGAGAGGATTCCATTTAGTTATTAACTAATATATACATTTATTAAAGGAGCGACCCGCTCCAACACAATAGTTACAAAAACGAAAAAGCGAGTGGGGGGCATGATGGGGGGCAAAGGTGGCGTGATCGTAGCCAACCAATAGGAGGGCGCCATTCCAAAAAAAAAAAAGCAAACGGTGACAGAGACGAAAACTGATTAAGAGATGAAGAATTGATGACGCTCGTAACTGTAAATAGAATATTTGGAGCCTGGTTTTGTTATAAACACACCACAGATTTCCTCTACGTAGGTTACTCCGACGATTGCATTCATAGTGTAAACATAGCTCCAGTTTAATTATATACCATAGTCTTTTGATACTTTTTTCGCTTGAATATTTTAGAGCTTGAGTGGCATTCATAGTTTGATTCATCACATTTATAGCAACAGCATTGTCGTCATTCCAATCTTCCCAGATTTTCACCTTTTGTTCAAATGTTTCATCTTTGGTTTCTAGAGGCTTTTCAATTACTTCTCCTATGATGCGTCTCCATAATTTTAAAATAGTTCCAGTTACAGTTGTGAGGGTAGGTATGATCAGAATCACATAGGCTAAGGGTATAGAGCTCAAGGAGTTGAGAGAAGTTGAGAGAAAGTTGAGAGATTAATATTGTAACAAAGTATTTATTATTTTATTAACAGAGTATTATTTTTGTTTATATTTTGCTACTCTGTAAACTTCCCTCATTGCTTATCTTTTTAAAAATCTTTCATAGTTTGTTCTTGCCTTAAATAAATTGCTGTGTCATCCTGAAGTTTGCCTTTCTTAACCCTTAGTTACTGGCGCCTATTTTCCTTACACAATTACTGGCGTTCGGCCTCTCAGGCCATCTTTTAAAATCAATAATAAACCATGTTATTTATAAAATAAAAAAGAAATTAAACGTATACACATAATTTCCAAAGAATAAATATTTTGTTTTTTTCGAATAAACAGAGCTCTAAACAAAATTAAATGAAAATGTACAAGAAACTCTTTCTATCAAAAATACTCTAAATATATTCTAAAAAGTTCTATCTGAAATATTTTATTCAAGATTAGGTGCACAATTCAAGCATATTTCAATAGAATGATCTTTGCAGATTGGTTATTTGCATTTTTTGAATTGCATTTCAGTTCGACGATCTTTTTTACATAGGTAGCATCTTTTGCGTTTTTTGGACCAAGGACTGCCGCTTGTGGATTCCTAGATAACATATATTATTGATATTTCGTTTGAATATCAAATAAATATTTGCCTACCTCAAGTGATGAAGTTCCAGCATGCTTCTGAATTAATACTTGCAGATCTCTTGACAAATATTTGGCTTGATTTCTCATATTCAAGGCATCTCTCATTAGTTGTAGAGCAAGCTGCTTTATAAAATCTTTTCGAGCCATTCCGCCGTCTTGCTTGACAGCCTTATAAATTACTGCTGAATTTATTGCAACCACATCCAAAAAGTTGAAAAATAAACACAGGGGCCATCTTTTGGTTCTTCTTCCAACTGAATACATGTCTGATCAACTACATCTACACCACCTTTGGTCATATTATAAAATGTGATTATCTCGGGCTTTTATTGTTCAGCAGTTTCTTGATCAATTGTTGTGGTCAAATGCATTGTGGAGAGTAATATAACATATTTTCCAATTTTAGGGACATAGGGTACCAAATTTTTGTTTTTTGAAAAACCAAAAGTGGAACCGAACTTCTATTATATTATACAAAATTACAATCACAAAACACAATTTAGAATGCATATAATTGAAACAAGAGTAATAAAAAACGAATGCTCAACTTATTTGTTGCGTTTGAACGTCTATAAAACCAAAAGTGAAACGGCCAATAATAGGGGCGCTAAAATTCCCAGTCACGTAATTACTGGCGCTCGGCTTTAAAGGCCGTTTGATTTAATAACTCGGGATATACAAAATAGATTTCTCTTAAAATGAAAAGTTCTTCAAATAAATGCATTTTATTAAGCTACCTAAAATTTTGATGAAAAATATTGCATTTTGAAAATTTCGCAAACATTTTAAATTTTCACACGGCCTTTCAAGCCGAACGCCAGTAATTACGGGTTAATTTTCCACGTGGAAATATTTTTGCATACAAAAGTGAATTTCTGTTTTTCTTTTCGTTTACTTTATTTATCAAATCACTCTCGTAAAGATAAAATTCTAAAAATATACAAGAACACACCAATATATATAAGAATATATATAAATTCATTTTAAAAATAAATCTAAAAAAAAAGTCAAATATAAATATTCTATCTTAATAAACGTATGGATCTTTTCATCGATGTTCGATTATAAGACAACAAATTATTGTGAAAAGTTGTTATCGGAATATTTACATAATGTAGAAGATAAACGAATACAATATTGCATGACAATCATTAAAATATTACTTCCGGTAGAAAAACACAATAGGACATTCAATTCTCGAGCCAATTTCCTCACATCAATATATACAAATACAAATCGAAGCTATTTAGGGAGACAACGCTCGTAAAATTCTACGATATGTTATCAGTGAGCTCTCCCATCAATAAAAATCATTTGGGAATAATAACAGACGAGTTTCGAGGAACAATGCGGAAGGAAAAGATTTACTCTGAGCAATGATGGATCAATGAAGTTATTGATTTGACGCTAGTTTTGGCCGCTAGATGTCGCTAGGCTGGCATGGAAAGTTTGTCGTAGTCTTTTGGGGGTACGTTAGCCCTCGTTTTGAAGTTTTAAAGACTTCGTGGGCCCCTCTCATTGGACGAAGCGCTTCCGCGTAATGAGTCAGCAAAATGCAAGCGAGAAAAGACATCGCCGAATTTTGACATCTCTCGAAAATCAAAGAATTATCAACCTTGAAAGTGCTTCTCAAGAAAATCGTCCACAGACTCAAGGCATTGGGAATACAAATCTTCCTAAACGTCAGCACGGTGCATCTTCTCCATACATTCATTGTAATTCGCATGTGATGGGGCATAATGAAATGTCGGCAACACTTTCAGCCAATCATACACGTTTGGATTCATCGAAGAAATTTGCGGATGAAACTTCATACAGCCAACTACTTCTATCAAGTGCAGAAAAAGTGTTATCAAGATTGAAATCTAGGCAACGGGCTATTTCAGAAGAGGAAGAAGAAAAAACGCGGGATGTCAACTCATCGAAGCCTAAAACAACTCCTAACGTACTCGCACCACGTAAACTTCAACCTCTTGAAAAGCAGACGAGGTAAATATGTGTTCATATTTTCATCAATCTTTTTTGAAACTTTTAAAAAATATATATTTACTTCAACTTTCATATATTGTATATAGCATGCTGTTAAGTATTATGAAAACATTGAAAAAAAAAAGCTTTTAAAAATATATTTCAATATTTTATATTATATAAAAAGCGCGTGATATTTATAAGTATTAAATATTTATTTAACAAAGTGTTATATATGTAAGCAGAGTATATTTGTTTGCACCTTTTTTACAATGTATTCCAATTATTATTTATATATTGAATACATATATGCATACGTTGATATTGTGTTGTTATATGTATAGTTATTTATATTGTTTTGTGAAAAATAGAGCAATCCATATTTAAATATCTAGCTAATAAAAATGCATATTATGAATTGAACAAGTCGTAAACAAAATCAAAGTAATTTATAAAATACATTGCAGTAATTATAGGAAAATAAATACAGTTAAACCTGTCTATAGCGCCCCCTCTAAATAGCGCCTTCCTCTATATAGCGCCCGATTTTAAATACGTAGTACGATGCGATTTACACTAAAAGTGACCTGTCTATAGCACCCCCTCTAAATAGCGCCTTCCTATCTATAGCGCCCGATTTTAACTACCTAGTACGATGCGATTTACATTAAAAGTGACCTGTCTATAGCACCCCCTCTCTATAGCACCCTATTTTGGTGAGTCCCAAGAGGGGGCGCTATATACAGGTTTAACTGTATTTTTATTCAATCCAATATATGCCTTTTTATTATCTTTCTAAATAGTTATTTATATTGGCTTTGTTTGAATATATAGAGGTTAAAAGAGGTCTCTCTCGCTGAAAATATTAGGCCAAAATTGTTGTAATATATATGTGCGTAATATATTTATATATTATACTCCTTAAGTTTAATATTCAAAGATATATTCAAAATATATAAAACTGTGTGTGTGCATTTCATAAAATTCATATATTTATAATTAGATTTCAAAATATCTATACGTAGTGAGTGTTTTTTGTAAGTTTCTTATTGAGTATAATATTTTAGACCCCTTTTTTATTTTATAAAAAATTCTTTTATTTAAAAATAAATAAATAAATAAATTGAAAAAGGGTATCATCTGATCGTGCAACTGAATTCTGATGATAGTTTGTGCCATCTATCAGAATATACAGTGGTACCTCGACATACGAGCGCCCCAACATACGGGTTTTTCGAGATACGAGCCGACGAGCAAGTGATTTTTTGCTTTTAGTTACGAGCGAAATTGGAGATACGAGTTCGGTTCGGTAGTAACACGCAGTCGCGCCATCACGCGCACACCCAGGAACTGACGACTGAGGAGATACAAGAGTTACAGTCACAGCAGCATACTGAGGTTATGCAAGTAATTGGTTTTGAGGAGTCAGAGGAGGAGGTTATTTCTACAAGTGAGATAAAGGAGATCTTAGGAATGTGGGAGAGAGTTTCACAGTTCGTGGAAAAAAAACACCCAGAAAAAGTTGCAACGGGTCGTGCATCTGACCTTTTTAATGACACTTGCCTAACTCATTTCCGGAACATTCTGAGAGGGAGGAAGAAACAAACCACCTTGGATATGTTTTTTTCTAAACGGCCTACAGGTGAAAGCGAGAAAAATGTAGCGAAAAAGGCAAAGAACGTGAGGATATCTAATTTATTTCTTTACATTCTCTTTTTTGTTTTTGTGCAATAAATATTTGATATTTATAAATACGTTTTTATTATTTAAAACCGCGTAACAAAAATAACTGGGGTGACATTTTGGAGGTTGGAACGGATTAATGGTAGTTCAATTGTTTTGTATGGGGAAATTTGCTTCGAGATACGAGTAATTCAAGATACGAGCAAGGTTGCCGAACGAATTTAACTCGTATGTCGAGGTACCACTGTAAAACGATTATACTCTGATTTATTTAGTTGCACGATTAGAAAAGATGTTTTTTTTTTATTCTCAATTTTCCCACATATGATGGTACATTCTTTTCCTTTGTGCAAATTCCCGTATAAACTATATACAGTAGAAATTGGATAATTCCAACATCTTTAATTCAAATATTTATCTTGGTCCCTAGACTTTTAAGCCTTTTATTCAAAACGTTTTTAACCCTTAGTTACTCGGGCCAATTTTACTGACGTTAGTACTCGCGCGGGGTCTCGCAGACCCCAATATTCTACAATGAATAAAATTCTTGAAAAATAAAATATTGATATAATTTTTGTTTGCATCCAAAATAATGCAGTCTCTAGTTTACAAATATATCAATTTATTATAAAAACTTACATTATTAATTATTTGTATTTGATAAAATTGGTAATATGGCAAATATTTTAAATAGAATTATTAATGTTTGACTTTACAACAAATTTATCCAAAATAAAACGACGACCTAAAACATTGTTGTATATAAATTACAAATGAATTGTACCTATCATACATATTTATTTCGATGTTACGTTGTCGACATGGAAACTATATTTATTGTGAAAACAGAGTAAAAAAGTGAAATTGTACTGGATTCTGTGGTTAAATTAATAAAAAATACATTTCCTGATCGTGTAACAGATGATTCAAGCCATCAGTAATTTTCAGTTCAGGAAATGTCTTTTTATTAATTTATCCTCTGATCCCAGTTTAATTTTACTTCTATACTATATTTTCATCAATCTTTTTAAAAATATTTACTTCAACTTTCACATATTGTATATAGCATGGTGTTAAGTATTAGGAAAACATTGGGAAAAAAAGCTTTTTAAAAATATCTTTCAATCAAGTTTATGCAAATATGTAATGCCTTTATAAAGGTTTGGCGTTCAGCCAACCGAAATATCGGCAAAATAAATCTTTTAATAAATCCAATATATGCCTTTTTATTATCTAATCTACTTATATAATTGCCTTATTCTGTCTGTGTGAAGTTCACTGTCTGAAGTTCACGGATGGCAATTTTCATTACCATCGGTGGTTCAGTGGTAGAATGCTCGCCTGTCACGCGGGCGGCCTGGGTTCGATTCCCGGCCGATGCATTTTTTTTTTTTACAATTTTTAAAACTCATTTATATATTATACAAGAATGACATCCACGGCGCCAATTTATAATTGTAACGAATAGTATTTGAATAAAAGCATTTAATCGGGTAAAACCCGGGCGTTGCCCGGGTCATTCGGCTAGTATATATATATATATGTTCCGCTCATATGACACGTAACAGCCGAAGCTACAGCGTGAACTTGTTATAGCCCTAATTTGTTACATAAAATACAAAACTTTTACAACAACATAGTTTTAGCTTGACAAACTAACATTATATTTCTTAATTTTTTTATATCTTTAAAAATAGTAATTTAAAAATTTATTCTTCAACAATTTGTATATATAATTTATCGTTTTTTTTTTTTCACATGAAAAGCGTATTTATCCAAACTTGGCCTTAAATACCCAGTTCTTGATTTCTCAGGAAGTCTCTGGGACCAAATTTTGGTCGTAGATATACAGTCTGCACCACGCTGACAAGGGCCAACAGCCTGAAACGCGTAGGTGGTTGACTTTCTTGATTTATCAAGAAATTGGGTTGGCCAAATATCTTTGGAACAGGCATAATTAACGTTTAGTAGATATTTGTTCCGCTAGATGGCGCTCTACCATCTAAAATGCTCATGTGAGCTGTCAGGAAATGCCAATTTTGTTTTTAATATCATCACCTGACCTTTTTTTATATTTTTTTCCCCTTGATTTTTAACATATATATAATTGTAGAACGACATTTGAAAATTATCCCGCATGTGTTTATTTTGAACGAAATATAGAAGTTTATTTTAAGGAGAAATAACAACTATTTCTATCCTTAGGGATTAAGTATGAGATGATGAATTGTGAAGAATAATGATGAACGGAAAAATAAAGTGTCCAGGGATGTCCATTTCGATTTTTGCGTTCAAAAGAAACACAGGCGGGATAATTTTCAAATGTCGTTCTACAATCATAAGCCGCATTTTATTGTATTATATATAATTGTGTTCAAATAAAGTTATGTAATCACAGAGAGAGCCCAGAAACTTATTGACCATCTTTGTATATATAAAAAAAAATTGATAATAATATAATTTATCTCGCTATTTAATATAATGCTATATATATAAATTCTAATACTAAATTTGTTATTTAAGTTGCATATCAAGATTTTATCCTATACTCCTATATGGTTTTACATATTTACATATATGTTGTGTTTTAAAAATAGAGCAATCCATATTTAATTCATTAGATAATAAAAAGACATATATTGGATTTAATATAATAATAATAATAATAATAATAATAATTTAATAATATTGGCAAATAAATATTTTATTAAATCCAATATATCAAAATTCGAAATTATTTTAAAGGCGTATGATTCTTTTTAAAAATAAACAATTTCTACTGCCCTTACTGCAATGAATATATTAATGGGAGGGCCTGGCTCATCAGTGGTGAACTCTCCCAGCGGTTTCACAAGTTTAATTTACCATACCGCTGTTATATTGCATTTTTGGAACTTCCATTTATAGTTCAACAGTATCACTTATAAATGGAAGTTCCAAAAATGAAATAAAACAGCGGTATGGTAGATTAAACTGGCGAAACCGCTGGGAGGGTTCACCACTGATGAGCCAGGCCCTCCCATTAATTTTTCCAATGCAGTAAGGGCAGTAGAAATTGTTTATTTTCAAAAAGAATCTTACGCCTTTAAAATAATTTCGAATTTTGATAACAGATGGCGCACTAGTACATCATTATAAATCCAATATATGCCTTTTTATTATCTATGTTGTGTGTGTATTTCCTTCTTCTCTTTGTACCATAATCAATTTATAAATATCTCTCTCTCCATAAACTAATATGGCTTTATAAAATTTTAAAATGTTTACGCGTATAATAAAATACCTTTTTTCTAGATATTTTTTTATTTTTGAACATCCATATAAACATGACATTCTTTCAACTCTGTCCCTATATCAAATTTCACATGATATGTTTGACCATTCTATGGAAATATTTTTATAATGTGTGTCCTCATTTTATCAAAAAAAATACAACGAATTCTTAGTTTACACTTATGGACAAAACTTAAAGAAATTGTATATTTTATAATGTATATCGGGATTGAGACAATAACTCGGAAAGAGATTACATGATCTTTATTGAAGACATACGAGATAACCAATATACACTCATGGACAAAACTTAAGGAAGTTGTACCTTTTAGCATGTATATCGGGATTCAGACAATAAATCTGAAAGATATTACAGTGACCTTTATTGAAGACACACGAGATAACCAATATACACTCATGGACAAAACTTAAAGAAGTTGTACCTTTTATCATGTATATCGGGATTCAGGTAATAACTCTGAAAGATATTACAGTGACCTTTATTGAAGACATACGAGATAACCAATATACACTCATGGACAAAACTTAAGGAAGTTGTACCTTTTAGCATGTATATCGGGATTCAGACATTATTCGGAAAGATATTACAGTGACCTTTATTGAAGACACACGAGATAACCAATATACACTCATGGACAAAACTTAAGGAAGTTGTACCTTTTAGCATGTATATCGGGATTCAGACAATAAATCTGAAAGATATTACAGTGACCTTTATTGAAGACACACGAGATAACCAATATACACTCATGGACAAAACTTAAGGAAGTTGTACCTTTTAGCATGTATATCGGGATTCAGACAATAAATCTGAAAGATATTACAGTGACCTTTATTGAAGACACACGAGATAACCAATATACACTCATGGACAAAACTTAAGGAAGTTGTACCTTTTAGCATGTATATCGGGATTCAGACAATAAATCTGAAAGATATTACAGTGACCTTTATTGAAGACACACGAGATAACCAATATACACTCATGGACAAAACTTAAGGAAGTTGTACCTTTTAGCATGTATATCGGGATTCAGACAATAAATCTGAAAGATATTACAGTGACCTTTATTGAAGACACACGAGATAACCAATATACACTCATGGACAAAACTTAAGGAAGTTGTACCTTTTAGCATGTATATCGGGATTCAGACAATAAATCTGAAAGATATTACAGTGACCTTTATTGAAGACACACGAGATAACCAATATACACTCATGGACAAAACTTAAGGAAGTTGTACCTTTTAGCATGTATATCGGGATTCAGACAATAAATCTGAAAGATATTACAGTGACCTTTATTGAAGACACACGAGATAACCAATATACACTCATGGACAAAACTTAAGGAAGTTGTACCTTTTAGCATGTATATCGGGATTCAGACAATAAATCTGAAAGATATTACAGTGACCTTTATTGAAGACACACGAGATAACCAATATACACTCATGGACAAAACTTAAGGAAGTTGTACCTTTTAGCATGTATATCGGGATTCAGACAATAAATCTGAAAGATATTACAGTGACCTTTATTGAAGACACACGAGATAACCAATATACACTCATGGACAAAACTTAAGGAAGTTGTACCTTTTAGCATGTATATCGGGATTCAGACAATAAATCTGAAAGATATTACAGTGACCTTTATTGAAGACATACGAGATAACCAATATACACTCATGGACAAAACTTAAGGAAGTTGCACCTTTTAGCATGTATATCGGTATTCAGACAATAATTCTGAAAGATATTTGATACACAGTGACTTTTATTGAATACACATAAGATAACCAAGTTGTGAACAAAATTGCTCATGTCTCCTTAAAAAAAAAAAAGAAAAAAAAAGATGACCGGCGATATCAAAGATTTTCTACTTCCATAAGTTTTGTCCATGAGTGTATATTCAATATCAATTGATTTTATTAATAAATATAATCAGTAAATGTCTATTCAAAATGTTTTTTAAATGAATTATCAACGGGAAATAAATAATGCGTGTTAAAATAGGTTGAAGTGAAAAAAGATCAATAATACAAAGGATAACCAATAAGTAAGATGAAAACTACTGTAAACAAACTAAATACACGAACAATATTAAACAATTATGAAAAAAGGCATCTCCTTATCGTGCAACTGAAAGTTGCTGATGGCTTGCGCCATCTATCGGAATAAATATCAACTATTCTCGTTGATTTTTAATCATTCCAGAATTGGCCAAATACCCATTCTTGATTAATCAAGAAAAGCTAACCACGGACGCGTTTCGGGCTGTTGGCACTCATCAGCGTGGTGCAAGCTGTACCTCAACGACAAAAAAAAAACTGGTCATTTATGGCATCCTGAAAAATCATTAAACGGGTAGTAAAGGCCAGAATAGCGTGAGACCGCGACCAATATTAAACAATGTCTTTCAAATAAACCTTTCATTGTCAGACATCTAAACATGAACCGTGTTATCCACAGTTCCGCTACCATGTGAGTAGACTTGCCCCAGTTACTTGCATTCTTTTTTTAACTACAGTCGACTCTCAATAATTTGAAACTTGTTAATTTGAATCTCTCGATAATTTGAAATATTTTCCCTGTCTCTTGAAAAATACTCGATAAGTTGAATAAAATCAATATTAATTGTTCCACTCTGTAATTTGAAGGAAGAGCATCTTACCACAAATGAACATTTGTGAATAACTTGTATAAATGTTTCAAATAATAAATAATACATTTTGAGGTCAAACTCTTGTTTGAGAAAGGGCAAGACCCGAAAGCTCCCAATAAATATATATTATATTTAATAAAGATTTTCTGCTGTTTTGATATTAATTACTTGTAGAGGTATTATTGGTTATTTGCTTGATTTTGGTATGCAGTCGTGGTTAAAAATCTTGAAATAAAAATAATAATGGTTTTGAAAAAGGTACTGCCTGGCTTAAGGCGTAAGAATAAAAAATGAAATACTTATTTACATAATGTACAAAAGGTTGAGTCGGCCATCGGGGAAGAACAACAATATTTAATCTTGTATCAACATAGAATGTATATCCCTTGTCGACCTTTGTTTCTTTAGGAAATTTTATTGTTGAATAGAGCTATTACTGTTTGTCAAATATTGCATTTTAGGTTATAGCTAAACTATAAACACTCATAGACAAAACTTAAGAAAGTGAAAAGTCTTCGTCGACAAACTCTAGCTACTACCTCTCAATACTCAATTCTGGAATTGTCGTTTCCTTCAAAGCTTCTCTTGCCCTGGTATATTGTCGCTTTTCACAACCAACACCAGGTGCACGATTCTACGATGTTCAAAAGCTAAGTTTCATGTTTTATGAGACTTATTTCCCGGCGTTGTATATACATTTATAAGCAAAACTTAAGGAATTGAAAAGTTTTCGTATCGCCGGCAATCTATTTTTTTTTTAAGGAGACAGAGGTTGTTCACACTTGGTTATCTCGTGTGTTTTCAATAAAGGTCACTGTAGTATCTTTCAGAGTTATTGTCTCAATCCCGATATACATGGTAAAAGGTACAACTTTCACAAGTATTGTCCATGAATCTATATTGGTTATCTCGTGTGTCTTCAATAAAGGTCACTGTAATATCTATCAGAGTTATTGTCTGAATCCCGATATATTCATGGTAAAAGGTAAAACTTCCTTAAGTTTTGTCCTTGAGTGTATACACACTTGGTTATCTCGTGTTTCTTCAATAAAGGTCACTGTAATATCTTTTAGAGTTATTGTCTGAATCCCGATATACATGCTAAAAGGTACAACTTCCTTAAGGTTTGTCCATGAGTGTATATTGGTTATCTCGTGTGTCTTCAATAAAGGTCACTGTAATATCTTTCAGAGTTATTGTCTGAAACCCGATATACATGGTAAAAGTACAACTTCCTTAAGTTTTGTCCATGAGTGTATATTGGTTTTCTCGTGTGTCTTCAATAAAGGTCACTGTAATATCTTTCAGAGTTATTGTCTCAATCCCGATATACATGCTAAAAGGTACAACTTCCTTAAGTTTTGTCCATGAGTGTATACACACTTGGTTATCTCGTGTGTCTTCAATTAAGGTCACTGTAATATATTCCAGAGTTATTGTCTCAATCCCGATATACATGGTAAAAGGTACAACTTCCACAAGTTCTGTCCAGGAGTGTATCTATAGTTGAGAGTCCACCATTCCATTGATCCACCATTGTATATAAACACATAGCGTGTTCGAGAGAGACGTTTATTAGACACGGAAGGTTATTATAGGTCGAAACATAAAGTTGTATTTAAATACATATAATGACTTTATAGATATTTACATATGTGTTTATAATGAGTATAGAAGAGAAGGATCAGTGGACCGATATGTAATATAATCTGAACAAACAAGTTTTATTTAGACATTACACATATAATTAAACTGGTGAAACCGCTGGGAGGGTTCACCACTGATAAATCAAGCCTTTCCATTAATTTTTTTTCATTACAGAAAGAACAGTAGAAATTATTTATTTTTAAAAAGAATCATACTTTTTCACTAGTGCAACATATAATTAGTTATTACATACAATGATAATAAGCATGCCAGAGAGAATTTGTACAGAATTATACATTATATTTGAGTCGCTAAAATTAAGTCGAGCTCTTTTTCTGTATCATATATAATGAAAGAGATTTTTGATCGTGCTACCTAATGTTGGCTTACTGCCATCTATCGGGAAATATATCAATTATCTGTTGATTTGAAATAAAAGGCGATCCATCAAAAGGTTTATATAAAAGTTCGTACCTGGATCTGTAAAAAAAAACATTTTTTCTCAAAATATTATCAATTTATTGCACAGTAAACTGATAAAGAGGGAGCAATCTCTCAAATATTTTGAGTAAAACATTTTTTTTTCTTTTTTACATATCCAGGTAAGAACTTTTCTATAATCCTATCTGTTGATTATTTTCCTAAAATAAGCTATACTTATTTATGTTGAAATATCAAGGAAAACCAGATATATGCATCAGTTTCGATGTGCTGGCCTTCATCAGCGAGTTACAGATTGTATGTTGATGGTTCACCAAGGGTCTTTTTATTTCATGAAATGGATATCTGAGACCAAAAGTGCTCAAATAATCTATTACATTACAAAAAATACATATAACTCGACAACAAAATACTTGTGGTGTTACTGTTTTTTATTTTTTATTTTTTATTTGTCAAAATTCGCAATCTTGTAATAATGAATCTATTACATGTTTCTAAAGAGTTACAATGTAGACATAAAAAAGAGAATCAGGGTTATGTAGTATAATAATATTATTTCATAAAAAACTGAATAAAAAGATGTGCGCTAGACGTCCCATGATGGGTCTTCAACGATAAACCTGCATCTCGGTGATGAGGGCCAACAGCTCGAAACGCGTACATGCTTTTTTAAAATTTTAAATAATCAACATTTACAACACTCATGGACAAAACTCAAGGAAGTTGTACCTTTTACCATGTATATAGGGATATAGACAATAACTCTGAACGATATTACAGTGACCTTTATTGAAGACATACGAGATAACCAATATACCAGGTCTATTAGTATGAAACGCGAAAATGGGCGCCAGAGGCCGCTGTGCAACTTTATTTGAGCCGACGGTGGCGCTGTTGTAGGCGTTTTGTTCTTTGACTCATGTGGCATCAGCATGCGTGCAGTTTTAGAAAAATTCAAATCGTGAAAATTTTCTGGAGCCCATGGAAAATGGCGATTTCTGAGCCAAAAAGTGCCCATTTGCGGGAAGTTTTGTTGTTCGCCTTCAACTGGAAGAAAGGTGCCACTGAAGCCCACCGAATGCTCGAGGAAGTTTACAGCGACCACGCTCTGAGCAAATCGCAGTGTTACAGGTGGTTTAAAAAATTCCAAAGTGGTGATTTTGAACTTGATAATGAACCACATGGAAAACCGCCCCAAAAGTTCGAGGACGCTGAACTGCAAGATTTGTTGGATGAGGACAGTACCCAAATGCAGAAAAAACTCGCAAAACAGCTCTAGGTGTCTCAAGGTGCTGTTTCTCTACGTTTAAACAGCCTCGGAATGACCCAAAAGCTTTCCAGATGGGTCCCCCACGAGTTGAGCGAAGGGCAGCAATAACGGCGTCTGGTAACCTGCGAAGGGCTGCTCGCCAGGCATGAACAGAAGTCATTTTTGCACCGAATCGTAAATTCTGATGAGAAATGGATCCACTTCAGCAATCCTACGCGCCAAAAGTCGTGGGGCCTGCCCGGCCAATTTCCAAAACAGACGCCTAGGCCCAATGTCTTCGGAAAAAAGGCAATGCTTTGCATATGGTGGGACCAGACCGGCGTAGTATATTTCGAGCTCCTGAAACCTGGCAAAATGGTCAATACTAGTCGCTACGAACAACAAATGTATAGTTTGAGAGAGGCGTTGAATGAAATAAGACCGGAATGGCGTGAAAAGCACAACAACCTGATACTGCAGCATGACAACGCTCCAGCCCACAACGCTACGATGGTCAAAAACACCATAAAAGACTTGGGCTGGGAACTCTTACCCCACCCGCCGTACTCACCAGACTTAGCGCCGTCGAACTACTACCTTTTCACATCTTTAGGACACGCCCTAAAAAACCAGGAATTTTCGAACTCAGACATACTCCGAAAATGACTTGTTGACTGGTTCACTCTAAAGGAATAGAAATTTTCAGACAAGGAATTCGAAAATTGCCTGAAAATGGTCCGAGTGTATAGCTAATCAGGGCAGTTACTTTGAATAAAAAATCTTTTGTTGTATGGAATTGGTGAACTTTTGAATTCACTGAAAATTTTCGCGTTTCATACTAATAGACCTGGTACACTCATGAACAGAACTTAAGGAAGTTGTACCTTTTAGCATGTATATCGGGACAATAACTCTGAAAGATATTACAGTAACCTTTATTGAAGACACACGTATAAACGCAAATAAACGCAAATTTAAAATATTTTTCTTATTAATTTCATCAGAAAGGGAGTAAACTTGATCGATCTTATTGATTAGTTCCTGATGTGTCAAGCTATTGATTTAAAATAGAGTTGAAGCAAGTAATTGGCAGTTGGCTGAATGGCGATATTCGGATTGGAACAGATTGAAGAAATAAGGCTATAAGAAATGATATTCATGATGCTTTCAAATTTCTACTGCCCTTACTGCAATGATAAAATAATGGGAGGGCCTGGCTCATCAGTGGTGAACCCTCCCAGCGGTTTCCCCAGTTTAATCTACCATACCGCTGTAATATTACATTTTTCGGTTTTATTTTTATACTTATACTGAAGCTAGACTCATGGAAAAGGTATTTTATTAATAACGATAAGTCGTTTGGGTCTTTTATTATGAAAAATCGATAAAATTAATTAATAAAGTTGTTTTATAACACATCTATGTCATCAAAATACACAGACCAATCATATATCAAGAAAATGTGATATTTGTGTTGCTTTATTGTACAAATATAGATTATCTTCCTTTCATTTGAGTCTCTAAAAGGCGCTTCCCTTAGACCAATAGAAGTAACAGCAGACGACGTTGGGACAAATATGGCGCTACTGCACGCCATTTTGCGATCTATCTCAACTTTTATTTGTGCGATTAGAGACAGAATTGGCTGCCGCTATTATATCACTGAAGAAAAAAAATGTTCTGTGAGTTTTGAAGGTTAAATTTGACATGATTAATGTATTTACGATCATTATGGTAATATTGTGTTGGGTTTTTTTTGGTTTCTATTTTTATTAATGTGAAACGTATTATTTTAAACTTTTTAAATGAAACTATATATTATCTATTTTAAAAATAAATTCATAGATTATATACACAATAATGAATAACACAACACAAATATATATGTCTAACATAATAAACCAATTATTTATAATGATAACAGATAAATTAATCCTTTATCGTACTATGCTATTTGTCGACTGTAATTACAAGTTGTATTATTAAAGCATATCAAACATTGACTCCAAAAACATTCCGACACTCTGTGTCCAGTTAAAGTTTGGCTTTGGAAACGGCTGAAGCGATAAAGACGCTCACCTGTGGTGTATCCGTTTAAATGAATGTTTTTTGCAGTTTTGGATCGAGATAGAAACCTGATTCTTTTGAGGTTTTAAACAGCCGTTACAAAACCTAAACTCTACACCGTTACCGAATTTAAACCGTGCAGAACAGACATTGTATTTATTTAGATAGAATATATAGGAGTACTCTTTATAGGAGTAGAAAGTCTTTGATGTCGCAGGTTGCCTTTTTATTTCTTAAAGGAGAGACAGAGACAATTTTTAACACTTGGTTATCTCGTGTGCCTTCAATAAAGGTCACTGTAATATCTTTCAAAGTTAATGTCCCGATATATATACATGCTAAAATGTACATGAGTACATTTTGTTCATAAGTGTATATTAAAGGATTGCTCTATTTTCTAAATTTTCCAATGATTGCTTAGAGAAAAGTTCATCCGCAAATAGAATATAAGATCATAAAATGAAGACATCTGATTGTGTAACTGAACGTTGCTGATTGCCTGCATCATCAATCGAAATAAATATCAACTAAATATTTTTGTTTTAATTCCAGAATATAAATAGCTGACCTATGTGTTTGTGTGGTAGATTCCCATTTTTGTTCAAATTTGAAAATATAGGTTAGTGTTTACAAGCACGGTGATCATGGTGAGTAGAGGGTTGTGGCGTCTTATACTCTCATGTCTACACATGTAGTCCAGGCCATGATAATCTTGGTAGGTGGAAGTTTTTAACAGATGTACAGCACAAGTAATCCACACCTATTTGTAATTCAAGGCCATGATAATAATGATGGGTAGTGACTGTTTGTACTGAAAGTACGCCACACCTATATACATGAGTAATTTAAAGCCATGATAATAATGTTGGGTAGAGACTGTGATTATGCTTGTGATTTAAGTCACCGCATGTTTACATATCTTGGTAACTCCCATGTAATCATCAGGATACTTTGCGCATGGGGAGAATCCAACATAACCAGACGTGTGGTTCCATGGATCTGTCGCCTGCCCACCGCTACCTCTCATCAGAGTGCCTTCAACATCCACCCGACCTGGGGACAGAACTACCTGCTCTATGGGCAAAGGCTGGATAACGATACCGACTCCCTTCTTGCGTCAACCAAGGCCTCCATCTTCAAAATTTTCTGAGCCTTGAGGAAATGGAGATAACAAAGACCCCCTGATTATCTGGAGAAAGGCTTCGTTCTTGATTGCCTTTTTGTTCCCCGATAGTCTCCCGACTTTGCTTTGTCTAGACTACTATGCTAATAAAATTATTTAATATTTAATCTACAAACATATGCGTCAGACAAGCCATGATAATAAAAAGTAGTATCAGGCCATAATAATCATGGTGTACAGAGGGTTGTACTGTAAGTACACCATATGTCTACACATGTAGTATCAGGCCATGATAATCATGGTGGGCAGAGGGTTGTACTGTAAGTACACCACATGTCTACGCATGTAGTATCAGGCCATGGTTGGTAGCGGGTTGTGACTGCTTGTACTGTAAGTACACCACATGTCTACACATGTAGTACCAGGCCATAATAATCATGGTTGGAAAAAGGTTAAAACTACTCGTAATGTAAATTCACCTCATTAATATTGTCGCGGAGATAAATAAAGAAAGGGCAAGTTTGGGAATAATTAATTTATTATAAGGGGTATTTATAGGGAGAGAGAGTACAACTTACCCCAAGTTAAAGATAATCCTAATGCGCCGCCTCAGCCACCGTCCCCGTTTTCCTTATTTACAGATCAGCTTCCGAGAACCCCTCACACCTGTGGTCCCCCCAGGGTCCAGGGATGATTGACAGGTGTCCCATCTAGATGGAGTTTCTTGACAACATTGTCAAGTAGCTCTGCAACTCCGGTCACAGAAAGCTCTATGGGACACCTGTCAATCATCCCTGGACTCCGGGGGGGGGGGGGGGGGAGAGAAACCACAGGTGTGAGGGGTTCTCGGAATCTTATCGGCAAATAAGGAAAACGGGACGCCTCGGTGGCTGACGACGCTCATTATTATTATTCTTACCTTGGGATAAGTTGTTCTCCCTATAAATATCTCTTGTAGATAATTTTATTGGAGAACTAACAGGTAAATACCTACCTTTATAATTAATCAATTATTCCCAAATTTGCCCTTGCTTTATTTATCTCCGCGACAATATATGTATACATTAGAATTAACACATACTCGTACGTATGGTCCCATTTATTTTAAATTCGTTGAAATCAAATTGTGACCAGCAAGATATGTTTCATATATACTCACTCTTCACCTACGTATGTAAATAAACCAGATATTACATAGCGAGTTTACATGACCTCGTTAAAACACCATCAACACATGTATCCAAAAATAGCGCGGATATTTCTTTAAAGATGGCGGTAACACCAATAAAATCAAACGACCAAACTAATTTACCACCAGACGACGACTCATTGAACATCGATATTTCTGTCGATGGGATCAATAGTTTCGCCTGATTTATTTACTATTGGGCTGTCACGATATTCAATCTGTCGTAGTGGCGGTCATATGTCGTTGTACTGGATTAGTAGGGCAGACGACATCGACGCCATTATTCCATCTCTTGGAATTGTTCTTCTTCGTTCTTATATCCACTCAATCATATTAGGATATCAAGTTGTGACCGTTGATGGTGTCTGTTTGACAACCATCATGACTGGGTGAAGTAGAATGCGTCTGCCTTTGTTACTAAGACCGGAAGCACTACTCAGTGGCAGGCCGACTTAGCTCCAAAAGAAATGACCGCCTCTGACATGAGGAACAGACGCCATGTGCAGCTGCTCCTAACATGGAGTACAAACGCTGCTCATCCTGTATCCCTGGACCAGGAGCCCTTACAGGGTACTATCAACCGGGCCAGCTGAGCCCAGGTTTTTTAGCGAGCTTGTTACTGCTCCCCCTCCTCCTTTTTCATCTGGGCTTGGTACCGGCAAAGGCGGAGGTTTGTTATTGTTGATGTTCGGTAGCCCCAGTATTATAACATAGTTTAAATAACATCATAGCGCCCTGTATTGATAAATATCGACATTTTAAAATGCCTAAACCACTGGAGGGTAAGGTTCATCACCGAAGACTCTTCCTCTTTTAATTTTATCCATTTCATTAAAATGACTGTAAAAATGGTGTTTATTATATATGTATATACATTCATGTACAAAAATTAAGGAAGTTGTACCTTTCAGCATGTATATCGGGATTCAGACAATAACTCTAAAAGATATTACAGTGACCTTTATTGAAGATACACGATATAACCAATATAACGGAGCTCTGGTAGCTTGTAAATTCAATAAAATTTTAACTGCCTTCTACTTAATTAGACCTGAGGCGCACTCGCAAAGTGTAACCACACACACAAAATAACTTTTACCCAAAGTGATTATCATTTCACTTAAAAATTTTACTTGGAATAAGTGCTAACATTACATTTAGAGAAGAGTGTGTGTTCGTAATAATAAACATTCATACACAAGACTTAAGGAAATGTAAAGTCTCTGACGTCGCCGGTCGTCTATTTTTTAATTAATTTTATTTTATGGAAACAGAGTCAAATTTGTTGACACTTTGGCTATCTCGTTTGTCTTCAATAAAGGTCACTGTAATATCTATCAGAGTTATTGTCTGAATCCCGATAAACATGGTAAAAGGTACAACTTCCTTATGTTTTGTCCATGAGTGTATATTGTTGCACCAGGTTGCGGCTTGGCAGACTCTTCAAACTTGGTCCTCTTCTGTGCTGGGTCTTGCATCTTACCAGAGCGTATTTAAACCATCCTACAAATTTATATAAGCGAATAATGAGATAACTCTACTTTAAGTAGCCTCCAGAATAATTTATTTATTTCTCACATCAAAGAGAGCAGTGAAGTCACACGTGTATCTAAATACAAATGATGATTCTATAATACATATATTCTGTTTAATAAAATAAATATAAATATAAAATATAATTTTGAATTTAAAATATATGAAAAATAATATTACAAATTAAAATAAAATAGGTTCATTAGCCATGATGCAACACTTCCCCCTCTCCAGAGGTCGTCACGTCCTCGTGAGTTACCTCATCAATTCTCTCAAAATAGGGTTTGAGTCTTGAGACATGGACAATCAATGGGTCTTGGCCAGGATTATCTTTCGGCTCAATTAAGTAATTTACGTTAGAGAGCTTCTTTATTATTCGATATGGGCCAAAATATTTTCTCAATAGTTTTTCGCATTTTCCGATTTTCCTGACTGGTGTTCAAACTGCCACTAAATGTCCTGGTTCATAGATTTTCTCATTGTGTTTTTTGTCATATTTTCGTTTCATTCTTTCCTGAGTCTTCTCTGTGTTGTTAATAACTACCTGTCTCGTCCTTGCTATTTTATCTAAGTAGTTTTCTATATATTCGTCGTAATCGTCCATGTTACTGTCCGTTTGGAAATTCTCGTCGTCTAAGAGGGACATGGGTTCCCTTCCAAACAACAGGAAAAATGGAGAGTAGCCTGTGGTTTATTGAATCGTGGTATTGTACGCGTGGGTGATGAAAGGGAGGATTTCGTCCCAGTTCTTCTGATCCGTATTCACATGCATGTTGATCATATTGATTAAAGTTCTATTTAGCCGTTCCGTTAGTCCGTTAGTCTGGGGTGGTAGCTCGTTGTGAAGCAGTGTTTAACTTTGCACATTTTCATTACCTCCTTCATCAAATTGCTAGTGAATTGTGACCCTCTATCGCTAATAAGAAATCTTGGAGCCCCGTGACGTAAAATAATATGTTCGATTTAAAATGTAGAGACTTCTTTCACGGTTGCTTCTGATACTGCCTTTGTTTCAGCATACTTGGTATAATAATCAGTCAACACAATTATCCATTTCCTTCTTCTTTTCGTTGATGGCAAGGGGCCAACAAAGTCAATTCCGATTCTTTCAAAAGGGTGGTTAGCTGGGGGAATAGGTTGTAAAAGTCCAGAAGGCAAGTGATTTGAACCTTTCCGACTTTGGCAAAGATGGCACGTCTTTACAAATTCTGAAACATCTTTCAACATGGAAGGCCAATAGTATTTATTCTTCAATCGGTAAGTGGTTCTGGCGACGCCCAGATGGCCATTCAGCATATGGTTGTGGTATTCACTCATGCTTTCTTTCCTTCTCTTCTTTGGCACTACCAGCAACCATGCCCTACCTTCAGGATTTGGATTTTTCTTGTAGAGACACCCATTTTCTTCTTTAAAGTTCTGTGTAATTGAACGCTTGTTTCCACTAAGGTTCTCCTTAATATTCTCAATAAAATCATCCTTTTCGTCTATTATTTGATTCAGAAATAGTCTTTCATAATCCTCGTCCCATTCGTTTTCCGGTAAGGGTCCTCTAGATAGACCTTCAGCGTCCAGATGTTTTTTTACCAGATTTGTGTATAATTTCGAAATTATATTCCTGAATCTTCAGTGACCATCGTGCTAATCGGCCGGTCGGATCTTTCAGATTCTTAAGCCAGCATAGTGCGTGATGATCAGTTACGATTTTGAAGTGCCTTCCATATAGGTAGGATCGTAACTTGGACATTGATCACACAACAGCTAGACATTCTTTTTCGGTAGTCGAATAATTTTGCTCAGGTTTGCTCAGTGTTCGACTTAAATATGAGATCACCTTTTCTTCATCGCCGAACTTTTGGACTAATGTTGCACTAAAGCCGATGTTAGATGCGTCAGTATGAATGTAAGTAGTTGCATTCGGATCAAAGTGCCCTAAGATTGGAGGATTTATCAATGCTACTTTAAGGGTTTGAAATGCTTTTTCTTGATTTTATGTCCAGGTAAAAGGTACATTCTTTTTTATAAGACTGGTTAATGGATCGGCAATTTTCGAAAAACCTTTGATAAATTTTCTATAATATGAACACATTCCTAAAAATGATTGAACTTCTTTTATCTTTTTGGGTCGAGGAAAATCTCTAATAGCCTTGATATTATGCTCCGCTGGTTTTATACCATGTTGATTAGTTATATGGCCAAGAATCTCCAGTTCTTCGAAAGCAAATTGGCATTTTTGTTGTTCAATTTTAAATTAGCCTCGCGAAAACATCTTAGAACAGCTTTTATTCTTTTGAGATGTGTTGAAAAATCCGAGCTATATATGATTACGTCATCTAGATAACATAAGCAAATTTGCCATCTTAGATTACCAAGCATATTTTCTATGTTCTTCTCAAATGTAGCAGGGGCATTGCATAGTCCAAAGGGCATTACGTTGAACTCATATAGGCCATGTGCTGTAGTGAAGGCTGTCTTTTCTTTATCTTTCTCCTCAACCTCTACTTGCCAATATCCTGATTTAAGGTCAATTGCTGAAAAGTATTTGGATACTTGAAGTGTGTCCAATACTTCATCAATTCTGGGAATTGGGTAAACATCCTTCACTGTTACATCATTCAATTTTCTGTAGTCAACGCAGAATCTGTACTTACCATCTCGCTTCTTGACCAATATTACGGGGAAGGACCATGGACTCGAGGATGGTCTGATTATACCGTCTCTGAGCATTTCATCAATTTGCTTTTTATGACTTCTCGCTCTTTCGCGCTCACCCTATACGGCTTGTGTTTGATCGGTTTCGCGCCTTCTGTATCAATCCGATGTTTCGCTAAGTTGGATCTTCCTAATCCCGACGAAAACAAATCCGCGTACTTTTCCAAAACTTGTTTCAATTGCTCCTTTTCCTTATATGACAAATTTTCGTTCATCTGAAATTGAGGTTCTTCATGCTCCTTTTGTTCACTTTCTTCCATAATATTCACTTCGGCTGGCTTCCAAAGCACAATGTTTGGTTTTTTAATATTTTCAATGGTCGAGGGTAAGGGTTTGTTATCCAGATATATGTTTCCTTATTCGCAACATTTATTAAGCTTATCGCTAGTCGAAGTCCATTTGTTTGAAACATTTTATGGTTCTCCTCGACGATGTATTCGCCATCCTCTGCTTCTACAAATGCCTTAATCAATTTAATAGAAAGTTCTGGTATAATGGCATCCTTTGCACTTTTTATTTTCTTCTGTTGATATTTGATTACGTCACGATTTCCTGTCAAGTCATATTTGATTATTTCACGCTGACAATCAATTTTTGCGTTCATTTTCTTAAGAAAATCTCGTCCAAGTATAAATATTCGCAAATGTGTTCTCATTATCACAAATTGATGTGTAATCGTTTTGTCATCATATTTTATATTTAAAACAATATTTCCTACGATATCTAATTCTTTGCCATCGGGTCCGGATCACATTCTATCAGGATTTATTATTTCAAGACCTGTATTAAGAGCTGTACTAAGGTCGACCACTGAAAGATCGGCGCCTGTATCAATCAAAGCTTCGCAGATACCGATTCTATTCACGTTAATGTTTATTTTATATTTGGGGTCCAACTTTTTAATTCCATTTATGGTCGACTTGCTTTGATTGACGGACTCAGGCGCGATGCTTAGTTTAAATCTTCCAATGCGGCATATCTATTTCTTGTAGGGATACTTGAGTACGTGTTATTACTTACGTCAGCGTAGAGCAGAGGTCTCGCCTTCTCAGTTCCATTATCCATTCGAATTTCTTCTTCGACCTTGTCTTGTGTAACTATCGGGTCCTCTTCCATAATTCTTACAAACCTGACTCGGCAATACCGCGCTACGTGTCCTGGCTTGTTACACTTGAAACATATTGGTCTCCCGTCTTCTGTCCTATTCCTGTTTGAATCTGGACTCTTATTGTATATTTTCCTTGGGTAGACCGGTTTTGGCTCAGGATTGGGAGTGTAAGATCGACTAGGGGCAGATACCTGGGGCAGAGGCTTGTTCTGGTAGTACCTCGGAGCGGGGCCTGGGGCTTGGAGGTGTTCTGAAATGGTCTTCTGAACGACGTAGCATTCTTCCATTGCTCTTGATGATGGGGACGAGGAGAGCGTGGTCCATTATATAGAGATTTTGATTTTTCTGCACGTTCTTGGTAATTCTTTTCGAACAACTCCAGCTCTTTACAAATTTCTAGAAGTTCGTTGGTATTTCTAGGAGGGTTGAGGTGGAGGGCAAAAGAGTATTCCTTCTTTAACCCTCCAATAACCCAGTCTATTTTAGTCTCTTCTTCCATTTGGGGGTCGACCTTGTTACACAGTAAAAGGATATCCTCTGCGAACCTGATTGCAGGTTCATTCCACTGTTGCATCCTGTTTAGTCTCATCTTCATTTCTTCTTTGTTGGCGTCTGAGGAAATCCTCAATTAGGCGGCTCTTGAAATTTCCCCAGCTGGTGAAACTTATCTTGTGTAGGTTCAGCCAGGTTTTGGCGCTACCAATCATATTCATGGCAGCATAACGGGAGATAATGTAGTCTGCCCAATGGTACAGAAAGAAAGTTTCTTCAAGATATTCAATCCATGGGCGAGGGTCTTCCGTTCCATCATACTTGGGGATGTCGATGTTGGGATTCAGGACAACTGGGTCGGAAATTGCATCTCTACCAATTGTTGCACCAGGTTGCGGCTTGGCAGACTCTTCAAACTTGGTCCTCTCCTGTGCTGGGTCTTGCATCTTACCAGAGCGTATTTCAACCATCCTACAAATTTATATAAGCGAATAATGAGATAGCTCTACTTTAAGTAGCCCCCAGAATAATTTATTTATTTCTCACATCAAAGAGAGCAGTGAAGTCACACGTGTATCTAAATACAAATGATGATTCTATAATACATATATTCTGTTTAATAAAATAAATATATAAATATAAAATATAATTTTGAATTTAAAATATATGAAAAAATAATATTACAAATTAAAATAAAATAGGTTCACATTAGCCATGATGCAACAATATTGGTTATCTCATGTGTCTTCAATAAAGGTCACTGTAATATCTTCCAGAGTTATTGTCTGAACCCCGATATACATGGTAAAAGGTACAACTTCCTTAAGTTTTTGTCCATTAGTGTATATTGGTTATCTCATGTGTCTTCAATAAAGGTCACTGTAATATCTTTCAGTTATTTTCTGGATCCCGATATATACATGCTAAAAGGTACAACTTCCTCAAGGTTTTGTCCATGAGTATATATTGGTTATCTCGTATGTCTTCAATAAAGATCACTGTAATATCTTCCAGAGTTATTGTCTGAATCCCGATATACATGGTAAAAGGTACAACTTCCTTAAGTTTTTGTCCATGAGTGTATATTGGTTATCTCATGTGTCTTCAATAAAGTTCACTGTAATATCTTTCAGAGTTATTGTCTGAATCCCGATATATACATGCTAAAAGGTACAACTTCCTTGAGGTTTTGTCCATGAGTGTATATTGGTTATCTCATGTGTCTTCAATAAAGGTCACTGTAATATCTTTCAGAGTTATTGTCTGAATCCCGATATATACATGCTAAAAGGTACAACTTCCTTAAGTTTTTGTCCATGAGTGTATATTGATTATCTCATGTGTCTTCAATAAAGGTCACTGTAATATCTTTCAGTTATTGTCTGGATCCCGATATATACATGCTAAAAGGTACAACTTCCACAAGTTTTGTTCATGAGTGTATATTGGTTATCTCGTATGTCTTCAATAAAGATCACTGTAATATTTTCCAGAGTTATTGTCTGAATCCCGATATACATGCTAAAAGGTACAACTTCCTTAAGTTTTTGTCCATGAGTGTATATTGGTTATCTCATGTGTCTTCAATAAAGGTCACTGTAATATCTTTCAGAGTTATTGTCTGAATCCCGATATATACATGCTAAAAGGTACAACTTCCTTAAGGTTTTGTCAGTGATATATCGAGTTTTTGAGATTTGTAAAGTAGATAGTGACACACAGAGAGAAGCTCCAAGATTTTCTCACCGCGAAATGTTTCCAATTTTATGTCTCCCAAGATGTTCCTCGTGTTGTTGAAATTGAGAAGATTCCAGTTCTAAGTTTTTTCGTTCAAATTACAAACTGTTCTCACGAAACTTGCTTCAATATGGGAGTTTAAAGTAATCGGTTATCAGTTTCAATTTAATTTTGTACTATTGTCTATATAGATAATACCGTAACAGAGTTTTCCATTGTAAAGTCCTGAGCTATCTCCTCCGAAGATTCTGAACTACACATAACAATCTATATACCAAAATTTTCGTTATTTTTTTCTTCGTGTCATAGGCCTGTTTTTATTTTCCTAATGTTAACAGTTATTTTTATTTTTTAATTTAATCTATTTTACAATCGTAGATTTTTTGCATTTATCATCATCAATTCTTTTGTTTACAATTGCGTAACTTTTATAGAGAGAAATAAAGAAATACATAATTGATTAGATACAAAAGTGTGAACCAGAAAGTCGATTTTTAAAAATGTTATTATTTAATATAAACTTATTTTAATTTAATTTTGAAATGAAAAGGTAGTGTAAAAGTGTATATGAGGTTAGATTCAAATAGGTTTAATTATGTTAGTTTAATCGCTAAATAAGGTTAGTTTTAGATAAGTTGAATTAGGTTAGTTTCAGATAATTAAAAAAAAATAATGTTCGTTTTTAGAAAAATAATTCGCAATAGTAAGTATATATATTAATATAAAAGATCGAAATGTAAAAATCACTATGTCCAAAATCTTCGCTTTAACTCGTGTAAAACGGCTCGAAGGTACGGCGGTGTCAACGTACAGCGCCGCCTACCAAAGTTACCCTTTTCTGGGAACTCACCAGGTTATATTATTTTTCGAATTGTAGATTGAATTATTACTTTTATTCTATCTTTTATAAGTGTTTGTTATAGTTTTTCATTTGAATTTAGCACAATTTTTGTATCTGGTTATCTTTTTTGGCATCTTTTTTTTCTCATTAATAAGACCTAATCCAAATAATTTAATAGTGTGTGACTTTTTTTTAAATTAAATTATTTGGATTAGGTCTTATTTTCTTTTATTAATTTGTTATAGTTTTTCATTTGAATTTAGCTCCATTTTTGTGTCTGTCTTTTTTTTCTTCTCATAAATAGGCTGATGCTGTATTTGTGTACTCAATTGTTGCTTTTTTTTTTATTAAATTATTTGGATTAGGTCTTATTTTCTTTTATTAATTTGTTATAGTTTTTCATTTGAATTTAGCTCCATTTTTGTGTCTGTCTTTTTTTTTCATCTCATAAATAGGCTGATGCTGTATTTGTGTACTCAATTGTTGCTTTTTGTGTCTGGTTTCTTTTTTGCAGTATTTTTTTTGAATCCTTTTTTTTTTCATCAATTGTTTCCTCACATGCTTGGAATTTTCTTTTTATGCCTGTCCTGGCTTTCAGTTTTATAGATTTCCTCTGCTTGGTTCTTATTTTACCTTTTTTTTTTTGAGTGTCTTCTGTCATGCCTCGGAAAGGCCGTGGAAGACTCACTCCCCTGACCGCTAGGCTATTTCTCTTGTTTACTTTTTTACCAATGCCTATAATTTTTCACCTGAAAGATTTTTTTTTATTTGTTATTCAATAAACTATTATCACTTATTTTTGGTCTTCTTTTTATTTACTTATTTTACTGGGGGTTGGTGGAAGGATGGTCTAAGCCGTTGGTTTTCGACCGCTACGACCCGGGTTCGATTCCCGCATTGGGCACTTTTTTCTGAAAAAATAAAAAAAAAAAGCTCCAATGGCTTCTGATTCTTGCAAAAGTCCAACCCCACCAGCAAGCGCAAGTAATCAAACGGGGCTCTGGCACACTTGTACATGCAAAGTCGAACTGCTTTTCATACGTGTACCATTTTCAAAGACCCTGCTTAGGATTAAAACTTCTCAGAAGCATAACAATAGTACCAACCTAGAGGTTAACTGGTGTGGATGCATTCCTCTGGGAGTAAGACTATTGAGAAATTCAGTAGGGAGTTATTTTGCTTCTCCGCATTCTAACACTCCAACTGTTAACACTGTGGAAACACTGACTCATGTTTGGTAAGCAATTTCAGGGAAGAAACTATAGACATTGGATTAAATAAATTATTAATTAAATTGCATTAAATAAAAATTATTAGATTTAAATAAATATTATTCGAGTGAAACAAAAAAGAAAAAATTAACAAATTAGAAAATAAAATTTCGAAAAATACAACTATATTGCAGATAAGATAAGAGGACCTTATTAAAAAATAAATAAACAAACTGTAATTCGACACTATCGATAATTCGACACTTTCGATAATTCGACCATTTTAAAAATCAAATTTACAAGGTTGATTGTTGTTTAAATACAACTTTGATTTTGCATGCATAAACACAGGCTCTTGTAGCAAGAACCCAACTTTAGTGAAAACTGATGCCTCTTCAGAATGAATGGAAGACTGAAATCTGAAGGAGCAGAAGATATGGGTCATCTTTACATGTATGCTATCCAATGTTCGCACACTTGAAAAAGCTACATATAAAGTTGTCCGTGCGTAAACACAGGCTCTTGTAGCCAAGGTTTGGCCTTGAGCCTTATTTATAGTCATAGCAAAAGCCAACCTTAGTGAAAACTAACGCCTCTCTAGAATGAAGCGAAGGTTGGTATCCGAAGGGGCCAAAGATATTTCAGACACTATACAGTGTGTTCAACTTTGGGCACTGTCAGTATATGTGCTTCAAGGACATGAGAGCACATGCGCTGAAACACCATACGTGTTCCATCGCAAAGATCCTAAAGGCATTGGTGAAAGTATAAATAAATATTTTGGAAATGAAAAAAAAATACATATATATATAAGAAAATAAATTGGAATAAAAATTTACAAACTATATTTCAGAGTGGATACATATTTGAAAGGAAAAAAAAAAAAGAAAATTGCAAACAACAAAACTATATTACAGATATGACATGAAAACTAACGCCTCTCTAGAATGAAGCGAAGGTTGGTATCCGAAGGGGCCAAAGATATTTCAGACACTATACAGTGTGTTCAACTTTGGGCACTGTCAGTATATGTGCTTCAAGGACATGAGAGCACATGCGCTGAAACACCATACGCGTTCCATCGCAAAGATCCTAAAGGCATTGGTGAAAGTATAAATGACCCATATATTCTGCTCCTTCAGATTTCAGTCTTCCATTCATTCTGAAGAGGCATCAGTTTTCACTAAAGTTTGCTTTTGCTATGACTATAAATAATATTTGGGTTCTTGCTACAAGAGCCTGTGTTTATGCATGCAAAAGCAAAGTTGTATTTAAACAACAATCAACCTTGTAAATTTGATTTTTAAAATGGTCGAATTATCGAAAGTGTCGAATTATCGAAAGTGTCGAATTATCGAAAGTGTCGAATTATCGAGTGTCGAATTACAGTTTGTTTATGTATTTTTAATAAGGTCCTCTTATCTTATCTGCAATATAGTTGTATTTTTCGAAATTTTATTTTCTAATTTGTTAATTTCTTTCTTTTTTTTTCACTCTAATAATATTTATTTAAATCTAATAATTTTTATTTAATGCAATTTAATTAATAATTTATTTAATCCAATGTCTATAGTTTCTTCCCTGAAATTGCTTACCAAACATGAGTCAGTGTTTCCACAGTGTTAACAGTTGGAGTGTTAGAATGCGGAGAAGCAAAATAACTCCCTACTGAATTTCTCAATAGTCTCACTCCCAGAGGAATGCATCCACACCAGTTAACCTCTAGGTTGGTACTATTGTTATGCTTCTGAGAAGTTTTAATCCTAAGCAGGGTCTTTGAAAATGGTATACGTATGGTGATACAGTGCATGTGCTCTCATGTCCTTAAAGTAGTGTAGTTCTGTTGTTTGCAATTTCATTTTCTGATTTGTTAAAATTTTTCTTCTATAGTTTCTCACCTGCGGGTCCTTCGGGTAAACCCGGGGCGTTGCCCGGGTCACTCGGCTAGTTTTCAAATATATGCAGAAATAGACGTGGCGTTTGTTTATACGAAATAATATGTTGTAATACCTTGACAAAGTTAGGAGTTCAACCAACCGAAATATTGTTAAATAATTATTTTTATTCAATACAATATATACCTTTTTATTATGTAAATATATATGAATATGAGGAAAGCGAAGACTAGAACGCGGCTGATTCCACACTCGCCTGTTCAGTGATACGTTAACCTTGACGTTAAACATGTGTCGTACCGGGAGGCTGTTGTTGGGTTCTGTGCTGTCTGGAGTATAGGAGCTCTATCTATGCTTCTTTCCTGTGGTGAATCTGTATAAGACCGGTAGTCTTAATAAAGATGTATGTTGGTGTGTAAAAATATATAATTAAAATTTGTGATTTATCTATTATAAGCCCCTAACACCGTATAATTCCTTACCTCAATAAAATAAGAAGAGAACATTCTTCCAGGAATATTGGAAACAACTATGCAAATCTCGTGTCCGTGACATAGAGCTAATTCATCGATCCACTACAAAGCGAGGTTTACTCTAATAACAAGATGTCGAGGTGACGAAACTTGTCCTTGAGCAAGTGTCAACCAAGTTAAGTGGGTGACACAGGTTGTGTGCCACTTGTAGGACAAGTATAGATCGATTAGGTAGCCAGCCCATTTTGTTCTTTAAATAACCCGGTCTTTCTTTGAAAATGCAGTACGCCGACAAAATGAGTTACACATTCAGGTGATGCTCTTTAATTCTATTTTTTAATAATTTATACGCGTATTTCATTAACAAGGAAATATTAGTAAAAATTAAATTAAATTGAAAAACAAACTATAAAAGATTGTGTGAGCATTGAATTCAAAACATTGTTGTGGTAGTCACGATTTCTAACACATTTACTGTAACTTCTTATACTATATATATTTCTGTACAGTCATTGCTAATACTGGTAGTACATTTATGGTAATTTATTATTTACATTCAGAAAAATTTATTTATAACAAGAATACTTAAAAATCACAATATCAAAACCCGATACAAAACCACAGAAAATTTAAAAGAAATTCTACGCCATCCCAACACTAAACATAATAGCAATTATGAATTCAAATCAAATATAGTATACCGCATTCCATGCAAATCATGCCCAGCAACCTACATAGGAAAAACAGGTAAACCTCTTGAAGAAAGAGTAAATCAACACAGCCTTCAAAAACCATAGACCATTATCAATTTTGGTAGATCACGCATTCAAACAGGATCATATAGCAAATTTTGGAAAGACAGAAATTATTTACCACAATATTCAAGATAAACACTCAAGACTCTTTTTAGAAAGTTGGACCTCAATGAAAGATAACAACAGTATTAATAAGAATACTGATTGTTGTTGTCGTGTCCAAAGAAGAGTCTCAGATGTCTCCATGCATCTCCATCACAGCAGCAGCAATATCCACTATCTTGGAGAATACTGATTAATACTGATTAAAATTTGCTTTTAATTGAATTCAATCGTTTAGATAAAAATAAACCGATATCCCAGTGTATTCCTAAATATTATAATTTTGATTTATTATGTACAAGTTACAAGGGTCCTTGTAGTAAGACGACTGCCTTTTTATCATTAATGTTCACACAAATTTTTATAGTTTGTTTTTCAATTTAAGTTAATTATTACTAATATTTCCTTGTCATTGAAACACGCGTATAAATTCTTGAATAATAGAATGAAAGAGTATATATATCATCACCTGAACGTGTAACTGATTGTTGGATTACTGCCATCTATCGGAAAATATATCAAATAAACTCGTGGATTAAACTTAAGGAAATGGAAAGTCTTTGTTGTCTGTGTTTTTTCTTCTTGAAGGAGACAGAGGCAATATTGTTCACACTGGGAACTCCGGAAGCATATTGGCCTTCCAAGTTTAAAGACCTGAATGAAAAGGAAATCTTAGAGGAAAGAAAGAAAATTGCTGTTGTGACAACAGTTAAGAGTACCGATCATTGGTACATGAAATATTTCTTCTTGTTCTTTAAAAATGTGCGTATGGGGCGTGGATTAGAAGATTCATCAACAATCTCCGATCTTCAACGAAAGTAAAGGGCGAACTTTCCGTGAAGGAGATCGATGAAGCGGAGCTAGCGCTTTTGAAATTAGTTCAGGCCGAGTGTTTCCCTAGCCACTCTATACCTGGCCTGAAGGTATATGAATCCTGCGTGTGGAAACAAAATTAATTTACAGCAACGACGAATGTGGATTCCGTTTGCCAGTACTATTACATGGAACTCATCCGTTGATTGAACAAATGATATGTGATTCACACGTTGAGAATTGCCACGCTGGTGTACAATTTTTGATGAACAAACTTCGGGAAAAATATTGGATAGTAAAGCGAGACAGACCATTAAGAAAATAGTGAGAAGATGTGTCACATGTCGCCGCTTCTCCGCTAAACCCGTTGTGGTGGAAGACACTCCATTACCTGCCACTCGAGTACATAAACCCAAGGTATTCGAGGTGGTAAGGATTGATCTGGCGGGCCCGCTCTATCTGAAAGATCGGACCAAGACCTGGGTTGTTCTCTTCACCTGTGCTGTGTACCGCTGTGTACATTTGGAACTGGTAATATCTCTCAGCTCAGAAGATTTCCTAATGGCCCTGGAGAGATTCATCAACAGACCAGGACGTCCATCCACCATCTTAAGCGACAACGGAACACATTTTGTAGAAGCCAATAACTTCTTCAAACAGAGTGACTGGGAACGCGCTTCTAACGACAGGAAAGTGAAGCGTATTGATAGGATCCCGCCCTCTGCTGCCTGGATGGTGGGAGATTCGTTCCCTCAAAGATATACTAAAAAGAATGCTCGGAACATCAACATTGACATATCAACAATTGATGACCCTGCTGTGTCATGCAGAGGCAATGATGAATGGAAGGCCCATGACTTATGTCAGCGACGATCCGAATGATCTTGTGACAATATCACCTTCCATGTTTCTACAAGAACAGACCGAGGTCGAGTTTCCCGAGTGCCAGAATTTGGGACCTAATCCAACGACACAGAAACTGCGCTATTTGAACAAGCTCAGGGAGGAGTTGAAATCATGATTCAGGAATGAATATTTGTCCCTCCTGGTCCAGAGAAACAGAAGCATTTACAATCCAAAACTCCAGGCTGGGGATGTTGTCCTTGTTGGTATGGACAATAAAAAGCGTAACTTCTGGCCATTAGCAGTGATCGAGGAGATATTATTTAGAAGAGATGGAGTGAATAGATTAGTGAAGGTGAGAAAATTAGCAGAAACCTTCCTAAGTAGCAATCGCTCGAAATATTTTGAAAAAAAAAATATATTTTTTTCTTTCACAGATCAATGTACGCCCTTTTTTTATATAATATGAAAAATTGATGTTATTTGCCTACTTTGCCCTCTAAATATTTTAAAATAATTTCGTTTAAAAGGAGATTTTTACCCTCTCTTTTCTGCCATTTAATTCTCTGTCTAAAATCTCTGTAACAGCCCAAAACGTACTATCACTGCTGAGCTTTATACCAAGCACCTTATCATTGTGTTTATGAAACGTTTTTCATATTTTTTCTTCATGTTTTGTGCACATAAAGTTTTTATTTCACGCGAAATATTTTATATAGTTTTCATTTATAGAATTTGTTCATATATGTGAGGTTGTTATTTTTATAATAATATGGATATAAGGTTGTTATTTAAACATAATAGAGTGTATAAGAAATTGATATGTTTTCCTGAATGCCTTTGGATTCATCAACATTTCACCTTGGTGAGGAACATGTTAGGGACCATTGCTACATCAACTTTCTATGCCAGACTTCTTCAATATACGTATTAAGGTTGAAATGTATATGTAAAACAAAAATACTCTACAGAACTGGCTTCAAGAAGACCGTGTTAGTGAGAAACTGAGATAAATAGAGACCAAGAGTTTTATTTCCATAAATTATATCCCATCACATGTGGTTCCCTGAAATGACGTGAGGACGTGAGGTAGGTGTGAAGATTCCTGCCTGGATCTAGCCGTGCTTGAAGAACATGTGGGAGTGCCCGTGGTCACCACCGTGGTTGACGCTGTACCCATGGTGCTTGCCATCGTCCCCGTGGTGAGCGTCATGGTGGTCGGAGGAGTAACCATGGTGATCGCCACCGTGGTGATGGTGCGAGTCTGCTCCACCGCCATAATGGTGATGATCATCTCCTCCGCCATAATGATGATGATCATCTCCTCCGCCATAATGATGATGATCATCCCCTCCGCCATAATGATGATGATCATCTCCTCCGCCATAATGATGATGATCATCTCCTCCGCCATAATGATGATGGTCATCTCCTCCGCCATAATGATGGTGTCCGCCATGATCTCCTCCATATCCACCTCCATCCCCGCCGCTGCTGTAGCCAGAGCTGTGGTGCTTGTCTCCACCGTATTTCTTACCGTGAGATGATCCATCCTTGTAATCTGATCCATGGCCTCCCTTCTTGTGATGGGATCCTCCGTGCTTGTGCTTGGAGCCGTCAAAGTGTTCCTTGTGGTGTTTGCCCCCGTGCTTCTTGTGGGAGTCATCGCTGGTGTGGTGCTTGCCTCCCTTTTTCCAACCGCTGCCATGATGGCCGGAGTAGCCGTTCTTTCCGTGTTTCTCATGGTTTTCACTGTGTTTCTTGGCGTGCTTGTAATGTTTGTCGTTGTCCTCCTTCATGTACTTGCCGCCATCCTTGTCGTAGTAATCCTCATGGTCGGCGTGCTTCTTCTTGTAGTCGCTATCCTTGAACTCGTCGTTGTAGGTCTTCTGATCGCCGTGCTCTTCCTTGTGGTAGACGTTCTTGAAGCCCTTGTTCTTGTGTTCCTTGTTCTTGTAGTATTCTCCCCCAGCCTTCGCAGACTTGCCCCCCTTGGCTCCATGCTTGTCATGACCAAAGGCCCCATGTGATGCCCCACCGCTGCCGTGGTTCAGCCCATCCTGTACCATGTGGTGCTTGCCGACTTCTTCTCCGCCCTTCTTGTAGCTGCTGTCGCCGCCGGAGGAGTGGTGGGAAGAGTAGCCGTCCGAGCCATGCTTCTTGCCCGAGCCATAGGAGCCGTAGGAGTCCCCGTGGGAGGAGTGGCCCTTGGAATCAGAGTCGTCCTTGTAGTCGGAGTATCCGCCGGAGTTGTGGCCGTGCTTGTGACCGCTGTGGTCGTCGTGGCCGTGGTGCGAGGAGTGGTGGTCGTCGCCGCCCTTCTCGAAGTGGTGCCCGTGGTGGTGCGACCCCAGCGTCAGCAGCCGGTCCCCGTTCTTGGAGCTGTTGGCGGTGACGGCCGCGGTCAGGGCCAGAACTAGCTGCACAGCACCACATTTGTACATCTGTACCTGTTTTTTATTCGTTCTTCACCACCAACACCTACGATAATCCGAATAACATAGAGAGAGATTGAGAGAGAACGCTTCACGCTTTCGCGTGTCATCCTTGCACTGGACCATACTAATCTTCTCTGTATCGTTCCAATTCCAGCACTTGTACCACCAAACAAGCGTAAGAGAGATGCACATGAGAAGAGATAAATATCCTAAACAAACAAAGAAAAAACCTACCATAAACATTATATTTATCCTTGTAATAATAAAAAATAATCTTCAATACGAGTATATTCTTTATTGATATAAAGGAAGAGGTAAAAGTTTGTGATGAGAGAAAAGGCAAAACCAAATAAATCTACAGTTTCTACCTATAAAAATACAAATATAATTTTATTAAGTACTAGCGGACGTACCCGGCTTCGCCCGAGGTTTTACCCGAGTAAAGGTTTGTCTAGCAAACATTTGTTAAAACAATTCTCTAAAAACTTATTTAAAAAAAAAAGTTATATTTTGATAATTTGAAACTCGTAAATTTGAATCTCTCGATAAAGTGAACATTTTTTCCCGGTCCCTGTGTGCCGTGTCATCCTGAATTTTGTCTTTCCTAATTTTCTACATTAGAAAATCATAGTTTTATCTAGTGAACATTTTTTCCCGTGTCACATTGCCGTGTCATCCTGAGATAATCTTACTTTTGATAAATAATATTTAAGATTACAAACTTAGTGATAAGAAAACTTGTTATCATCGTCACAATGGGGGCGCTGCTTGCGAGTTAAATCTACAAATCTGCAAATAACTCTAAGGATATTCAAGATATTCATGAAATTATTTTTCAAAAACCTTCCCGGTGATATACCTAATAATATCCCAAAATTTCACAGCGATTGGATGTATGGTTTTTGAATCTATAGAGTACAGACAAACAGACAGACAGACATTGAATTTTATATATATAGATAGCGGATGTGCCCGGCTTCGCCCGGGTTTTACCCGAGTGAATGTTTGTCTAACGAACATTTGTTAAAACAATTCTCTTTAAACTTATAAAACGTACTCGGCTTCGCCCGGGGTTTTACCCGAGTAAAGGTTTGTCTAGCGAACATTTGTTAAAACAATTCTCTAAAAACTTATTAAAAAATAAAAAAGATATATTTTGATAATTTGAAACTCGTAAATTTGAATCTCTCGATAAAGTGAACATTTTTTCCCGGTCCCTGTGTGCCTTGTCATCCTGAATTTTGTCTTTCCTAATTTTCTACATTAGAAAATCATAGTTTTATCTAGTGAACATTTTTTCCCGGTCCCTTGAGAAATACTCGATAAGTTGAATAAAATCAATATTAATTGGTTCCCTCGGTAATTGGAAGTTAAAGGAATAGTATCTTCGCCTTGGAATTGTATCATTATTCTTGTCGCAAATAAATTGCCGTGTCATCCTGAGATAATCTTACTTTTGATAAATAATATTTAAGATAACAAACTTAGTGATAAGAAAACTTGTTAACATCGTCACAATGGGGGCGCTGCTTGCGAGTTAAATCTACAAATCTGCAAATAACTCTAAGGATATTCAAGATATTCATGAAATTATTTTTCAAAAACCTTCCCGGTGATATACCTAATAATATCCCAAAATTTCACGGCGATTGGATGTATGGTTTTTGAATCTATAGAGTACAGACAGACAGACATTCAATTTTATATATATATGATAATTTAAACCAATAACCCTATATTATGTAATTTATAACAAGATTGTCATGTTGTATATAGAACTAATTATAATATAACTAATTATACGCATAATTGACATGTCTCCTTGCACCACCATATGTAATGTACTGAGGATGAATAAAACTATATAATAGATTAAAAACTAAGTCAAAAGCAGGATTGAGAGATCACAAAGTAACTTCTAAAGATAGATTGTTAGCCGACTGGTAGGCGCCAGACTCGAGTAACACCGACAGTCTGTCGCCAGTCTCAGGTGTCCATCGACACGTGCATGACCCAATTCTCTTTGTCAGAGCGGTCGTATAAAAAGGCCGCGTAGCAACAGTCAGTTCAGTCCAGTTCCCCATCAGCGCGTCGCCGGTTGTCTCCAAGTTCCCCTCATTCACCATGTAAAACAGTAAGGAATCTCCTATCTCCATCTTAGCTTTTGGCTCGCTTTTTATCTATTCAAGGAACTTTCTTTCAACTGTGTCTCTTCGTTTTGTGTGTGTGGACATCCCCAGTTTTCCACTCTGCTTCGACCACGACTGCCTGTACTTTGTGAGAACTGTTAAAGGTCCTACAAGGTGCAGAGAGGCTACTGGAAAACTCTCCACCCCTGACTGTCCCTCGCGGTTACTACAGGTTTGACCCTCGGTTGCCACAACTTATAGTGAGAGTCGACGAGGTTCTACAACAGGCTTACCAAACCCCAACGTATTATTACAGAGAGTCGTCAGAACCTCAACACAATATTACAGCTAGTCAACAGGATCACAAACTATTATCACAGAGAGTCGACAGGATCCCTAATCACAGACAGGATCCAACCCAATATCACAGATAGTCGACAGGATTACCACAACGAAGGAGACCACAACGAAGAAGGTAAAGACTGTCCAGATAGATAGAAAAGAGCCAAGAAGCAAGATGGAGGAACAAGCACGCCATTCCAACAAATCGACCAAGCAATCTTCCCCTCAACGACACAGCCGAACATCCCGCAAAATAAGCCGGTGAGAAGTTACCCACCTTCGACCTTACGACGCAACCATCCAGACGACATGCCACCATCGCCAAACAGAAGTCACAAGCTTCTACAAGCTCTACAAGACGCCTTCCACGTCATCAGGACAACAACCAAAGACCAAGTCTCCTGACTGAACAATCATAAAAACTGTGAGTTTTTAAAAAATCTACTTAACTCTCTCTTCATGCTAACAACTTGATTTTCCCTAAATATAATGTTTATTGTTACTGTAATTATTTTTAAATCAAATTTTACCATTTTTATAGCATTTCAATCCAAATTTTAAATATTGTACACCCTCATTTATCAATTTTTACTTTATTTTAAGCAACTTTTAAATTTTAATTCATTACTTTCAATTTTACATGAAAAAAAAATCATATTATATTTAAATTACTCGAATCATAATTCTAAACTTATTTGTGTGTTTCTCTTAATACCTTATTTTTATACCAAAAACACCAATGTCTTAATTAAATACACAAAACTTTGCAAAAAATCATTATTATGTTCACTATTTTATGTACACGCCCCATTCAAATTATAAGTCACTATCATGCCATTGCCCTTTTACAAGTATAATGTACGCACTAACATAAGCAACGATTTAAAAAATATATTCAAATTTTAATAAACATAGATGAAACGCATTTTTTTTAATACAAAAATCGAAAGATACAATATCTTCAAAAGCACAACTAGAAATGTAACTGTCCTTCCCCAAAACAAGTTAAAAATTCCAGCATAGCTACACTCCCTCGTCCTTTTCTTTTTACATGCATAATTATTAATAATTCACACATCTCTCGGAACGAACTTCAACACATTACCACATCACTTTCTCCAATTGGCCACCATTTTAACGCGCGATTTAACAACACGTCCAATTTCGAGCCACACGAGCTCCATATCGTCGCGAACACAAAGATTTCACGATAAACATGCCACCTCTATAACAATCTGAAAATTCTCGATGTGTTTTGTACAACCACCACCCATGACTAATAAATTTGTTATTTTTCGGAAACTGGTTAGATGCTGTACCAAAAACGAAGATTTCACGTGACACCTTTCCATACAATTCACACTAGTGTCACACAGCGCACCACAACAATTTTCTCACCTAACAGGCCCAAGACGCCTTCATGCCTGTGACACCTCACCAAAGCGTGTCTACGTTGAAGTCGCACTTTTACGCACATCTAAGCCTGACATCATTGAATAACATTTTTATTAAGTCCGCAACAACGTCGAAACACAACACTTACGAACACCAAGAAAACTATATTTTCAAATAGACAAGTACCACTGTGCCGAGAGATTTTTTTTCCAGCCAGCAGGGTGACTCACAACGCTCGCCTACATCAATAAACAGTTGCAGCGGCGTCAGGTTACCTGACACCTCCAATTGCAGTAGGCCTGTATCTTTGGCCCAGCAGAATGCTAGATTGTCGTGTCCACCAAATAACCTGTCAATTATCAACTGATTGACTTACCAATCATTACCCAATTTACTTATTAATTTGAACTTTAATATTGAATTATCATAACACTTTATATCTTTAATTATCATTATGTGTTTTACAACTTTTACATTATTTTCACGCCCAGTATGGAATATTTTTCTAAACTAGAACGCCATCTTTTATAATGTTAACCCTTTATTGTTATATATTACAATCATCTTCGTCAATACCATCCAATTTTAAGAATCAAGATCGCTCCCCGTATGGTCTCACATAATATAATCGGGAAGATCTGGCAAAGACCAACTTCTCAGACCGGACCAAAACGACATAGGGCCACATTGCCTCCCCATAGGTCAAACTAAAGACACCAATAATCTTGGACCTACACCTAGACATTGTGTGAATATGTTCCTTTCTTTTTTTTTCAGGAACGAATATTTTTTGTTTTCTTTTAACTTTTCTTCAAAAGAGACATTTTTTGCTCCATTTGTTTATCTAATCATTAATAACCTGTAATTATATTATATTTTTTTTGTATAAAATTTGAATAATTATTTTTATTTTTATTTTTTTTTTACTTCTCAATTATAATCAAATTTTTATTCCAACATTATTTTAACAACTTTATTTTAGTATGCCAAAACATTTAATTCTTTCAATAATCATTTTTTTAAATTCATTATTATATCTTTTATATTTTATTAATTCATTATTATATCTTTAATATAGTACATGTTTGATCTTATCCACTTATACTTTTTTATCCGCAATCATATTTTTATCTTTTTATTCACTATATTTTTGTTTAAATAACTTTATTATATGACAATGTTTATCATCAACTATCGGGCATCTACAACAATCGTTTTTCAATAATCATATTCTTTAACTACTTCCCTATACTTTTTTTTTCACTACCTATTTCAGCCATTGCTTCGAACCATAGTAGAAACGACAGCACTGCTTGACAATTTTTCTTTTGATTTCGTAATTCAACAAACTCTTTGAAAACACAGTTCCCCAGAAGTACAAGTCTCGACTTTTTGGTCTGAACACGTTTCAAAAGTTTATTTCAATCATCCGCAGAGCACAACACCAACGCATGCACAAAGCGTTCACTTTTTTCAATTTTCAATTTTTTTTTCAGCTCTAGCGGACCACAACCTTTGATTTCAAGTCAAGTCAGACAACCTACTGTCGCTCCAACAATTCTACTTATCGCATGGCTCTACCACCCCTTTCAATCATATTAATTCTTTTCTTCAACATCTTTTCAACCAATAACCCTACAATTGTGACAAAGCACTGTAACCTTATACAGGATCGCAGGTGAAACATTGCCTAGGAAGACGCACAAGTCTATATCCTCGCTTTGCACCTGGATCTCAGTATTTGATTGTCTGTGCAACACTTACAATTGCATATTCTTCAACCCCTAACCCTTTCCAACGCCCGCCAACAATCTCTTAGAACATCATCATTATTTTTTAGCAAACAAAGGTTTTATCTACAGTTCTCTTTTATAATGAATATCATAACTTTTTAATTAAACATAAGTTTTATTTTTATAATTTTCAGATATAGCCAAATAAACATCTTGTATAGCCCTGTACCCTCACAGTTTTAATTAATTAAAAGAAATTTTAATTACTTACCTGTGTTAGAGAGGCTTTACCCGCTTAAACCCGGATAAACCCTTTCACTCACGGGGCCCATCTATGATAATTTAAACCAATAACCCTATATTATGTAATTTATAACAAGATTGTCATGTTGTATATAGAACTAATTATAATATAACTAATTATACGCATAATTGACATGTCTCCTTGCACCACCATATGTAATGTACTGAGGATGAATAAAACTATATAATAGATTAAAAACTAAGTCAAAAGCAGGATTGAGAGATCACAAAGTAACTTCTAAAGATAGATTGTTAGCCGACTGGTAGGCGCCAGACTCGAGTAACACCGACAGTCTGTCGCCAGTCTCAGGTGTCCATCGACACGTGCATGACCCAATTCTCTTTGTCAGAGCGGTCGTATAAAAAGGCCGCGTAGCAACAGTCAGTTCCAGTCCAGTTCCCCATCAGCGCGTCGCCGGTTGTCTCCAAGTTCCCCTCATTCACCATGTAAAACAGTAAGGAATCTCCTATCTCCATCTTAGCTTTTGGCTCGCTTTTTATCTATTCAAGGAACTTTCTTTCAACTGTGTCTCTTCGTTTTTTGTGTGTGGACATTCCCAAGTTTCCACTCTGCCTCGACCCCGACTGCCTGTACTTTGGGAGAACTGTTAAAGGTCCTACAAGGTGCAGAGAGGCACTGGAAAACTCTCCACCCCTGACTGTCCCTCGCGGTTACTACAGGTCTGACCCTCGGTTGCCACAACTTATAGCGAGAGTCGACGAGGTTCTACAACAGGCTTACCAAACCTCAACACAATATTACAGCTAGTCGACAGGACTCCAACGCATTATTACAGAGAGTCTACAGGATCTCAACCTATTATTACAGAGAGTCGACAGGATCCCTAATCACAGATAAGGATCTCAACCCATTATTACATATATATATAGATTACTAAGTATGTATCTTGTTGTTTTGCTAGATTAGCATTGAATTGAGGGAAAATATAAAATTGAGTGTTTCAGGAAGATGCATAAAACGCCAAGATATTCTTTTTTTAGCGTTTGAATTCCATTATATAAAAAAAAATAACGGTGAAATCTTAAGACCCATTGCAATGGAAACTTTATAAATTCATTATGTAAAAAATCCATTGAGTAGTGACTTTCCTAGAGAATCCTTGCAAATAATCAAAAAGACATCATGAACACAAGAGATCTATGCTAAAATTATGTAACAAAACTTTGTAAATATGTAAATAAATTCTATGTAAATATATTGAGAGAATTTCTTGATCGTAAAACTGAACGTTGCTGCTGGCAGAGCGCCATCGATCGTAAAACCTACCAACTGAGATTGGATTTTTTCTCCCAGAATTCAGCCAATGGCCTTTCCTAAATTAACAAGCCAAACACGTACGCGTTTCGGGCTATTGGCCTTCCTAAGCGTGGTGTAGAGTGTTCGTTAAGAGAGAGTGATTTGACCCGGTTTCCTGGATTCCATAACGTCAGCTACCCCCATTAGCGACCAACCAAAGCGACCACTTTATAACATTTCTCTTTACTTCCGGAAAGGGGTATTTGAGGCCACTAGGCGTGACTGCGCTAAAGCCATGCTTCAAAAGAGACTTAAACTAAAAACGAAAAAGTTGGAGGCAAATATCGTCCAAGAATATAAATAGAACTCCAATCAGCCTGAGAAAATATTATGAAAAATGAAACTAGATAGATTTAGATATCTCCATATGAGAAAATATAGATTGCAAGCTATTTTAGCCAGGGTCTTTCTTCTTCTTCTTTCTTATCTCCACTCAATCATATTAGGGTATCAAGCTTGTATAGCTTGAGATCATGAATGCATCTGGCTTTGTCATTAAGACTGGGAGCACTACTCAGTGGCAGGCCGACTTAGCTCCAAAATAAATGGCCGCCTCTGACATGAGGAACAGACGCCATGTACAGCCGCTCCTAACATGGAGTACAAACTCTGTTCATCCTGTATCCCTGGATTAGAAGCCCTTACAAGGTACTATCAGCCGGGCCAGCTGAACCCAGGTTTTTTAACGAGCTTGTTACTGCTCCCCCTCCTCCTTTTTCATCCGGGCTTGGGATCGGCAGAGGCGGAGTTCTTAGCCTGGGTTCTATGCTATAATACGTAGAAGTGAAGTTTGGAGATAATGCATGTCAAACAGAGCACTATACAAGATATACTTTCATTGAAAAATGGAACTAGAACTATGGGGTTCCGATAGTTTAGAGAACAATATGGCAGAATTAAAGGAAACACATTCGACAAAGTCAGTAAGAAATATGAAAATCCAACTGAGAATATTCCAAATAAAATGTCAGCACCGATGTTCTGAAGTATATAAAATCAACTATCATTGTTCAATGTGTGCAAAGTTAATGGACTCTTTAACCAATATCAATACGAAGGGATATGTTATCTCTCTATCTTCGAGGGATTTACAAGTTATACAAGACACTGTATGGAATATGTCTCATTCTACAAAATGTTGAACGTACAAGCGAAATACTTCCTCCTGTCAGTATGATATGTGTGGAAAGTTATGCTTCAATCTCGGAGGGATTTACAAATTATACAAGACACTGTATGGAATATGTCTCATTCTACAAAATGTTGAACGTACAAGCGAAATACTTCCTCCTGTCAGTATGATATGTGTGGAAAGTTATGCTTCAATCTTGGAGGGATTTACAAATTATACAAGACACTGTATAGAATACTTATTATTGTCCGAGTTGTTGACTGTAAAATTGAAATACCTTCACCTGTCAGTACGATATGTGTGGAAAGCTATCCTTCAACTCGGTAAAATGCACAAGTTATACAAGACTATATAAATTACAGTTCATTGTCCAGCATTGTCGAAAGTCCTAGTGAAATACTTCCACCTGTCAGTACAAGATAGAAAGTTATGTTTCAATCTCAGAGAGATTTACACTTTATACAAGAAAACTCTATAGAATACGTCTTATTCTACAACATGTTGAGCGTCCATGTGAAATACTTCCATCTGTCAGTACGATATGTGTGGTAAGTTATGCTTTAACCTAGGATGGATTTACAAGATGTACATACTGTAAGGAATACGTCTCATTGTCCAACATGTGTCAAAGCGAAATACTTCCAGCTGTCAGTACGATATGTGTGGTAAGTTATGCTTTAATCTCGGAGGGATTTACAAGTTATACAAGACACTGTATAGAATACTTATTATTGTCCAACATTGTGTAACGTCCTAGTGAAATACTTACACCTGTCATTACAAGATAGAAAGTTATTATTCAATCTCAGAGAGATTCACAAGTTATACAAAACACTGTATAGATTACAGTTCATTGTCCGAAATTCTGAACGTCCTAGTGAAATACTTCCACATGTCAGTACAAGATAGAAAGTTATTATTCAATTCTCAGAGAGATTCACAAGTTATACAAGACACTGTATAGATTACAGTTCATTGTCCGAAATTCTGAACGTCTAAGTGAAATACTTCCACCTGTCATTACAAGATAGAAAGTTATGCTTTAATCTCGGGAGATTTACAAGTTTACAAGACTATATGAATACAGTTCATTGTCCAGCATTGTCGAGGCAATGTCGACCGTCCAAGTGAAATACTTCCATCTTTCAGTACAGGATAGAAAGTTATGCTTTAATCTCGGGAGATTTACAAGTTTACAAGACTATATGGATACAGTTCATTGTCCAGCATTGTCGAGGCAATGTCGACCGTCCAAGTGAAATACTTCCACCTTTCAGTACAAGATAGAAAGTTATGCTTTAATCTCGGGAGATTTACAAGTTTACAAGACTGTATGGAATACAGTTCATTGTCCAGCATTGTCGAGGCAATGTCGACCGTCCAAGTGAAATACTTCCACCTGTCAGTACAAGATAGAAAGTTATTATTCAATCTCAGAGAGATTCACAAGTTATACAAGACACTGTATAGATTACAGTTCATTGTCCGAAATTCTGAACGTCCAAATTAAATGCTTCCACCTGTCAATACGACATGGAAAGTTGTGGTTTAATCTCGGGAGATTTACAAGTTTAAAAGACTGTATAAAATTCAGTCAATTGTCCAATATGTTGAATGCGACAGTAAAATACCACCACCAGTACTGGACTGTACTACTCACCCAGGGAAGGATGCCCATGTCTGTGGGAGTTCTAAGTCCCCGCCACCTTTATACCAGGCCGAGATACACGGTCCAGCGGCACTGCAGATACCATCGCACTTACGTAACTCAATTACCTCAGTGGACTTATCGGAACGTAACCCAGGTGTTGGCAACTTAGCAGGTCTTAGGAGTCAATTGGGGGGCCGAGGATACCTGGACCTCCCCGGGGTACTAGATGATGGTCTACATTGGCCGGTAGTGGGATCATCTGACCGGTGGTATCATCTGATCGTGGTATAAGTCCTCGGAGACTATCAGATTCTCATCATTTTTAAGTTCATTGTTAGACGTATTATAAAGGTAAGAAGTCAATAAACATTGTTAGATGTTCCGTTGAATTCTTAAGTCAGAGTAGAATATTAGATTTTCTTTGAAGTACAGCTAATGGAAACATAAAAACGCGAATGTTTGTTTTTTCCATCAAACAAACTTTACTGTCCTTACTGTGATTAAAAAATATTGGGAGGGCTTAGCCTATCTGTGGGGAACCCTCCCAGCGGTTTAGTCAATTCAATCAACCAGACCGCTTCTTAAGAGTTCTAATACTGTATTGGATCATTCTGATTATATATGCTGCACTGAAGGTTGGAATCCATAAGGTTGGAATGGTTCAATACAGTAATAGAGCTCTAAAGAAGCGGTCTGGTGGATTAAATTGGCGAAACCACTGGAAGGGTTCACCACTAATGAGTCAAGCCCTCCCAATATATTTTCATCGCAGTAAGGACAGTAGAAGTTTGATTGATGTATAAAAGAAACATTCGTGTTTTAATGTTTTCATTTGCTGTATATAGATAGTGCGTTTTTGCTTTGTATTAATTTCTATGACGTATTGAAATAAAGGTAAACATATTTGGCTATTCTTTATGGAAGTTTGAATCAAAGTACATACTTGGGCCTTCTCCATGGAGGTCTTAATCAAAGTACATGCTTGTGGAGATGCTTATTTTTTATTCCTATCATGTCCTATACATGCTCAATTGGAAGTTGTTTAGGGGAACATGCGAGACAGGGAAGAATTTCAACATTTTGGAAGAAACCTCGTGAGATGTTGAATGGTTGCGTTATTTATTTTGTTGGAAATGGCATTATTAGGCTGTTCAAGAAATGTTAACACAACAGGTTGCAACACATCTGCAATGTATAGCTGAGAAGTCATATTGCATTGAATAAAGAGTAAAGGAGTCCTACTTTGATAACTGATGCAACCACACCATGAAGCCAGGGATTATCACTGTATGTCTTTCCACAATACAGTCCTGATGGGATCATTCTTGGGACCTATGTTTAACATGTATCCTGTTTTTATGGAAGTCCAAAATGAAAATGGATTAATCAGAAAATATGACAGGCTGCCATTCCTCATCCCTAAGACGTTTCTCTTCTACAGAATGCTGCTTCGATAAGCCGCTTATTAACGATGTTAGAGATGGTCCTGCTTCATTCTGTACAGGTATAGCTGCTTGAATCATTGGTACAGTTGTCTTGTCTGCTACAACCATCCTTCGAATCCTCCTATCCTATCTCTCTGTTCTTACTCTAAAGCGACCTGAGCCAAGTTTTCTTGAATTTTCTCTTTCTCTGACCACTGAGACCCTTACAACAGTACTTTGATTGCAGCCCACTTTCAGAGCAATTTCTCTAGTAGCAATTCCAACTTCTCTGAGGCCTATAATTATGCTTCTTATTAAAATAAAAACATAAAGCCTCCAGGGAAAAGTTTATTTTGAAAATATTTTTTATTTAAAAATATCTCGAGCTTTCGGGCAAGTAAGCCCTTCTACGGGAGAAATATTTCGCATGATTAATACGTATTACTTACGTAATACGGGCTTACTTGCCCGAAAGCTCGAGATATTTTTTAATAAAAAATATTTTCTAAAGAAACTTTTCCCTGGAGGCTTTATGTTCAAGGGATTATTTAATCGAATTATGTTTCTTGTAAAATCAGAAATTTGCTTGTATGACGCCCTTTTTCTGCTTTGGCATTCTACACAGATTAAAGATGATCTTACGAATATAAAATAAGGTAACTTTAATTGATGATACACTTTTCTCTCTCTCTCACTTTTTAAATACTATTTCATTAAGGAACAAAGCTATTTTTAATTCACTTATATTCTAATTACGGTTTCAGAAAATTGATCATTGGCAGGCCTTAATTTACTTATTAAGTATGCACATTTTCTGAAAATTAGTTGAAGAGTGTTTATAGGTGATGCAATATTGTTCGATGTTGGGAGTAGGTCTGAAATGAATCTACATTGTTGGATGTTGGGAGTAGGTCTGAAGTGAAACTACATTGTTGGACTACTGTACAATCCAGACCGAGATTAAACATGCCTACCTTAGACAGCAAGAGTCTGTTCTAACATATTTCAGCCAAACTGATTTCGGACAGTCCAGTCCTACTCTAGTACTAGCCAGACCGAGTCCAAGCAAACCTACCTCATTGAGTAAAATAATCAGGCTTCCAGGGAAAAGCATCTTCTCAAGAAAATAATTTGTTCCTGGTATTTTTAATCAATAGTAATAAAATGAATCATTTTATTGAAACCTACTTCAGACATCAAGAGTCTGTCCACACATAATTCAACCTAACTGATTCTGGCCAATCCAGTTCAACCGGACCAAGCAGAATCGAGTCCAGTTGGACCTAGTTAAGGCTTACACAGAGTTATCTCCGCGTTATTTTAATTTATTCCACCCTCTGAGACAGTCCTGGTTGGCTACATATTGGTCGACCTTTAGGAAGTTAACCAGGCCATAAAGTCATGGTTGAGGAAACAACTTCGAGGATATTTCCAAATTGCTTTCTCAGTGTGATTTCAACGCTGTAGGAAATGGAGAAACCAAATTGTATTCTGTACAAAACCTTCTTCTTTGGTTTATCTACTTATGTACACGTTATTCAGTGTTTCTTTCGAGTTATGGGTTAGGTGCATTACTTTTGGAATAGACCTAACTAGAATGTCTTGATACAAAGTCCAAATATAAGTAATAGCTGTATCGACCGTTTTTGATTTATACCTTGACATTTCGACGACTTTTTGTCATCATACTCAGGAGGTTGACCTCATTCTCCTGAGGAAGGAGGATTCGATGCTTATATTACTATAGAATAAACATACCTGTAATCTCATTCTACAAAGTCCAAACCCACTCAATAGCTGCATCGATCATTTTTGAGTTATTCCCTGAGATTTCGACTACTTTCTGTCACCATCCTCAGGAGGGTTCAATGCATAAATTACTTTTAGAATAAACGTACACAGAATCTCTTTCTACAAAGTCCAAATATAAGTAATAGCTGCATCGTTAATTCTTGAGTTATTCCATGAGATTTTGACGACTTTCTGTTACCATCCTCAGGAGGGTTCGATGCATATATTATTTTTAGAATAAACGTACCTAAAATCACTTTCTACAAATTCCAAACTACTTAATAGCTGCATCGATCATTCTTGAGTTATTCCCTGAGATTTCGACTACTTTCTGTCACCATTCTCAAAAGAGTGACCTCATTCTACCGAAGAAAGTAATATGACATCAGGAAATAACACACAACAGTCGATGTATCCCGTTGAAACAAATTCCCACAACCAGTAGATGATTCATGCTACCAAAATATTTTCTCACGATGATTTTCTTTTTATTCTTTAAATTTTATATAAATATTTGTATTTTTGAGAGGTTTTTCACAATTTTATCTTGAATAATGAATAAATGATTTCTACACTCATCCTCTCTCGTAACTCTAGACAACAAACGTCATCTAATTGTTATATCCTTGCTACAAATCGTAGGAAATAGAGCCTTCTGCAATATGTGGCTCTGTAATTATATAGATACACGGCGCGCGATGACGGGCACAAAAATATATAATAATATATATTATATACGAGGTGTGTTCAAAAGGTATCGCGAATTTTGAATTTTCGCGGGTTACGTATATTCGAATTTCGATCTTTTTGTGGCTTTATGTTGGTACTCATGTCTCTCACTTATGCCGACAAGCTCGGCCATTTTGAATGGTCACTTAATTGTTGACAGCTGCTTTGCTTCCAGGTGTTTTGGATCGTCTTCGATTTTTACCTATTAAAAAAATGGATCAAAGAACCTGTATCAAATTTTTTGTGAAAAACGAAATTAAGTGCGCGGATGCATTCCGAATGTTGACTGTGGCATACAGAGAAGCTACCTTGGACCGAAGCAACGTTAATCGGTGGTACAAAATGTTCTCAGAAGGCCGAGAAGATGTGAACGACGAAGAGCGTGCCGGACGCCCGAGCACTTCAACAACAGACGAAAACATTAATGAAGTGGAGAAAATGATATTGGCCAATCGTCGAATCACCGTTAGAGAAGTTGCTGAGGATCTAAACATATCGATTGGATCGTGCCATTCGATTTTTATCAATGATTTGGGCATGAGACGGGTCGCCGCGATATTCGTACCAAAATTGCTCAATTGTGACCAGAAACAGCATCGCATGAACATTGCTAATGAGATGTTGGACTCTGTCCGCGACGACCCAAATTTGCTCCAGAGGGTCATAACTGGTGACGAAGCGTGGGTTTATGGTTATGACGTGGAAACCAAAGCTCAATCATCTCAATGGAAGCTGCCGCACGAACCAAGACCGAAAAAAACGCGCCAAGTTCGGTCGAATGTGAAAGTTTTACTGACAGGTTTCTTCGATTGCAGGGGCGTGGTGCATCACGAGTTCTTACCACAGGGTAGAACGGTCAATAAGGAATATTACCTGCAAGTTATGCGCAATTTGCGCGAAGCAATCCGCCAGAAACGCCCGGATTTGTGGAAGAACAAAAATTGACTTTTGCACCACGATAACGCCCCTGCTCACACATCGTTGCTTGTGCGCACTTTTTGGCCAAAAACAACACACTAATGATGCCGCAGCCACCGTATTCCCCAGATCTGGCCCCCTGTGACTTTTTCTTGTTCCCTAAACTGAAGAGGCCCATGAAAGGACGACGTTACGCTACGCTTGACGAGATAAAGACGGCATCGAAGGAGGAGCTGAAAAAGATTTTAAAAATGATTTTTTGAAGTGCTTCTAAGGTTGGAAAAACCGTTGGCACAAGTGTATAATATCTCATGGAGATTACTTTGAAGGGGACAAAATAGTTATTCATGAATAAATAAATTATTTTTGAAAAAACACAAAAGTCGCGATACCTTTTGAACACACCTCGTATATGAGAATTCGAAACTAAGGTATCATATCATATACAGTAGAACCTCCCTTTAGCGGACACCTCTCTACAAAGGACAGTTTTCATTTGCAAAATTACCATTTTTACTATTTAACAACTCTCCGGTAAAAGGACACCTCTCCCTAAAGGGTACTTTGCCTCTGCAATTAGGTGTTGTCCTTTACAGGGAGGTAGTTCTACTGTATATATACAATAAGAATTATACAATATGGAAATTTGCCGGAGGAAATTAATCTATAAAAGCATAGGGCGACTCCTGTTAAAATAGATGGCGTCTAGTTTTGACGTTTATTTTGACAGGAGAGGCACCCTATACTTTTATTGGATTGATAAAAATTATATTCCATGATGTCGCCATATATGTGTGTATAGTTCCAGCTGCCTTTCCATAAGTTCTCTGAGCTATACAGCGACAAATACAGTTAAAGCGGTCTAAGAATTAAACTGGCGAAACCGCGAGTTCTAGTTCGATCTGCCAGGGACTCTCCCCCGATATATCATAGATTTTCTCTTAGAAACAATACCAACTAGTAAAGGTGGTACAGGCCATGATAATCATGGTGTGAATTTAGCGACTGCTTTTACTGTAATTGCACCACATGTCTACACATGTGAAAAGCAATTCGACTTTGTACTTACAAATGTGCCAGAACCCCGTTTGGTTACTTGCACTTGTTGGTGAGGTTGGACTTTTACAAGAATCGGGGGCCATTGGAGCATTTTTTCAATTATAAAAAAGTGCCCAATGCGGGATTCTATCCAGGGTCGTAGCGGTCGAAAACCAATGGTAGGAATATCTCTAAGCTTGTGAGGTACTTATTTTTTAAACATATTTTAGGCATGTAGAAGGACATTTGAAAACTATCCCGCATGTGTTTCTTTTAAACCAAAAATCGAAATTTATTTTAAGGAGAAATAACGATTAATTCTAACCTTAGGGATGAAGTATGAAAGGATGAATTGTGGAGAGTAATAATAAACAGAAAAATAAAATGTCCAGAGGGATAGGAATTTTTCCGTTTATCATTACTATTCACAATTCATCCTTTCATACCTCATCTCTAAGATTGGGAATAGTCGTTATTTCTCCATAAAATAAATTTCGATTTCTCGTTTAAAAGAAACACATGCGGGAAATTTTTCAAATGTCCTTCTACAATCATAAGCCGAATTATATTGTATTATATTTTGCGCATAATCAAATGTTGATAAAATAGTGTTTCCTACACTTATACCTATTGTACGAGCTATCAGACTGGTGGTTACATGTTGAAAATTCACCAATTCGATTCTTCACAGCACTTTCGTCCCAAAAGATGTCCTTTCCATGGCTGTTCTTCAGACCCTCTCTTCCTGCTTTATATCTTCGAATCCACCCGTCATTATAAGCACAAGAAATAACGATTGTACAATTCTTCACAAATCTACAGCAGTGTTTGGCCGAGATTAAAAACAAGTAAAATTGTAAAATTCAGAAGTTTTCTTCACAAGCGACTTTTTCATGCCAGATGGAATTACAATGGAATGTTTGGAACTGCTCAGGCGTATCTGCACGCGATCTAGGCCATCGCGTTCACGTGTTCCTAACCAATTGTGATCTTTCTGGATAATACGATCTGCTTGGAGTTTGTTTCTGATCACAAATTTCGCTCTTCATTAAATTTTCAGAACTTACTGAACGAGTCAGGTGCAAGTAAATAAAGAGGTCCAAATGACACTTCTATTGCTCGATATTACAAAGAACGTGTTCAATAATATTGATATTTATCAACACGGAAGTAATTCGTATATGTACTCACGCACATCCTTGTGTCAGATAAATATGTAATTGTTTCCAAATACACACTCAGCCATATATACATTCTCTAATTGAAAATATAGGAGAATACTTTCATTAATAAACTGTTTTGAACTCTACAGGGTTCATTGCTTGCTAAATTTAGATATATTAGGTATTTTAATTAATAATATTATTATATGGTAATATACGTATATTTCCGGCTATGTGTGTGATTACGTGACATCATTCTCTTTACTCGAAGATTTCTGATCTAAAAGAAAGATTCCATTGACTTTCGAGGTTTACATAAGAGCAGAATTTTGGTGTGTGTGTGTGTGTGTGTGGATGCTTTACAGAAATAACTATTCACAAACATCTACAAGACAAAAATGATCTTTAAATATTTATGTAGTGAGTTGGAAGCAGTCGAGATGGAAGTGGACGCATACAGGAGCCAAAGGTCAGGAGTAAAACCTTGTGAAGGAAGCTCTGAGGGAAATTCCAAGATCCCCATCAAAGGAGCGACTGGTGTGGAAACAGCGTCAGAGAGATCTGTTCTCAAACCATCGAATCTAACGCACACAGGAGCCAAAGCTCAGGAGTAAGACCTTGTGAGGGAAGCCACGGAGAGAAATTCTAAGATCCGCCAAAAGAACGACTAGCGTGGAAACAGCGTCAGAGAGATCTGTTCACTAAACATAGAGTACAACGGATCGACGGGAGAGCGACCTCTGAGTTCCCAGGAATGAGAGAGAAGCCACCGAGGGAAATTCCGAGATCCACCAGCAAAGGAACGATTGGCGCGGAAACAGCGTCAGCGAGATCTGTTTTATAACCATTGAGTTCAACGAATGGAAGGGAAATCGACTCCTGAGTTCCCCGGTGTGAGCGACCTTAGTGCCAGAAAACATCGAAATGGTCGTTCGATCCCTAACCTATTTCCATATGCAACTTTATTTCTCTCTCGGCCACCACCTCGACCTGCCCACTCTGTGGGAAAGAACTCTCGTAGTCCATCGGTGGCGGAGTCTTTCCCGTGGTGGGTGCCACCAATGAAGGCCCACACACTTTGTATATTTAATTAAAAAGGCATATATTGGATCAAAATATAATTTATTTTACCAATATTTCAGTTGGCTGAACGCCAACTTTTATCAAGGTATTATAACATTTTAAAGTGTGTCAACAACAAACTCAGCGCCACATAACGTCAAAAGAATTAAGTTTAAAAATTATTTTTTTTTAAATATTCAATGGGGATAAAAAATTATATATATATTTATATTATGGACACAAATTTTTGTCCATAATGTATATATGTTCTGGGTCCATATCAATTTTCTGTTGTTGTCGTGTCCAATGAAGAGCCTCAGATGTCTCCGTACATCTCTATCACAGCAGTCGCAATGTCTTCTATCCTGGAGGTGTAGAGCTGCTGTTCTGGGTCCATGTCAATACATATAGGGATCTGTTCATAATACTCCAAAGTTTAAATTATATCACCGGAATCAATCTGAGTGACAGAGAATGTTTGTTAAACGCGAGGGCGCAAAGAATTTTTTTTTTGGCTGGAAAAATTATATGTTTGAGATGTCGTCGGCAGAGATATGCCAACAGCAGCCCTTATACCCTCAGAGACAGGCTCTTCTTAACTCCATTATAAATATATATAAGTTTTTGGAAAATAATTAGCATCCATAAAGTTATAAGGCCGGTATTACGCGTGATATCTTCCTTACAAGGAATATTCTAAAGTAGAATGTGTTAAACAAACAAAAAACAGTTTATTATTAGAAGCTCAGGGTCCAGGTGGGGGTGCTGTATGTTGGAGACGTCTGTAGTCAAACTTCTCTAGGTGTACCAGTGGTTTCAATTGTTCAGCAAATTTCTTCATCTCATCAGCTAGGCTGTCCAGGCCAGGGGGAGCCACCACACTGAGCTCCACTAGGTAGGACTGGGAGACTGGCTCGATGTTCTCCGGGGTGTTGGGGTGGAGAACCTTGCATACCTTACAGACCTTGGCTACGGTCACCTTCATCCTGCCCTTCTTGAACATGTAGCCCTTGAGGACGTACTATAGAAGTAGAATGTGTGTGTTCTTCCTTCACTTTGTGGGTTTACATTTTTACATTACAATAGGAATGGAATAAGTATTTGAAACATGTTTAGGAAGAGGTGTCGTGGCTCTGGTATCACGATCACAACGTCGTTAGCAATACACTCATGGACAAAACTTAAAGGAAGTTGTACATCTTAACATGTATATCGGGATTCAGACAATAACTCTGAAATATATTTGATACACAGTTATATTTATTGAAGACACACGATATAACCAAGTGTGAACAAAATTGCCTGTTTCCTAAAAAAAAAAAGACGACCGGCGATATCAAAGTTTTTCCACTTCATTATGTTTTTCCGTGAATGTAAATCTGCTTTGTTTCCAGCCGAACCAAGAATACAAGATTAATAAATATAACTCATAACTGAGATAACATATTTACAAGTTGCGTTTATAACACTAAAGAGCACAATAAACAATTATGCAAAATAGTGGCAAAGATCAAATATGCAAATCCAAAATATATTGGATTATATTTGTCACCTTTCTGAAGTCTGGGTTGACATGTAGACAACAAGAGTTCTCGGGTCAAACAATAGCTGACAGTCTTCGTCCTTCCAACATCCTTCCTGTACATAACAGTTTCTGGCTTGGCATATGCATTATATAATCTAAAAACACAAATATTTCTATGTTTAAAAAAATATATCTATATATATAAAAATCAATGTTTGTATGTTTGTTTGTTTGTATGTCCGGTATACAAATTCGCAGTAGTTCACTAATTCAAACAAAAATTTCCATACATAGGTAAAAAAAATACGGGGAAGACGATAGGCTATTTTAAAAAATATATAAATCAATTATTAAAACTATATATTAAAATTATTCTACTTAGCTCACGAACAGCGCCCTCTGAATCGAACTGGCTTTGGCCTCCTGGCACTAAGGAGGAATCACTGCCAAGTTCTAATTTTAACGCTGGTTTTAATTATAAGCTTCTTAACTCAGCGAGCTAACTATAACTCATTTAAGCTTGAATAACTGCTATTGTCTCGTCTTACTAACTCTAATGACTCAACCACGTATATATTAATAACTCTTGTCTCACCAACTCTAATGACTCAACCACGTATACTTAATAACTATAACTGTCTTTATTTTCTAAAATCAAGATTATATACATTTCTAAAATTTACATAATTTAACAATAATTAACAAAAGTAAATTCTAACAATTTTGCATATTTAAGGCTGGAACATACTCCCCCCGGCCGCTGAACCCTGGTTCAGATTTGAAGGGAAGCGGAGCCAACTTCGTAATAGGTCGTAGGTAGACTCCGGTAGCAGCCCGAACTTGGGCAACTCGCACCTTCTGGTCTTGAAGAACGACAAATACTTCTCTGCAGTCTCGTGTTCTTTATCAGCTGGTCCCAATATGAACACCAGGTCCAAAGCTACAGCAGTGTATTGACTATCTCTGTATTTGACATAGGTTGGTAGTTCAGTCCATTGTTTAGACTTCAGGTTCAACTTCCATAAATATTTCGACTCCTTCCCAGCGTGAACAAATACAGCTCTTACCCAATCCTGCACAATAGTAAAGTGATTGATATTTTTTGGATAGCCCTCTTTCTCACCAAGAATCGGAATAGTTGTATAACACCCCCAGGAATCTGTTTGAAGTCGGTAGTTATACAGATTACAGAAGTGTTGTTCCCACTGCATTCGAGGGAATAGTAAAAGTTTCTTGTTGGTATAGCCAATCTGAAGAGAGAGAAATTTCTCTTTCCAAAATATTTTGTCTGATCCAATCAGATGCCAATCTTTGTTTAGGAGATGATAGGAGAAAACCTTGTAAGTAGAGTGGTCGCGGGTCTCTGCAAGCATAAACAAGAACGCCGATGGTGCAAATGTTATTGCCAGGACCAAGAGGTCAGTTAGGGGCGACTTCCTGCTTTTCACTAGAACAGAAGCCCGACCCTCTTTAAGTTTCACTCGGACAATATTGTCGGTGCAAGTTACCCTATTCCCTCTAGAGTGTATTCTCCCTCCTACAAAGTACACCCTTTTATCGTGAGAGGCATAAACGATAGACTTGGAAATAACTATTGGAGCGAAACCATTCACTTTTCTCCAGATCCATTTTTTATGAGGGATGTGGTATTGGTACAATACCGAGCGGACATTCGGGCCATCTAGAGATTCCACATCTTCTATGAGGAGGTAAAGATGAGTTCCGTCGCCGACAAAGACCTTCGGGTAGCTACATTGGATGGCTTTGGTAACTTCTGGCCACTCTCCATTTTCCTTCAATATGGCGCGGTGGTAGACTGGTAGCCCTTCTAAATCCTCGACTTCTTTGACCGCGGTCTGCCTCTGGAGATTCGCCATTGCCACTGTAGTAGGTGAGAGGAAACCAAGTGGATCGAAAATCCTCGCAATATTGGAGAGAAGATCTCTTTTGGTAACAACTTCTTCAGGAAGAGTTATATTAACTCTAAACGTATCTTGTACATGATCCCATACAATTCCTAAAATCTTGGATATGGCTCCTTTCTCCAAGTTAATTTTCTTCTCTTCGTTCATTTCCTCGACATGAGACACTATCTCTTGGCAATTTGAATTCCACTTTCTTAAGTGAAACCCTCCCTTTTTCATTAAGTCCTTTAATTGGTCTATTAGTTCTTTGGCTTCAGCAATCGTTTGAGCTCCTGTTAGCAGATCATCGACATAGAAATCATTCAAGGTCACCCTAGAAGCCTCAGGATAATTTTGGCCTTCATCTTCTGCTAACTGTTGTAATGTTCTCATTGCCAAAAATGGAGACAAAGTTGTACCATAGGTAACAGTCAGTAGTCGATAGTCCACCACAGGCTCTTCTGGCGATGGTTTCCACAATATCCTCTGATAGTCCGCATCTTCTGGATGATGAGGCATGTAATAGCATCTGCACAATTCTCGCTTCACTTCTGCAATTGGGACTCTTTCCATGTGGTTTAAGTGTTCATATTCCTTCATGAATCCCCGGTATTGGTCATATAATTTCACATTCTTACACAATTTTCTTTCCAACAAAAGGAACCTTCTTAAAGCTTTTTCTCTTGATTCACCCAGAAGCGGTCGATGTTGTCTGAATGGCAATTTTACCCAATACCTTCCATGGCTATCTCTGCCATGGTTATTCGAAAATAAACTTTCACAATATTCGTCCTGTGTACAAAGATCCGGTGACGGCACAGATTCAGTTTCCCAGAATCTTTTCATTACGAATTCTAGTTCTGGTTCAGATTGTAAACTCAGGTTACAGACTTCTGTATTACTCTCCGATGTTCCCATGAGTTTTCCTAGAAGTACCCAACCTAGTCTTGTATTAATAGCCATTGGCAATCCTTCTCCGAGAGATATAGAGCCATTCAACATAAGTTCAGTGTATATATCTGCTCCCAATATCATATCTATTGGGGCTTGTATGTAGAACTCTGGGTCTGCCAATTTGAGGTTCTTCAAAGTTGGCCAATTAGGGTCTTTCAACCTGAAGTTCGGAATTTCTGAAGTGAGCACTCCCGTGACTACTGCCTCTACCGAGAATTCCTCAGAATTATTCAGTGGACAAAATGTCACACTTACTGTCGATGAAGAATGCTGCACTGGTGTGTTTCCAACCCCTATAATCATCCGATCTGATTTCCTTTGGACAAGTCCCAATCTTTCGCAGCATCCTTTTGTTATCATGGTGACTTGGGAACCGCTGTCCAGTAGGGCTCTGCAGGTGCATAACTTTCCGAGTCCATTTTTTATCTTGATTCTAGCCGTTGCGAGTAGTACGTGGCTATCATTGCAGTTTGCCTGTTGAGTATTCGTTAAATTGATAGCACTTTCATGTTCCTTCGGAGTTGTGTTCTCAACTTGGGCCGAAGCGCCTTCCGTGCTCGGTTTATCATAATGAATCATCGTGTGGTGCTTTCCCTTGCATACTTTGCATCGTTGGTTCAGCCTACAATTCCATGAGAAATGGCCTTTCCTCAAGCAATTGAAGCACAATTTATGACCTTTTACTACATTTAATTTTTCTTTTAAAGGCATTTTGCAAAATAAGTTGCACATGTATAGTGGATGATGCTTAGATTTGCATAATATGCAAGTGTCCGATTTCTCAATTAGCATCCCGTAGCTTTGGCATTTGGGAAATCTCGATCCGGTGGTTTCTTCCCTTTTTGAACATTCCCTGACAGCACAAGACATGCTTCTTGCATGTCTGGAAATGAACGCTATGAACTTGTCATAAGAAGGAAGAGTGTTGTCCACTGACAGTTCCCAATCCAACCTTAGATTTTCACTCAACTTCTGCTGGAGGAAGTGCACCAGGATCACATCCACTAATTGATTTCTCTTCAATTCCAGCGTTTCTAAGTTTCTTATGGCTTCATTACAAACATCCATGAATTCATGGAGACACTTAGCCGATGGATTCTTAATTGCCCGGAGAGAAAATATTTTTGACACCTGGGCATAAGCTAGCTCTCTCGGGTTATCAAATCTTGATAACAGTGTATTCCATGCTTGGCCATAATTTTCACTTAGTAAAGGGAAACCCCTTATTAATCTGGCCGCTTCGCCTTTTACTGCTGAATTCAAATATTGTAACTTCTGTATATTAGTTAACCCTGGATGTGCATCGATGGTGGTGAGGAATAGCTCTTTGAAGTTGATCCAAGTGCCCATATCTCCATCATATATCGGCAAGTCAAATTGAGGCAATTTTATATTTGCCTGAGAGCCATTTGGCTTTATGTCCGCCAGTTTGTCTTTGAGTTTTCTCTCATTTTCTATTTTTACCCTCAAGCTTCCAATCTTGTTCATTGAACCATCATATGCCTCACTTTCTTTATCTATATCAACTTCATCCAAAGAAAACAGCTCGTCGTAGAGTTTCTCAATTTTCTCTTTGATCTCCTTTAATTCTTCACCCATTATTTCTAAGCGTATTGTTTCATCTGCCTCAATAATTGAATCCACACTTTCAATAAATCCATCAATTCTCCTTATCTGACAACTTAACTTTCTTTGGAGGATCCTTTCGTCTCGAGACATTTTGCAATTGTATTCTCACTGAGTTTCTGCTTAAATTTCTTCTGTTTCAAATCCTAATCAGGCTCTCGAGGGACCATGAATTGAATTAGCTTTGGCCTCCTGGCACTAAGGAGGAATCACTGCCAAGTTCTAATTTTAACGCTGGTTTTAATTATAAGCTTCTTAACTCAGCGAGCTAACTATAACTCATTTAAGCTTGAATAACTGCTATTGTCTCGTCTTACTAACTCTAATGACTCAACCACGTATATATTAATAACTCTTGTCTCACCAACTCTAATGACTCAACCACGTATACTTAATAACTATAACTGTCTTTATTTTCTAAAATCAAGATTATATACATTTCTAAAATTTACATAATTTAACAATAATTAACAAAAGTAAATTCTAACAATTTTGCATATTTAAGGCTGGAACACCCTCTATCAAAGATTAGATTAAATTATGCTGATGCAAACAAATAGATAAGGCTAATAACAAACAATTATAAAAAAATCTTATCTAAATATATATCACTCGGGTAGATATGCACACGGGTCAATCCCGGGGCGAAGCCCGGGTCACCCGTCTAGTATTTTATATTTATTCATTGATATTTCTACTTTTTGGTTATCATCGTTTTTAGAATGACTTTCAGTTTTGTTGTAAATATGCGTAGTTAATATATATATCTTTTTAAATCACTAATATAGGATTAACTTTATAAATTCTATATAATGTGAAAATAACTAATGTGTAATATTTACTCAAGTAATTGAAAATAAAAACTTCTTGATGGTAAACAATTATCTTTTTCTTATCACGACTGCACCTTCAACCATTTATCTTATCGACCCTTTGTCTTATCAATCCTTTATCTAACAACAAATATATTATTCATAACATGTATATAACGCCATCTCTCGGGGAAAATTAGAATTAACGATTCTAACAATTGATGTTACTACCCAATAATTGGGCCACAACGTTCGACCGTTCGATTATTTAATAATAACTAAAAACTCCGCCTTTGCTGGTCCCAAGCCCGGATGAAAAAGTAGGAGGGGGAGCAGTAACAAGCTCACTAAAAAACCTGGGCTCAGCTGGCCTGGCTGATATTACCCTGTAAGGGCTCCTAATCCAAGTATACAGGATGAGCAGCGTTTGTATTCCATGTTAGGAGTAGCTGCACATGGCGTCTGTTCCTCATGTCAGAGGCGGCCATTTCTTTTGGAGCTAAGTCGGCCTACCACTGAGTAGTGCTCCCAGTCTTAATGACAAAGGCAGACGCATTCTACTTCACCCAGTGTGGAGATAAGAAAGAAGATAATAACCCAATACTTTCAAATAACAAGACCTATACATGAAAAGAAAATAGACTGCCTCATGTAATTACAAGGAAGCACATTCCAAATATTTAAGCAATTCCTCAAACTGTTTATTTCAAATATTTAAATACTTTTTAACAGATAGTTAATTTAGCATCATTATCACTATAATGGGGGGTCGGTGGAAGGCTGGTTAAACCGTTTGGTTTCAACCACTACGACCCGGGTTCGATTCCCGCATGGGACACTTTTTTCTGTTTAAAAATAAAAAATGCTCCAATGGCCCCCGATTCTTGCAAAAGTCCAACCCCATCAGCGAGTTCAAGTAACCAAACGGGGCTCTGTCACATTTGTAAGTGCAACGTCGAAATACTTTTCACATGTGTAGACATGTGGTGCGCTTACAGTAAAAGCAGTCGCTAATTACCCACCATGATTATCATGGCCTGTACCACGTGTACTAGGGATAAGCAAAAAAAAAAATCACTATAATCACAGCACAACATATATATATTCAACATTGAGTAGCAAATTTCTATTGTAACGTCGTTCCCAGATGTTTGTTTGTTTTCTTTGTCTACTCAGGATGCCACAAAGATAAACACGTGAGTTTGAAGAGATGTAGCTAAAGTCAGCGCTTTATTATACGTGGTACTAAACAGAAGGAATACAATAAGTGGGACTTGTCTTCAACCTCCATGACAGAAGGATTCTTGGCGTCGTGGATGTCACTCTTGTGTCCCGCTCCTCAATATACAAGTCCAGCCTGGACTACACCGCTGAAGTATTTCTAATCTGACGATAATATAAAAAAGAAGCAGCCGAGAAAGTTGAGCGCCGAATTTCAAACGACATAACTCGCAAAAGTATTTCTAATCTGACGATAATATATAGAGAATCAGACGAGAAAGTTTAGCCTTGAATATCAAACGACATAACTCTCTGAAGTATTTCTAATCTGACGATAATATAAAAAGAAACAGAGGAGAAAGTTGAGCGCCGAATATCAAACGACATAACTCGCTTAAGTATTTCTAACCTGACGATAATATATAAAGAAACAGAGGAGAAATTTGAGCGCTGCATTTCAAACGACATAACTCGCTGAGTATTTCTAATCTGACGATAATATAAAAAGAAGCAGACGAGAAAGTTTAGCGCTGAATTTCAAACGACATAACTCTCTGAAGTATTTCTAATCTGACGATAATATAAAAAGAAGCAGACGAGAAAGTTGAGCGCTGAATATCAAACGACATAACTCTCTGAAGTATTTCTAATCTGACGATAATGTAAAAAGAAGCAGACGAAGACCTCGCGTGCCATCCTCACACATACTTAATGAAGGTCACATATGATGATCATTGATTTTTCTCCCAACAGACAATTTTAAAGTCTGGCATTGAGACAAGGCCGTTGTCTGCTGCCTGTTTATTATTTATAACGCTATATGTAAATGGGGTTTTTGTTAATTTGCATAGTTGAGAGGCTTCATCGGAACTTTCTAATAACACTCTAAATATACCGGTATAAAGTATGGGGAATTTACATGTGTATTAAGAAAAGGTGAATGAACTCGGGAACTCGTTATAAACATAGACATGATATAGACATGATATGTGAGTGGAAAACAACAATTTAAAATAATCTAGACATTTGTTAAAACAATTCTCTATAAACTTATATAAAAAAAGATATATTTTGATAATTTGAAACTCGTAAATTTGAATCTCTCAATAAAGTGAACATTTTTTTCCGGTCCCTGTGTGCCATGTCATCCTGAATTTTGTCTTTCCTAATTTTCTACATTACAAAATCATCGTTTTATCTAGTGAACATTTTTTCCCGGTCCCATGAAAAATACTCGATAAGTTGAATAAAATCAATATTAATTGATTCCCTCGGTAATTGGAAGTTAAAGGAATAGTATCTTTGCCTTGGAATTGTATCATTATTTTTGTCTCAAATAAATTGCCGTGTCATCCTGAGATAATCTTACTTTTGATAAATAATCTTTAAGATAATAAACTTAGTGATAAAAAACTTGTTATCATCGTCGCAATGGTGGCGCTGCTTGCGAGTTAAATCTACAAATCTGCAAATAACTCTAAGGATATTCAAGATATTAAAGAAATTATTTTTCAGAAACCTTCCCAGTACTATCTACTTATATATTTGCCTTATTCTGTCTGTTTGTCTGTTTGTCGGTTTGTCTGTTTGTCTGTTTGTCTGTTTGTCTGAAGCTCACGGATAGAATGCGCGCCCATTGGCTGCCAGCAAACACGTGACCTCCCTGCCCGCCCCCCTCTAGACAACCCTGTTATCAGCTGTGTGATACATACACCTGTCTATAGCGGCCATTCTAGACAACCCTGTTATCAGCAGTGTGTTACATCCACCTGTCTACACAGACCACCCTGTCTATAGCGGTCACCTTAGACAACCCTGTTATCAGCTGTGTGATACATACACCTGTCAATACAGACCACCCTGTCTATAGCGACCGCTCTAGACAACCCTGTTATCAGCTGTGTGATACATTCACCTGTCTACACAGACTACCCTGTCTATAGCAGCCACTCTGGGCAACCCTGTTATCAGCTGTGTGATACATCCACCTGTCTATACAGACCACCCTGTCTATAGCGGCCACTCTGGGCAACCCTGTTATCAGCTGTGTGATACATCCACCTGTCTACACAGACCACCCTGTCTAAAGCGGCCACTCTAGGCAACCCTGTTATCAGCTGTGTGATACATCCAGCTGTCTACACAGACCACCCTGTCTATAGCGGCCACTCTAGGCAACCCTGTTATCATCAGTGTGTTACATCCACCTGTCTATACAGACCACCCTGTCTATAGCGGCCACTCTAGGCAACCCTGTTGTCAGCTGTGTGATACATCCACCTGTCTACACAGACCACCCTGCCTATAGCGGACACTCTAGGCAACCCTGTTAACAGCTGTGTGATACATCCACCTGTCTACACAGACCACCCTGTCTATAGCGACCACTCTAGGCAACCCTGTTAACAGCTGTGTGATACATCCACCTGTCTACACAGACCACCCTGTCTTTAGCGACCACTCTAGACAACCCTGTTATCAGCTGTGTGATACATCCACCTGTCTATACAGACCACCCTGTCAATAGCGACCACCACCCTGTCTATAGCGACCACTCTAGACAACCCAGTTATCAGCTGTGTGATACATCCACCTGTCTATACAGACCACCCTGCCAATAGCGACCACCACCCTGTCTATAGCGACCACTCTAGACAACCCTGTTATCAGCTGTGTGATGCATCCACCTGTCCATACAGACCACCTTGTTTATAGCGACCACTCTAGACAACCCTGTTATCAGCTGTGTGATACATCCACCTGTCTATACAGACCACCCTGTCTATAGCGACCACTCTAGACAACCCTGTTATCAGCTGTGTGATACATCCACCTGTCTATACAGACCACCCTGTCAATAGCGACCACCACCCTGTCTATAGCGACCACTCTAGACAACCCTGTTATCGGCTGTGTGATACATCCACCTGTCTATACAGACCACCCTGTCAATAGCGACCACCACCCTGTCTATAGCGACTACTCTAGACAACCCTGTTATCAGCTGTGTGATACATCCACCTGTCTATACAGACCACCCTGTCAATAGCGACCACCCAAGACAACGTTTTTAAAATATATTCGCACTCGGGTAAACCCCGGGCGTTGCCCGGGCCATTCGTCTAGTACTAAATAACTTCCCAAAGTTTCATGACGTTCCAATGAGTAGTTTGGTCAGGCATAAAGGTCAGACACATTCATTCATTTATATATATATATATATAAAGATAGATTGAGATAAAAATATATGACATTATTTCTGTTTGAAAAAACAAATATTAAACAAAAAATTAATATCATTAGTGAAGCTGTGTAATATATTAGTTTATAAGTTTGTGTGTGTGTGTGTGTGTGTGTCAGTTGAGAAATTGATAAGTTTATCTAAAAAACCAAATCAAATTTAAGATCTAAAATTTATGGTCACTTGGAGTAAATGTATAAAATAGTTATACACCCATACCTCGCTTTGCGTCGTTTCGTTTTGCGTTTTTTTCGAAGTTAGGTCGCTGCTTAATTTTTACTGATTTTCACTGTGCGTCGTTAGATTTTCGAGGTTGCGTTGTTTTGGATTCGAGTCTTTAATTTTATTTTTTAATTTTCTTTTCCTAAAATATGACAACACCTTTATTTTTGATTGCGCCTTCACATATTTTCACTTTGCGTCGTTTCAATTTGCGTCGTGTTTTTTTGGAACGTACCCCGACGCAAAGCGAGGTATGGGTGTATATAGATTTATTAATTATTTCCTGATTAATATACTGTGAGATTGATCAAGAAATGATATTCGGCCAATTCCGGAATAATTAAAAATCAATGAATAATTGATATATATTACAACAAATGACGCAAGCCA